>CAMAPF010000991.1:2405000-3005000 GCA_945859915.1 Cuscuta epithymum | reverse complement strand
TCTACGGGATGAAGACGCCTAGCGAATTTCCGGCGCCTAGGCGGCCGATTAATCCGAGTTTTAGAACCATGACTGAAAATGTGGTTGGTTGTAAGTGGATTTATAAGACAAAATATCTTTCCGATGGGTCTGTTGAGCGTCATAAAGCTCGGTTAGTTGCTCAGGGTTTTAAACAACAGGCCGACATTGATTTCCTGTCGTTAAACCTACCACTGTTCGTCTTATTTTGCTTGTTGTTATTTCTTTGGGATGTTCTGTTAGACAACATGATGTGAAAAATGTTTTCTTACATGGTTACTTAACTGAAGAGGTATATATGTGTCAACCCCAAAGTTTTGTTCATCCCTCATTTCCTAATCATGTTTTTCGCCTACGTAAGGCTCTGTATGGTCTAAAACAAGCCCCTAGGGCCCGATTTCATCGTCTCAGTGGGTTTTTGTTGAGTTGTGGTTTCTCTCAGAGCAAGTCTGATTCGTCCATGTTTATTTACCGCTCTCAGTCACAAGTTGTTTATATTCTTTTATATGTGGACGATATTCTGATCATATGTTCTTCTCCCTCGTTTGTTAAGTCTGTCATTCACACCCTTTTTCTTCAGTTTGCTATGAAGGATCCGGGAGACCTTCATTATTTTTTAGGCATACAGGCCCATCGCACACCTCACGGGTTATTCTTGTCACAGGAAAAAAATATTTTTGATCTGTTACATCGATTTCATCTCCATACCATTAAACCAGTACACACTCCACTTCCCCCACGATTACTCTCTCTCACACAGATGGGGAACTTTTATTTGATGCTACTGAGTATCGCAGCATGGTAGGTCATCTTCAGTACTTAATAATAACTAGACTTGTTATTGCATGTGTTGTCCATCTAGTGTCTCAATTTATGCATGCTCCACGTACTACTCATTTATTAGCTATAAAGAGAATATACAGGTATCTACAGGGCACTTCGAGTCATGGACTGTGGTTGCGGTCTGACAGAAATATTTCTGTTATTATGGCTTATTCCGATGCAGATTGAGTTGGTTGTCCGGACAGCTCACGCTCCACTACTGGCTACACCGTCTTTCTGGGTTCCAATTTAATTTCTTGGCGGTCCAAGAAATTATAATTGGAGAGTACAGGGCCATAGCTTATACTGTTCAGGACACACTCTTTGTCCGTTCACTTTTAGCCGACATGGGAATTTTTATATCTGCTCATGTTCAGCTTCATTGTGATAATGTGTATGCATCATACTTGGCGATGAACCCCATTCAGCATGATCGTAACAAGCACATCAAGATTGATTATCACTTTGTCAGAGAATGTGTGGCACATGGAGACCTTGTTGTTGAATACATCCCTACTCAGTTGCAGCTAGGTGATATATTTACTAAGAATTTATCTAGTCAGTTTTTTGAATTTTTGCGTTCCAATCTGGGCGTTGTTTCCCCTGCACAAATTGAAGGGGTGCAATAATTTATTTATCTAGAGATTACTTTGTGATTTACATAACTCTGTTTTATTATAATTAAATACAAGGTTACAACACCCAATAGGGTAAGCCATTATTTTCCGGCCCAAATTCTATTATTTTGCATAACATGCACGGGTAGATCGAAAGTATGTTCGTCTTTAGCTTAGCTAGTGTAGGTTTTTGAATCGAGTCTTTGACTCTCTTTTTCGAAGTTTCAATTAAGTTCAAACCTTTCGAAGATGGAAATCGAAGTTTGTAAGTGAGGATTTAATTGAGGGATCCGATCGATTCTAGTCTAATATAATGGCAAAAAGTGCATGTTCCATAGTGGATCGGTCTATATATGGAAGCCAATGGCCGGACATCTCTTCAAGCAAAATTAAGTAGGCCTAAGGTTTTCTTATTTGTTAACGTACTTGTAACAATTCAAGTTAATCACTTTGACCTTGGCTTTATAATAAGAAACAATTATCCCCCATATGACTAAAACTCTTTCACTTTCCCAATCTATGACCTAACTAGTTTTTTCCCCAAAATAATACCTAAATTCATATTATTTAATAATAATTCGTTATTAATAAATAAATAAATATTTTTATGGACAAATATACTCTTTACGCTATACCTATAAAACCTTAACATCCCTACTCTTTTTCTACAAAACCTAGCAACCAGCCACACACATCCACCCGCCTCCTGCGCTCACCGCACACCCTGTCGCCGACATCCCCCGGACCACTGCACGCACCCATGACCGCCGCCCACCAGTCCACCTCTAGTTCCACGCTTGTTCGCCGCCGTCGCCGCCAACCGACCACGCCAGTACGCCACCGCCATCCCTACACCTGCGCGCCGCTGTCGTCCCGAGCCGTGGGTGCCGCCTCCATCCCAATTCATGCTCGTCAACATCGTCCCAAGCCCTGAGCGTTGCCGTCCTCGTCGCCGTCCAGCCGCACGATTGCACTCGATCCAACTCGTTGCCGCTCAGCCGCGCCCCTCTGCCGCTCCTACAACTCAGATTCTTCAGTCAAGGCGGCCAAGGTTGATGGCGAACCGAGGTTGAAGATGAACCTAGGTTGAAGACGATGAAATAAGTGTGCAATGAATAATTTATATTTAATGTCGTGAACATTACAAGAAGCGCAATGAGTTATGACAAAACGTGCAATGATATGGCAAGAAGTGCAATAATGTAAAAAGTGCAATGACATGAAAAGAAGTGCATTAAAAATGACATGAAAAAATATCTGTAAATTTGTAGCATTATATGTAATATTTAACCAAATGTAAGAACTAAAGTTATGAAATCTAAAAAACGCTAAATTCATTTTATGTAATGTTATGTCGTGCAGTGAATACAGCCATAAAGTGCAATAAATGTAGTGCAATAACGCCTTCATGAAGTGCAATATTTTTACCCGGACGAAATTAGTGTAAAATGCACATTTTATAAAAAAGGGTATTTTTGTCCTTCCACAATTTAATATAACGAAAAATTCTTTTTTTTTTCGATTTTTGGTCATATTTCGAGAAAAAAACATAACTAGTCACATTTCGAGAAACTCACTTTGTTTTAGTGTCATATCCCGGGAATTTTTCCTTATAATTAAGTAATTTCACTATGTTTGATTATGAAATTCGATCGAGATGCTAGCATGCATATGAAACGTGGAATCCATTAATTGTTGTTGATGTTTGCATGTGTTGTCATTCATGAATATGTGATTGTAATGCCATTCTCCTCATCGTCGTCCCTTCATGAATTAGGCCGGATTGGTGTGTGGAAGCTAGGATATAAAAAAAATTGGTATTACTCTGATCGATCAACATCACCAGAAGATGAAGATTTCAGTTGCATTGGGTGTTAGCCAATTGCATGTGCTCCACGGCCCGATCGGTGTTCACCCTCTTTGGGCATTGAAAGAGGGTGATGTGTAGTGAATTTCAAAGCAGTCGACAGTGTCACAATTCAATATGCTCCTCCAATTCCTTTTATTTCTTCTTTTTATTGTTTAATACTACCTCCGTCCCTTATAACTTTGTCAAATTTGACCGGCACGGAGAATAATAAGGTAAAAAAAACTGTGTGGTTGAGGTTTGTGCATAGGAGAGAGAAATAAACAACAGAAACCACAAATTAATTGATTAAAAGGAAAAGTGACAAAGTTTTTTGGGAGGTCCCAAAAAGGAAAGATGACAAAGTTTTAAGGGACGGAAGGAGTATCATTGAGCAGTAATGTCACCATGAAGGGCAGCGACATCAGCAACGGCAGTAACATTGGTGAGAGGAGAAGTAATTAATAAGGTTGATGGGAAGGGCAAGGATTCAAACTAGAAGTGCAACGATGTCATGCAGTAACGTCGTTATGAAATACTGACATCGAGAAATCTGATATGGTGTATATATAGGCCTTTTTATTCCAATATTACTAAAAATAGAATAAAAGATAAAAAAGTGATCTGTTTTTAAAAATCCCAAAAAATGTGACCCAATCATAATTAACCCTGCAGGCCAAAGTGACCCCACTGACCACAGTGACTGCCCCACCGATCACAGTGACTGCCCCGCCGCCACAGTGACTGCCCCGCCGCCACAGTGACTGCCTCGCCGCCACAGTGACTCCGGCGCCACAGTGACTACACCGCTACAGTGGCTTCGCCATCACAGTGACTACGCTGCTACAGTGATTTCACCGCCACAGTGACTACGCCCCGCCAGTGACCGCGCCGCCACAGTGAATGCTTCCCCCGGCCAGTGACCATCGCCTCCGACCAGTGACCGCCCCGATTAGTGAATGCTATCATCGCGCCAATGACTGCCTACGCCCCCTCAGCCAGTGACTGTCGACGCACCTATTCAGAGTTGCCCCCGCCCTCGTCCAATGACTGCCTCCTCCTCTAGGCCAGTGACTCCCGCCATTCTGCCTCCGCCCATCGCCGGCCATGTCCTTTGCCTAGGTCACTGGCGAGATGCCTGGCTAGCCACCGCCGCCACCCAGACTCCAGCCACCTCCGCGGCCCAAGCTTTGGCCACCGATGCTCCCTGCCCCACGAACCCGTCATAGCCCTCCCCTATCGACAACTATTTCCGCAACCTTGTCATTGTCCAACCAGTCCCAACAGGCCACGCTCATGGCCCCACTCTGGGCTCGTCCTTCGCCTCTCGCAACCCCTTCCGACCCCATGTACGAATCCAAAATGAAGAAAAAAATGGCTAGAAGAAGAACCGATCTAGATCTAGATCTAGATTTGCCGATGGAAATAAAAAGAGCAGCAACCCGCAAAGAGATCCGGATCCTCACCTTTGATCTAGAAATATGGACAAAAAATTAAGAAATAGAACAATTGTGGTGGGACAACGATGTAAGGTGGCGACGTGTGTTGAAGCCGGAGTCGACGGGGAAGAAGCAACCCTGCTCGGTGCTGCGAAGGACTGTAAAACTGCGTCGGTGCTGATGCGATGTGCAAAGAAGAAGCGAGCAGAAGTCCTGCGTGGAGAAGAAGCTCTGCAGCGAACTGGGAAGAAGATACGGACGAGGAGGGTCATATTAAAAGAAAAATAAAAAGAGGTCATAGTTTGGGAAATGCAAACACGGATACTAATATTGCATTGGGGCAATTTTTTCGTATATATATTTGGACAAAATTAGTCTCTTTTTTCAAAGGGTATTGTCCTTCAACCATTGCATCTCTAATATGACATTTATTAGTTTTGATTTTTCAGTCATGCGAATAACCAAAAAAAAGTCATATTTTGAGAAACTAACGATTGTTTGTCATCATGTATATGGGAATTTTCCCTTTGTCCAGCTTTGATATAATTATCCCATTTTTCCTTTCTGATCCGTCCTAATAATTAAGATTGTCTTACATTAAATTTGGTGAAGTTTATGTTGTTCAAAATTATTTTTCACTTGATTCTTACTTTATGAATTTAATATGAGTACGAACAATGATCAAATGTCAAAGAGATTAGAGTATTTTATTTGAACTAAAACCTTGAGCTACTAAGGGAAAGAAGAAAAGAAAAGGGCAAATTAAATCATGAGATAGAGGTGATAGCTAGCAGGCTGGATCATAAAAAATTAAGCAGAAAAGTAAACGGGAGACTAATCGTTCAATCAGTTGCTAGGTTCCACATTCAAGTTGAATAAGTAGCAGCGTTTAGGCGGCGGCGCGGCGTTATCATCAGAATTTGGGGTGACATTGAGATCGAAAAGTGGAGCGGCAGATGAAGATGGAACAGAAGCGGCAGCCGCCGCCATTCGGCGATCATCATCGTCAGCAGCGGCGCCACTTGTACAACTATTATTATTGTTGTTGTTGTTGTTGTTGTTGAGATGGAAACTGCCACGGGCTCCTGTAGGCGCGGGTGATGAGAGTTGTTGCATCCGCGCCTTCAGTTTTGTGCAACAATGGTCGATCCAGTCATAAGCAGCCCTGAGGTGGTGGGAGTTGGAGGGATCAAAAGGCGGCGGGCAGAAGAGGGGCGATAGGTCTTCCATGTCCAGAATCTGCTGCAGCAGGTGGTCATGATTGATGTCCTGGCGGCGGCGCGCGCGGAACTGGTGGATGATGGAGTGAAGGCAGGTGGAGCCAAAGGCGTGCATGAAGCCCTTGGAAGAGGTGAAAAAGATGGCAATGGTGGAGGCGGTGGAGGAGGAGAACCGCCTCGCCTTGTCGAACAGAGTTCTCTTTCTCTTGGAGAATGTGACCGCCCGGGAGTTCTCGCATTCGATCACTTTCATCTCTATTCTCTGCCGACCCTTGCTCCTCCTCCCCTCCATCACTTTTTCTTTCTTTCTTGCTTTACTATATTTGCATGCATGCATGCTACGTTGCCATTTATATATACTTGTATGTATATATATGCCCGGAGCTACTACGTACCTATTTGCATGCGTCCATTTTTTATTACTCATATTTGACTTTTAAATCAATCGATTTTTTCTTCCAAAAACAAAATTAATCATGATATTTGTTGCCATAAAAAGAGAAACTCAATCGTGATAAATTTTTATTATTTATCCCACAAGTATTGTTAGTATAAAAATAATACCATGTCTGGAAATGTCTCTTTATTTGGTACGACTATATATTTATTAAATTTCACATAAATGTATTTGAAAAGTTAAAGCTGAATAACTAAAACAAGATTAACTGTCTTTCAATTAATGAGATTAACTAAATGTATTCTTTTGTAGACCCACCTAAATCAAATATGATTTCCTTATTTAGTAAACAGATTATTCAATTAGTATTGTATGTACCTGGTCAAACACGGTCAAAATAATATACTCCACCCCTAACTACGGAGATCACCTTACCCACTTATATTTTATCTTTTCTACAAAATGACTCAGATTTTGCTAATGAGTTAGTATAAAGATTAATTACTCGTATTAATTAGTTTATTCATAAATAATGGATTAAAATACAACTAATTTATTGTATGTGTAAATCTTGAATTGTGGCACATGGAGTAATTATTAAACTCTAGATTTTGGTGATCGAATCAATTTTATTCTATCTAGTAATTATTGTCGTTCAACCGCTTAATTTAAACTCTTAACATGCAACAAATATATTTCTATCTATAGCTAGTGATTGGCCCCACCTGCTTTTGGATTATACGAGTAACTTATTATAGGATGCGACTGCGGTAAGAACACTCCTGAAATGAGATCGCTCCAAAACGATGCATTTTATCATTCGCGAAAATACACATTTATAGTTAAAGTAATGCAAAATTCAAATGTGCACTTTTACGTTTACTCTTTTGCACAGTTCAAAGACACATTTTTCAAAATTTTAGATTCACATTTCTGTTTTACGTGATGCATGAAACCCGAATCCAACGCTCCAGAAACATTCTCATTTCTCTATACACACAGACACACATTCCCGGTTCCGTTAGGTGGGGGGATGCTGAGGAACACTTCCTGAATTTATTAGAATAAGTTTGGAAGTACATGGAATTTAAAGTACAACACACATGAAGAAAACATGAAACATTACATTAGCAATTGAATTTTTTTTAAGGAATTCCAATCGAAGTAGATAAAGCTCTATTATATTTGTTGTGGAACTTGATTGCCTTCTTTAGATAGGGCCGGAAAATTATGTCTTCCGGATGGGATAGTTTAAAGTTCCTTGTATATGAGAGATCAAATACAAATCCTCCTTAATTAATTGACAAACTACTAACTCATTTTGACCATCCCATGAGTTAATCTAAAGACTATAAAGGTAAGGTGACATATTTGTAATAAAAGCCATTTTTTTAGGATGCACCTTTTTGAACGTTAATATATATGTAACTGTTATTTTATGGGTGAATAATATGCAACACTCTGAACCTCAATATGCAATACTAATAACGTAAAGATGCATCGAACAAACGTTTGCATAATAAGCACAGTTTGTACCTAATTCCCCCTATATATACGTTGTATATAGTAATCTTCATGTCAGGCCGGCCTGACGGGAACAACCGTTCGGCCGAGCCCGTTTTGTGGTGTTCTCGGTGGAATATTTTGATAGATTTTTTTGAGTATGTTTTTCATCAAGTCTAGTTCACTCATACCAAATTTCAACTTAATATTCAATCGGGAAGGCAATCTAATGATTTTCTGAAAAATACTGCGTTGTTTACATATATATTAATTGTATGTGGAGTGTTCTTAAATAATTTATTTGACTGCTAGAAGATACCGGCTGAAGTATTTGTCAAGTGGCCGGATTAGGTAGAAGATACCAGCTGCATCCGTCGCCACCTGCACGTCCACAGTTCTTGGTTGGCTGCATGCATGTCGCCCACATAACCTCTGACCATTTTTATTTTAAACATGTGTTGGAGCAAGAATTTGACGATTTATGTTGCATTTAAGGGAGTTGATCATTGACCACAAGAGTTAATGGAGCGTCCAAGAATCTCATTTTTAAACATTGTAACATTTTCTATACATTATTAGGCTTTTTAATGTTATTAAGGAAGGTATTAAGTGTAATTGACCAGCCTTTATGACAGATTTGAAATCGTCATAAAGTACGGCCAACCTGTCAGTAACGGACAAAGCCTTCATGAGAGCATTAATTACCCTTCCTATAAATATGATATCTCTCATTGTAATCAGCACCAGCTTAACATTCGAATAATACACCATATTTCACTCTTGCTCACTTGTCATCTTCTTCGTTGTTCTTGTACGAGACCCTATCTACATATAATTCTCTTTTTAAATTAGTTTTAGCTTGTCAAAATTTTGCTAAAATAATTTGGCGCCCACCGTGGGGCATCGTGAAATGACGGAACGAATGGCTCATCTTCAATGGGAGAATGACGTGCTTCGATCCCAAGTGCAATCGGCGGCGTCGATAGCCAAATTCGAGACTTAACCAAAGAAGCGACACCATGGTTGCTGCTACAAGGCTGGATCATAGTTTTTCACCGGCTGCGACGGATCCACCTGCAAGCTCGACAGATCCAATCTCTCTCATGCTAGGTCTGTCGCCAACACCAACTGAAGAGTCATACTCAACAGTCATTTCACATGTTATTCCTTACACGCACCTAGTCCCTGAGACTACTCCGGTCCCCAACATTCCAATGTGTTATTTTCCGGAATCCCTTCGGGTCCGGTCGAGAGGAACTGGCCTATACTCTGGCACCTCAGAGATTGCATTCGACAAATGGCCTCTACCCCGACATAGCCCTCAATTCCTCACTATAGAAATAAGACATGTGGGAATCCTGATCCGTCCAGCTTCATGTAAGATGTCAGACGTAACGAGCCCGACGTATCATTTGTGGAGCGTCAGGCGCGGTGTTCTCGCAGACCCGTCACGTCATCAGCAACCACATTTTCGGAACGACGCCCTGAGATAATCTTCATCCTGTCACCGACCCGACCTGAAATCACACAGATGGTTGGACCAACGATTAGGGGTGTGCACCGGTTCAAAACCGGACCGAACCGGACCGAACCGGAACCGGAACCGGAACCGGCTCTAAAAAATCGCCCCCACCCCCCGCCCCATCCCCCACTACTATTCGACCCGCCCCATCCCCCGCTCCGACCCGATAGATCCACGGGTACCCAACGGGGGAAGTACTCGTCAAAAATTAACATCATTTTAGACTGACAATTTTTCAAAAATTAAACAACACTTCTAGTAGCCAAAAAAACTTTTACTTTTTAATTGTCAATGTAATCTTACATCCCATTTCAAATCTAGAGCACATTATACGCGTTTTAATTTAGTCATTTTTATCAAACTCTAAATTAGCATTGATTAGCTCTATAATATTTTCTTAAACCCTGCATTCAATCAATCATGGTCATTTGACGGCATCTAGGACGACATATGATCACCAAATTTTAAGAGCCCTAACTACAATCATAAAGATGACATTCAAAAGAAAAGAATTAATGCATTGTAATAGTAAAGGAAAAACATTCACACCGTGCCTGGGGCATTTAAGCTAATATCACTTTATAACTTTCCCAAATTCATTTTACTTTATCTCTAAAAAATCCTTTTACTTTATGATTTTGATAAGCAATTTTACAAGATAGCTTAGTTATTAAACAAAAATTAGATAGACCCATTAGGCACAATCCATTAGATAGGAAACCACTAAACCCACTAGGCCACCGTGCTATTTTAAATACTTCATATTAGTACTACTATTATTATTAGTATTATTATTGAGATTATTATTATTATTAATTATTACGGGGGACGGGGCGGGGACGGTGCAGGGGGTGCATAACCCATCACCCGCCCCATATTTAAGCGGGGAGAAAATATCTCCCCCACCCCAACACCCGCCCCACCCCACCACCCGCCCCAACTCCCTCCCCACGGGGCGGTTCCCCACGGGCCCCCGCCCCCATTGCCATCCTTAGTCCGCGCCCATCATAGGGTCGATCGGCTAGACATTAAAAGGAATAGAGGCGGGCATATATAGCTCCCAACGGTACATCCGGTACCACCGAAGGATCGGCGAGAGGGGGGTCCGAGGCGGACACCTACTTGGCAGATTGAGAGCTGGGCGAGGGCTGAGTTGGAACGAGCTTCTTGCCTTTCCGTTTCCTCTTTTTCTAGCCCCCAGGTTGATCAGTCGATTATCATCCATCTCTCATGAGCTTCAGAATTGGGAGATGAAAAAGAAACAAGTAAAAGATTAGTATTGGGCGGCCAAAACGTGGTGGAACCGTGCATAGCAGCAAAGGTCTTCTCCGCACGAGAAGGACCACCCGGGACATGGTACTTGGGATTAGTCAATAACTCCAGGAATTCGAGCGGTACCTATCCCATAAGAGATGAGATGAGCGGGAGTAAGTTACTCCATGATTTTGGAAGTTTCCCCCTTCTCTGGAATGACTATCTCTTTCCCCACCTCCTCACAAATGAACAATTCAGGGACCTTTGATGGATAAGCATTCCACCTCTTCCGGATCAGGCCATCCGGGACTGAATCAAAGAAAGAAGAACCAATCTTTCCACCCCTTGATAGAGGTCACATTGTCAGTAAAGAGGGTCCCCCTGTTCAGGCGCTCATTGCCAGATAACCCTCGGTCTGTTGAGGGGCCACCTTGAAAAAAATAATGAAACAGGTCTAGGTCGGGATCCACGCACCTTGGCCTCCACGCAACAGGCGATGAACACTGCGGTTACCAGGTAAGAATTGGGTATGATCTGCCCGGGCACCACCTCATACTGGTTCAAGAGGAAAACAAAAAATGGGTGGAGGGGAAACCAAAGCCCAGCAGCAACGGAGTCATATTGCACCACCACCATTCCGGGACAGTGGCGTAAGGGATGAAGACCGGCATGGAGGCAGAAATCGACCGGATCGGGTATAAGATCGGCGGGGATCCGTGCTCTGATCTTAGGCGTCAAATGTTGCCTCCTCAGCCGCACGGCTTTGAGCTTAAGTTTATGGTGGGGAATCCCATCTGGGGGGACCGGCCTTTGCAACAGCCATATCGTCGTCGAACTCAACCTCGTCAAAAGAGTCATTCCGGCACCAGAGCTAGTCGCATCCACCGTAGCTTGAACGGCGACATCAGCGGCGTCTCCACGAGCAGTCTCCTCGATATGCGGCTCGAACTTGCTGAACTCCCGATGCTATAAGACGAATCCTCGGACATGGAGCTGAAAAGGGAATGAATCATAAGACAAAGGAGGAAAAAATAAAAAAATAAAATAAAAAATACTTGAAGCCGAAGGCTGAACTAGGGTTTATAGAGAGAAGCGAGAGCTATCTAGAGAGAGGATGCAAAAGTTTGGAAACCCGGAACAAAGGACCTGAGGCTAGTATTTATAGGCGATCACACTGTTTCACCAATAAATCATGGAGCGACACGTGGCGGGGAGCACCTCATGAAACACGTGTCGCACATAGGGGAAAGCTCAGACCATCATGATTTTTTCCTAGGGAAACCAACCAGCGGCCGGAAAACCGTCAAATCATTGCATCAGGAATCCGCGAGAAATGGATCGAATCAGCGTATTGAAAGGCCCAAGCGCCAGAATTCATTCGCCTTAACCACGCTCCTATCATACATGTACTCCGGGCGCACGACCCACTAAGACAAGCAACCTAGTTCGGCGTACGTCACTAAGCCAGCAAGCAAGTTGTTTAGTGTCCGCACGCCTCGCACAAACTCATTATCGAACGACATCACAAATTGCAGTTATACTTCCTTATGTCCTGAGCGCGCTGGGAACATCAAAAGTGGGGGACTTGTGTTGGGATATTAGGCCTTAGTCCGATACAGGTCCAAATACCGTAGTAGCCCAACCCATACCACAGACATCTCCACTCGGCGTTCGGGGATGCCCCACACGAGAATTGCCGAATGGCCATGATTCGGCACTTAAGCTCCTCGCCTCCATCCATTGACTGTCCAAGACAGAACTCCCCCAAGCAGTTGCCAGAAACCTCAGAGTTGGCGGGAAGTGCACTGAATGCATCAGATATGGAAGATTTTATTTTTTAGGTTCATCCACTCAGGTTCGGCCACATCACCCCCACCACCTACTTTCTTGGGGTATAAATAGCAACATTTATTTCATTGTAAAGGGTTGAAAATTTTGTATTCATAAGCATCTGACTTCTCTCTGACTCTCCTAACAACTTTGAGCTCTGCCTAAAGGGTTGGGATTGCCGTTCGGCAATAGTTTTGTAATCATTCTATTGGCTTGAATAGAATTCGATTCACTTACATTTATTGGCTTACTAATCCACATTCCTTGTTGCCTTAAACACTAACTTAAATATCCATCTAACAAAGACATTCCGATGAAGCCCAAATGATTGAGTTGGTCCTTTGGATCCTGAACAATAAACTTCAACAGCGAGATAAAAGCATAATAAAAAGATAAAAAGATAAAGAATAAGAATTGAAATGGTATAAAAAAAGATAAAAGGAAATAAGATGAAAGGAGATGAATAATTGTAATATGTACTGCTTCAAGGTGGAATTTAAAATGTTGGGTGCTATATCACTACTAGAAAACTGGCTTACAGTGACACTTTTTTAATGACACTATTTCTAATAGTGTCACAAAAGGACGACATATGAGATTTCTAACAGATATGTGTCACTATTTGATGACACAATAGTGTCAATGAAATAGAGTGACATTTAATGAAAAAGTTAGACCCAATTTTCCGTCCTCATTTCGAAAATTTCGCTCCAAACAATAAAATTCATCCTTCTGCCATAAATTTCACTTCCCTCCATTCATCGAAAATAACCCTTTTTCCCATATTCTTACTCCAACTATTCTTCCCATATTCACATCGGTGCAAATTTACACATACATTACTTTAACTCCAACTATTCTTCAATTCAGATCTGGACACTCCTCACAACTATTCTCCACTTCATCGTCTTATTTTCTCCAAGGACTACGGTAGTTTCTCTCGTGAAGATAGGGTTGCCGGTTAGGAAGTTTGACACCTATGAATGGCGCGGCAGCAAGAATAACTTGAGGCAACACTAGCGGATGGAAACCATGTTCTTCTTCACAGCTATATCTTCGATTTTAAGAGTGGAAACACCATCGGCAAGCTAGCTTCTATTCTCATTCATTGGTCCCGCTTCCTTGCTAGTGTGTGCTCCTTCTCTCCATAGAAAGCATTTAATGGTCTGAGGTTGTCAAATTTGGTAAATTTTAGTTGCGTGTTGCTCTTCTTTTTAGTTTTTGTGTTTGTTATTGTTTAGCCACACGAGAGTGTGTATTGTGTAGCTTTCTTGGACAGGTCCCTTGTGTATGAGCATATTATGGAGATTGTTCTGTGTTTTTTAATTTACTTGAACTTTATTTAGGATATTTTCTTGTTGATAGAAGTATTGTGAGTTTTTTATTTATTGATATTTTAGGCTGAATTTTCTTGCAGATTGTAAATTTTGAGTGTTATAACTCTTAATTTTCTGGGATTGTATGTTTTACGCTTTTTTTGTTTATTGGCTTTGAATTTGCTAAATTCCAATAGTTTTATAAAATTGATAGCATATGTTAGTTTTTTAACAATTGTGTTGGTTCGCTAGCTGTTGAGCATAAACTCTGTCCTTAGAAGTCTTTTTGCCAACTTCAAGGATATATATTATTACATGGAAGTAAGCTATGTCTAACTATTGTAAGGGTACTTAATGAAGCAACTAAGCTAGGTTTGAAGAACTTATTTCTTGAAGGCCTTATGAATGCTATGAACTTCACAGAGCTCTCACCGGGGAAGCTATTTTGTGAATGCTATGGGCAAGTAGAGCTGGAAGAGATTATATGAATGCTATGAACTCCAGATTCAGAAAAATGTTTACAATGCAGGAAAAGTAATGGCAAGAAACTCTTTATCTACCGCGGTAAGCACTATTAGTGTGATGTGCATAAACTATGAATATTTTTGTGTAAAGTTACAACGGCACCACTAAAATGCAGCTATATGGATCAATAAAGAATCTCCCTTTCATATCCCTCCCATTCATCTTTCCCTTTTTAGAATTATTGACTCATCCATTGATGCATTACTTTTCGATTGTCACTTTGTTGCTTATTTGGTGTGTATTACCAGGAGTTCTATTCACATTGAGGAGACTGCATGCAATAGCAAATACTTCATCAAGAAAAGCATTGATGGTATTGAACTAATAATTCATGTGAAATTCTTTCGTGCCATTTTTTCTTGCTTATTTGCTAAAGTTATTACTCGTCTGAAATGGACAGAAACATAGTTTTTTTTTTTGAAAATGACACCTCTCTACCCTCAACCCTTTCCATGGGTTTGAATTTAAGTTATGTTACAGCCAACATTATTTTTTTAAAGCTCAGATATTCTGTGATTGTTTTCATCAAGCAGGCAAACAGGAGTGCAGGCTCAGCTGAAGCTAGTGAAGGTTGTTGCTACTAGCATTGGTAACAGGTAACATAACCTTCTTTTATTTTTCGTTGAGGGCTTGAAGTATTATCTTCTTCACATCATATCTTTGTTGGTTTAACAAAAATTCCAAAATTTTCTATTGTGTGAAGCTATTATGAAACTTCAATAACTTCTTTTTCCGGTTTTTTGTTGTTAACATGAACACGACTTTTATATAGAGCAACAAACCTTGTTTTCTTCTAAATCATGATCAACAAAATGTTCAATGTAAAAATACATTGCAAAGTAATACTTCGTAATATATATAGTACCTAAAACTTCGAGAGAATCGGGGATAAAATCATCCCTATATTTATTTTTTAGTTTTTACCCTCTCTCTTAAGCTAGGCAGTACGTGGAATAGAGCCTTGATCACACTCATAGTTAGACCACTTAGGCTGGGTCGAAATAGAGCCCTTGTCAAGATGATTTACTTTCTTTTAATGGAACATAATTGAGTATGGTTGCCATGTTTCAATATTCCAAGTAATCACAATTGCAGAATGGTTAACCGGCATGATATGTTATTAACCGACGTGGTAACTTAACTATAACATCAGTTTAGTAACCGACGTAATAGTTATTACCTATCACATATCTACTTTCCTCTTCACTTTAAAAACCGACGTGAAAGGGTATAAATAACCGACGTGAAAACCCTTTTTGTAGTAGTGATGGACATTTCTTACGAAAATAGTATGTATTATTTCAGCTCCAAGAATAGAATGGTGAAGTAAAGATGAAACTACCTACACAGGTGGGTTGAGACACTTGCGGTCATGATGTACTTGATAGGAGTTGTGTGTAGTTTTATTTATGATTAGATTGGTGTAAATTGCAGGAACCAAGGGGGTATAGAGTGACAATTAAGTGGGAATTTGCAGACTAATAAAGTTTAGATGCTTCTGATTATGTTTCCATACCTAATCAACGAGCCGGTGATTTTTCTTTTAGTTCTTTTGGCAGAGAATTTCTAGCAAAATACCATTCAGTTCGAGTCAAGACTTTTATTTTATGCTATTTTTCTTCAAATAGGTGGTAACAGACTAACAGTTTCATATAGCAATCTATGTGTTCCTTTGAATTTTTGAGACTTCTAACTTTTTATTCACATGTAATGAGCATTTAAGGTAATTCCTTTTATTTATTTTAAATTTAGGGTGTGTTCTAAGTGCAAATTCCTCACACTAGTAAAAAAAGGCTTATAGTGACACTAAATTAGTGTCACTAAACGATTTAATGACACACTGAAAGTGTCACAGAAAAGCGGGGAGAATGACACAAAATTTAGTGTCACTGGTTGCTAAACGGATTAGTGTCACAATATTATGACAATAAAATATCACATAAAATTATGACGTTATAATATCATAACTTTTTTTGACACTCCGGTATCATAAAGATATATGATACATTAGTATCATAAGTATATATATTTCAATATGTGTGTGTGTGTGTAATATAATATAATACTAATAAATTACCAAAATTCAAACATTTTTATTTATATCTCAATTTCTCGCATAAATTTGAATGTACATACTACATAATTCATGGGGGCACACCCCGAAACAACAACTAATATACAAGAACAAAACGCTAACAAGTCTAACTTTTACACCACATTTCCTAGGGCTTTCACATATCTTCTTTTGCAGACTTGCACAGAATGAAACCAGTTCTTATGCTACCAACTTCATCGTTTGAAACCTCACTTGCTTCTATCATACTTCACCTGCAAAGTGAACATTACAGTAATCACACACTAGTTCAACTTAGTACATCTTTCCTATAAATAAGTAAAATTTCAACTCTAAACTACAAAATAAAACAACTAACCAAAGAATGGAATTACAAAACACAACAGGCTGCTCCCAAAATTCTAAACAAGAAAATAAACAAAATTTACAAATACATAACACAACTACACAAGTAAACTAGCAGCAGCCTGAAATATTTAGTAAAATAAACTTACCCGTCAAAGGGTGAGTAACAGAAGCCAGAAGCTAAGAAACGCACATGTGTATTACCATATGTATGCAGGTCACACGCAACAGTAAGGCATCGGTAAGGCGGGATTACTGACCTACGTAAAGCCTTCCAGGAGTTAACTCAAAAGTTTAACTGCGAAGTGCAAACACAAAAGTACAAGATTATACTTCGTTCTACAAAAAGAATTATCATGGCAATTAATAATTTTTATTTGGAGTGTCATGCGATTTTATCACCTACAATAGTTATTATCCACCGGTCAGTTCTCAAAAAGTAGGGTATGAATTTAGGAACTTTTATTGATCTACTACCATGCGATAAGCAAGTAAAAAGAAGAATTTTCATTTTACACCTCATCTAGATATACATGTATATCTAGATGAAGTGTAAAATGAAAATTCTTCATTTTAAATTGTACAAATAACTGAACCTTACAATTGAACTTGAAATATACAACCTGAACTTCAAATATACAAATTTACAGTTCAACCTAGTTCAATCATTTTATCAAACACCTAATTTAGCATGTGAATTTTAGTTCATAATACACAAAAAATACAGAACTAGGTACCTGAAAGACACGCAAAGGGTGTTCACGAAACGAATTTCAAGCTTATTTCAGCAACATCTCAAATATAGGTTAATAAGATCAATGAACTTTTCAGATACAATTTTAAGTTAACATATACTTTTTTAAAAAATATATAATTATTTTATTTTCAAGAGTAGCAACAACCTGGGCAGCAACAATAGGATCATTTGGGACAGAATAGGGGCAATAAGAGCTCCTGCCGAAACCTCAGCAGTATGAACAAATGCTGCAACCAACAGGGCACTCACAACATCAATAGCAATAGGGTCAACAGACCCATTTGGGGCATTAATTGTGGCCTTAAGAGTAGCATCATCCTGGGCATTCACAGCAACAATGGAATCATTTGGGACAGTAATCCGGGCATTAACCTTGGTTTTTTTGGCATCATTGGTTTAGAGTTTATAGTTTTTCCATGCTGTAAACAAGCTAATTTCTTGTGGCCAAAAAGAGAGCAAAAGGTGCAGTAAACTGGAAGCTTTTCATACAACACAGGGTGGGAAAACCCCCATTCTCCATTTCCAATCCAGATTTTAGTGGGTAGGGATTTCGAGACATCGATTTCAATACAAATTCTTGCCATTGAGGGTCTCGAAAAGTTTGCAGTTGGAGAATCAATAATTAGAGTCTCCCCAGTAGACTAGTTATTGGGAAAAGCGCTCAAGCGTCCTGCAGGTGAATTGGCAATCCATCGAGGGCTACCCAAACAGGAGCCAAAGGGGAATAGGAATGAGCAGAGAAGGAGGGCGTCCATTTTGTTAGAATCATCGTAAAACCATAGAAAGCCCAAGTATATTTTAATCCAAAACAGTTGAAAATCAGAATCAGACAGAAAATTGAAAACAATCACATTCGATTGTAGAAGACCAACGGGATAGGGTTGTTTGAACCCAAGAGCCGCCATGTCTTTTCGGATGGAAGGTAAGGGTGGTCTGCCATTGGGGAAAGTCCCAACAAGAGCGAGACGGAAATTTCAGAAAGAACCTGAATGTCCGAATCGGAGAAGTTGACCTCCGGGAAACCTTTGAACCGCCCGGGCTTGGCTATGATTCTATGTAAATCGACGTCAAGGAGATTGGTTGAGGTTGAAAGCGTAGGCCAGGAGCGGAATCCCTTACCGCTGCTGCAAAGCTTGGCTTCAATGTGCCGACATCAAAGTGGAGCCCCTCCGCCGCCGGCATCGGAATATCGCACAGGCGTAGGGATATGGACAATCGACGAAGCTTAGAGAGAAGCAAGAGCTTCTCCTCCAAAGCCAAAAATTCACTCCTAACATAAATCGATCGAGGAGTTAGGGTTGGAAAATTGCCGATGTATGCTAATCGCTAAGTCTGAAATGGGAGGGGAAAACGCTAAGTGTAAAAAGGCCGGCCCCTTTGTAATATGAATAGTGACGCGGGCCTTTAAGTTTACTCCGCAAAAAAATGTAGAGTGTCACTAGATAATACTTATGTATTTTGTTAGAAAACGGTGACACTTTTTTGTCATCAGTAACATTTTAATAGAATTTTATCAAAAAGTGTCACTATCAAAGTGTCACTATAAGCAATTTTTCTACTAGTGTCATGTCCTCATTCCTATTGATAGAGGAATTTCATACTTTCACAGTTGTAAGATTAGGAGAAGCTAAAAGCTACTATTATATGATATTTCAGAGGTGTATCATGCATATCTTTCAGGGAGAGACTAGATGAAGTAAGTTATGTCTAATTATATATTGTAGGGGTGCTTGATGAAGCAACTAAGCTAGGTTTGAAGAACTAATCTCTTGTAGGTTTAATTTCACGAATGCTATGAACTTCAGAGTGTCATCTCACCGGAAAAGCTATTTTGTGAATGCTATGGACAAGAGTTTAACATGGAAAGTGTTCCAGGTATTGACTTAAGAATTCAAATGCAAAATAAGTAGTTGGAAATGGTAGATGTCAAGTATTGTGAAAGTATTTGGGAAAAGGTACTCCAATAGGAGTCCTGGCCTGTGTATATATAATGAGAGAGTTCAAGATACAAAAGGAAACAAATATTCCAAAATATATTTTAGGATACAAATATCCCTAAATTATATTCTATTACACCCCCTCAAACTGTGCGGGAGAAATAACACGCAGGTTGTCCTTTAAAAAATAAAATTGCTGACTAGAGATACTTTTAGTAAAAATATCGGCTAACTGCAACTGTGTAGGAATGTACTTCACAATTAGATCTCCATGGGCCACACGTTCGCGGACAAAATGATAGTCTATCTGAATGTGCTTGCTACGAGCATGCTGGACTGGACTGACAGTTAAATACGAAGCAGAGATGTTGTCACAGAATAAGTTGACAGGAACAGTTACCGGAAATCCGAGCTCAAATAGGACCAAACGAATATGTAAGGTATCCTGAACTGTATAGGCGACGGCGCGATACTCAGCTTCTGTAGAGGATTTGGAAACTGTAGGTTGCTTTTTGGATTTCCACGAGACGAGGTTTGGACCCAAGAAAACCGCAAACCCAGTCGTGGAACGAGATGTATCAGGACAGCCTGCCCAATCGGCATGTGAATAGGCGATAATACATGAGGCCTAAGTGGTGGGCTGAAGCCATAATCCATGATCAAGAGTCCCCTGTAAGTATCTAAAAATACGCTTGACTGCAAACAAATGAGTAGTGTGGAGAGCATGCATAAATTGAGACACTAAATGTACAGCATAGGTAATATCAGGTCGTGTCAAAGTTAAATATTGTAAAGCACCAACCATACTTCTGTACTCAGTAGCATATGCAAGAAGTTCCCCATCAATAAGGGAAAGAGACGTGCGAGTAGCAAGTGGTGTACGAACTGACTTAATAGTGTGGAGATGAAAGCAAGAGAGAAGATCAGACACATATTTATGTTGGGAAAGAAACAAACCTCTAGTGGAACGCACAGCCTGGACTTTTAAAAAATACTGAAGATCACCCAGATCTTTCATAGCAAAGTGTGTAGCAACAAGCTGAATAAAAGCGGTAATAGCAGTAGAAGAAGTCCCAGTAATAATGATGTCATTCACATATAATAATAAATAAATGACATTATTATTCTGGCAAAAAATAAATAAAGAATTATCAGACTGGCTGCACGTAAAATTATGAGATAACAGAAAACTGCTAAACCAATGAAACCATGCACGCGGGGCTTGCTTAAGACCATAAATGGCTTTGCGCAATCTGCATAAATGATTAGGAAACAAAGGATGAATAAAACCCCGCGGCTGACGCATATAAACCTCTTCGGTGAGGTGACCATGCAAAAAGGCATTTTTAACATCCAACTGTCGAATGACCCAACCAAAGGAGATAGCTAAAGTAAGAACAATACGGACAGTAGTGGGTTTTTTGACTGGGCTAAATGTTTCAGAAAAATCTACACCTGCCTGTTGATTAAATCCTTGAGCAACCAAACGAGCCTTATGGCGCTCAATAGACTCATCAGAATTATACTTAGTCTTATAAATCCACTTAGAGCCCACGACATTTTTAGAACTATCAAACGGCACTAAATCCCATGTATTATTAGAAATAAGAGCATTAAATTCCTCAGCCATTGCCTCACGCCATATTAAATGTTTATATGCCTCTGAAAAACACGTAGGATCAGCTGATAAAACAATTGTGTTCAAATTAAAAATTGATTTGGGTTTAAAAATTCCCGACTTCGCCCTAGTCTGCATGGGGTGTTTATTGGCGAGTTGGCCGTGAGGAACTGGTGGGGAGGATGGTGCGGCCGTAGATGTTGCAGACATGGGAGAAGTAACGGGAGGGGCAGTATGGAGGTGCTTGATCCGAGAGACAACCGGAGAACTGGGAGGGTGGCTGGGACTGTGGTCATGAGGCGTAGGTGGCGGGGTCATGGCTGGTGGTGTTGGACTGGTCCATGTGGCATGTGACGGGCTGGAGGCTGCGGGTATAGTGGCAACAGGCTTGACAGGGTCTATGGAAACTGGAACAGGCAGTGTAGGAGTAGCTAGTTTAGAGGCGGTGTTGGTGAGTGTGAAGTCGAGAGGAATAGATGGAGAGACGCTGTATGGTCCATAGAAGAAGAAAATGCGGTGTATGGAAAAAGATTTTCATGAAAACGAACGTGTCGGCTTATGAAAACTTTACCAGACTTGGGCTCCAAACAACGATAACCTTTAAATCTGAGTAAAGGGTCAGTTTGGTCCTCGAAGTTGCAAAAAAGGGGTCAAATAAGTCCTTATATAGGAGATTTTGTCCGGACGTGCCATTTGAGGTGGCTCCCGGTAGAATTTTTTGATGAAATTTTTTGAGCATCTTATTCATTAAGTCTAGTTTACTCATACCAAATTTCAGCTAAAAATTCAATCGGGGAGACATTCAAATGAATTCTTGAAGATAACTGCGCTTTTAACGGCACAGTTATCTTCAAGAATTCATTTGAATGTCTTCCTGATTGAATTTTTATTTGAAATTTGGTATGAGTAAACTAGACTTAATGAACAAGATGATTAAAAAATTTAATCAAAAAATTCCACCGGGAGCCACCTCAAATGGCACGTCCGGACAGAATTTTCTATATAAGGACTTATTTGACCCCTTTTTTGCAACTTCGAGGACCAAACTGACCCTTATCCCCTTTAAATCTAGATGCATAGCCAAGAAAAACACATTGAACCGAACGAGGTGAAAGTTTATTCGAGGAAGAGGCAGAAAAATTTGGATAACACGCACACCCAAAAACTCTTAGTAAGTTGTAGTCAGGTATTTTTTGAAAAAGTTTTTCATATGGTGAGGCACCAAACAGAGTAGGAGATGGAAGTCTATTAATAATATATGCATCTGTAAAAAATAGCATCAACCCAAAACTACTAGGCATAGAGGTTGTTATAAGCATAGTCCTGGCAAGTTCTAAAAGATGACGATGTTTTCGTTCAGCAACACCATTTTGTTGAGGAGTATGAGGACATGATTTTTGAAAATAGATACCATGCTCATCAAAAAAATGTTGCATATTAAAATTAACAAACTCGCCCCCTCCATCACTTTGAAAAACATTAATTTTTGCATTAAACAAATTTTCAACTAAAATTTTAAAAAGACGAAACTGAGAAAAGAATTCATTTTTCGTGCGCAAGGGATATACCCATGTGAAACGAGAAAAATCATCAATAAAACAAATATAATATTTAAATCCTAAATTAGACAAAACAGGAGATTGCCACACATCAGAATGAATTAATTGTAATGGTGCAGAAGAATTATGACTAGCATATGAAAACAATAAACGTTGAGATTTGCCTAAGCGGCACGAAACACAATCATGTTCAAAATTTGAGGAACTAGTAATAAGTTTTCTAGTGCGTAAGAGACGCAAAAGAGTATCACCACAATGTCCTAGTCTACAGTGCCACACAGGGTCAGAAGAAATAACAGAAGCTAAGGCTACGGAAGCAGGAGGGCTGTGGCTGATAGGATAGAGATGGCCATTACGGTGCGCCTGAAGAAGAACTGTCCCCGAAATTTTGTCCTTAACAAGAAAAAAAATTATCAAAAATTGCAACACAATTATTATCAGCACATAATTTTTGAATGGAAATTAAATTTAATTTAATTTGAGGCACATGAAAAACAGATTTTAATAACAGTGGGGGGCTAGGGGTATTTAATGTGACATTACCAATATTAGCAATGGGAAGCCTAGTACCATTCGCAACACTAATAGTCATGGAGCCAGAGTAAGGTGATTTATTAGATAAAGTACCGTCAGACGATGTCATATGAGCTGAAGCCCCGGAGTCCGGATACCACAAGACATCGTTGGATTCACCACTCGGAGTAATTAGCACAGGTGCAGAGGGTTGTGAGAAACGGGACGGACAATGTAAGGCAGAATGTCCTGCAGAAAAACAAATCTGACACACGATTGGAGGAGGAACTGAACCAAGAATTCCCTCAGCTGACGGGAAACCTGCATGATGTAAGTGAGTACCAAAAGTTGATGTAGCATTAATATTTAAAATGGACACAACAGATTTACCAGATGCCGCATTATTAGGTCTTGGGTGAAAACCACCCCCTGCCGCCGGAGGTGGTGCTGGAGGTCCCTGCTGATTCGGGCTGAGACCCTGCTGTGGCTGGAAGACCTGCTGGCCGTAGGCCTGATGTGGCTGGTAACGGCCTCTGCCGCGGCCGCCGCCTCTGCCACGGCCTCCGCCTCTGCCGCGGCCTCCCCTGCCTTGGTACGCGGCTGGCTGACCATTCTGCCCGGCTTGCACCTGAGCTCCAAACGCCGGTTGGATGGAGGCTTCTTGTTGGTTTTGATACATCAACTGTTGTTCGGCTTCCATGAGACGCGGGTGGAGTATATTCGGGGGAAAGCTCTCAGGGAACAAAGATATGGTGTCTGTAACAAAGTGGTATTCTGGTCCCAATCCTTGTAGTGTGCTTTGAAGTAATTCTCTATCAGTCACAGGAGAGTTAATTGTAGATAAAGCATCCGCCAAATTTTTAATTTCACGCAAATAATGTTCCATGGATTGATTTGTCTTCTTTTTAGTATTAGACAGTAACCGTTTAAGTTCCATTGCTCTAGGTAAACTAGCAGACATAAAACGAGATTGTAATCACTCCCATATACCACTTGAATGTTTAATATCATGCACATCAGTTAATACTTCGCGAGATAAAGTAGCAAACAACCAAGACCGAATTGTTTGATCTACTCGAAGCCAATGATAGTAATCAGTATTAACGACCTGCTAATTATTAAGATTCAGAATGTATAAGGGAGGTACCAGAATAGAGCCGTCTAAAATACCAAAAGGCCTTGGGATACGAGAAGTGATTCAAATTGAGTTCTCCATGTCAAGTAGTCCTCCACCGCTTTAAGTTTAATTGTCACAATCTGCCCGACATTTGCAATGCCATGGGAGACGGTTTGAGCCATGGCAGCCATAGGAGATCCAAACAAGGGATTGTCATGGTTCGGCCGAGTGACACCGGGTAATCCTGCAAAGGACAGTCCAAAATAGGTGGAGCCAGACGGTGTCTGCGGTGCTGGGCAAACTCCTGTCGAGGGAACAAGAGAGCTCTCCGGCTGCCAGGGGGAACTGAGGAGGTAACGTGCTGAAGAGAGAATAGTTCTGGGCAGCTGTGTATGGCGAAAAGGAGGAGGCCATCTGATGATCGGAAAAAGGCTGCGGCATGGTGAACTGTCCCACCGGTGTAGATAGCGGTGGTTGAGATTGAGCCGGAGAAGAGGACATGATGATCGTAGACGAGGATTCTGCGGCAGAACTGAATCCGGCACTCACCGTAGAGGAAATCGGAGGTGCAGTCATCGAAGCGGTCAGCGGCGCCGTTGAGAGAGTTGCGTCAGTCATGGCGGCGACACAAGCTTGCGTAGAAGACGTACATAGGAGAAAAGAAAAAAAGGGTTTTTCTTTTAGGCTCTTGATACCATGTGAAAGTATTTGGGAAAAGGTACTCCAATATGAGTCCTCACCTGTGTATATATAATGAGAGAGTTCAAGATACAAAAGGAAACAAATATTCCTAAATATATTTTAGGATACAAATATCCCTAAAATATATTCTATTAAGTAATACATGTATCATCATAATGTTAATGTGATTTGTTTTAATTGTTCATCTGCATATTGCTACATTCACATTTCAATATGATATGAAATTTATTTGTTGGAACTTGTTCTTATGAATATCCAAGCTTCATCTCAAGTGAATTTTTTATATGAAATGCCTTCCCAAGGAATTCCAGAGGTAAATCTCAGTTTCATTAACTATTTGGGTATATTTTAAAATCAATTGATTCTAGATTATACCTATTTGATGTACTAATTCAGTGCTTTCATTGATTAATGTTGATTCTTTATTTTGTTCATTTCATATTCAGTGCTTTCATTGATTAATGTTGATTCTTTATTTTGTTCATTTCATATTCAGTGCTTTCATTGATTAATGTTGATTCTTTATTTTGTTCATTTCATTTGTTTGTACAGAATGGGGTGATTTGTGGGGAGAATTTGGAGCAAGCTAGGGAAGAATTTGTAGAAGTTTGAAGCACTCTAGATATTTGGCTACTTGGCCCCTACAAGTGCTATATTATTATACTCCCAAGTTTTTTTATTTTGGAGAATTAATTAAGACTTTGTGTCAAAGATATGGAATGTACTTTGATGAATTCGGAAGTAATTTATGTATGTACTCTATGGTTCATAGAAACAGTTTGTTTCATGAAAAACAACCCAACAATACATGATTTATAATATCATGCATTTTGGTCAAGTAAATTGTATGGGATATATCATATATGTAATGCTACATAATTGTTTATGAGTTATAGATTTGCGTTAATGCTTTGCATACATATTCAAAAAAAAATATGTTTACAAAAAAATACGTAGTAATGATACCAGGATTCAAAAAAATGTAAATGATATTTGCAGGTATAATAAGTACGTAGTAATAAAGATACGTATCACAAGCTTTTTTGATGGTTTGGAGTCATTTTTTTATATGATACTTATGCATCATGATTATGTGTGTCGTTACAGTATCACAAGTAATTGTGATATTAGAGCGTCAAAATATCTAATGATACTTAAGTGTCGTAATTTGCTGACATTTTGCCTATGACACTAAACATATAGTGTCACCATTTCCCACCTTCTGCGACGGAACACATGTGTCACGGAAACTTTTTGTGACACAAAAATAGTGTCATTATAAGAGTTTTTTCTACTAGTGTATTTAGAAGTAATAACATATACAGAGTACAATATACAATAGACCAATTTTGTTACCACATTCAAAAGTTGAACTTTGTACGTGTATTAATTTCACTTTTGGTCCTATGAGTTTTGTGGCACTTCCATCTTTAGCCCACATCTTTTACTTTGTCCACTTTTGGTACTTGACTAATGTTTTTTAACCGTTTGTGGTCCTTTTCCGGCGATTTTAACCATCGGAAATAATGCTAGAAGGATCAAATATGGGCGAAAACATAATAGTCATGTATCAAAAGTGGACAAATTGAAAGATGTGGACTAAATGTGGAATTGACCTGAAACTCTAGGACCAAAAGTTGAATTTATTCGTGTATTAATCATCAAGACAACTATTTATATAAAATAGAATAAAATAATTGATTAAATTCATGCATCATGATAAATTGACAATATTGTAAATAAAGTCAATTATATTCATTTCTTGTGATATACGGAGTAGGCTCTTAAGATCAGAAACGACTTTGTATTTGGAGATTAATTTGTTTATAAGTGTTCCTCTTGTGATATGTAGTACGTAGGTTTAGAAAGGTTAAATTTTTTGCTTTCAAACCTCCACTTATACTTAACTTAAACACTTTAAAATAAAAGAATTGAAAGTCCGCAAATGAATGAATAATTTAAAATGCTTTTCAAAACTAATCACTTCTAAAATAGAAGCAAACTTAAACACGCCCAAAATATACCTACGCTAACTATATAAAGAAAAAGGTCAAGTGGTCAAATGTGTAGAATACATATATGAGCACCTTTAATTTAATTATGGGATTCATATATTATCAATAAAGTACTAATATAAGAATTACTAAAAATTAGCGAATACGTAGTATGTTATTTCGAATTCGCTGTTTCACACCGATCGCATCGACCAATATAAAGTTTGACTTTCACGCTTTCCAATGAACAATTTTGACTGTAATTATATTTGATTATGTATTAATTGATATTGTAAAAAGTTGATATTTTGAAAATTCACATTGATAGGAATTCAATAACATTTTATACGAAATAATTTGCTTATGTATATTAGTAAAAATTTGTGATCAAAGTAAGGTCTGTGAATAGTATAAAAATCACTATGTTGCAAGAATTAAGAACGGATGAAGTATATAAGTAGGCCCCTGGAAATGCAATATAATGCATGTATATTTCCTTCATTATATCAACAATATAGATAGTATTAAGTTTCTCTAGATTTTTGTTTGAGCAACTTATAATAAATAATAAAGGAGGCACGCACGGTGGGAAGGAGATAAGAAAAGGAAACCTAACGAGGATGGCTAAGCACACGGACTTGTCTTCAGCTAATCATCGTCAGCAGCGGCGTAAAACCGCAGCCGCCGCGGGTGTCCTACTTTTGCTGATCGCCGCCACATATATACATCCAGCACTTGCGGTGGTAGGAGAACCCAGCCACGGGGGCTTAAACACCACCGCGAAGCCACGCCGCCCTAGTGTGTCAAAGTTCTCAAAGGCCCCCATCGTTACTGGTGGCGGTGCTAACAATGTTAATGGTAATAATAATAAGAATAATCCCCCCGTAAGAAAGAGCGGTGCACAACTCATCAAGCCGCCGCTCATCCTACCCCGCCGCCTTGCATGGGACAATATTAACTATCCAATGTTTGGGTTTCAGATTGATACACTCATAATCTTCAATCTCCTTACCCTTTTCCTCCTCTAATTATGTTTCATTTCTTTCATATGTAGTAGTACTCCATATGTTTTACTACGTACTAAATAAGAGTCAAAACGATGTGCATATTAAAATCTCTGTAATAGTTTTTCTTTAATTATCGGTAATTATTGTCATGTTTCATAAAATAACATATCACTAATATACTAAATATTGGTTGTATGAACGTATGGTTTTATCATGGCACTAATATACTTAACCATGGAAAACTATAGTATTCATTAGTTTGAACTTTGAAATATCACATTTTTTATTTGGAAGTTTGATATACGGAGTTTTATTTATATTATGTACTCTCAAATAATGTAACGGTTTGCTACCTCTAATTTGTCTATTGATATATCAATATATGTACTCAGTCAATCTCTTATGTATATAAGAGTGCTAGCTATATTTCTGGCCCAGCTCGTGCTTATCTGAGTTTGTTTGTGTTTTATCTCCATTGCATGCATGTCCTATTGATATGTACTCCGATCCATCATATTTATCAATATTAATATTCATATTATCGATTGCATAGTGCTTGATATAATCTTTTACTCCTCCCATTTATATACACCTTGCCCAATTAAACTTTCTTAACTTTATTTACCTAGCCATTATATTTTTATTTGTTTTTAACTTCGCAGTTATCTTCAAAAAATCATTTGACTGCCTTCCCGGTTGAATTTTTAGCTGAAATTTGGTATGAGTAAACTAGACTTAACGAAGAAGATGCTCAAAAAATTTCATCAAAAAATTCCAACGGGAACCGTCCCAATTGGCGACGGCCGGGCAGAACCTTCTATATAAGGGGTAATTGAACACTTTAGGTCAGTTCAAGGACGTATTTGACCCTTTAGCCAAAAAAAAACCAATTATAAGTCTCACATCTATGATAGTTTGCAATATGTGGAACGGAACAAAAAGAACAAGCATTGAACTATAAATTGCAGATAAGGGTTAGATTTCAAGTTTAATCAGCAAACAGCTATTGTATTGCATCTTAAGAAGTAAAACACCATAACTGCTAGGCAGTAGAGCTCAAAGAATTGAGCAATTACATCAATAAAGTTGGAATTACACAACGAATTTGGTAAATGTACAACATGACATTTCGCTCACATATCAGCAAGAATACAAATTACATACCATTTCCGGCCAATGCCATCAATTATTGACCTTCTTCTTCCAACTTCTTGACATGGGCCTGCAACACCATTACCAAGTTCCTAGCGGGAGCCTGCAAAGTCCCCACAACGGCAGAAGCAGGGGCCTTTAAAGAGCCCAAAAGCTTAGCATAGACCTCTTCCCGAGAAGGCAAAGTCTCCAGGGACTTAAACTCATCAGGCCCATAGAATTTTCCCTCAAAAACGGCGCCAGTAAAGTCATTACCATCCAGCTTCTGCTCTTTCTGGAAAGTTCTGTAGGGTTTCAAAGAACCAGGAATTTCTTCACTATGAACAAATAGCCAAGCATTCATTCCCGACATACATGGCTTCAGTGCCTCCCATTGAGTCCCTTCAATGGCTTTGAGCACCAAAGTGTTTTTCGCGACGATAACCTTTGTGGTCTCAGGGAGCTGTGTACGGAGTTCTTGGAATTGCTTTACTGTGAAACCTTTGTAACTGATTCCAGCTAGAAGATAGCAGTCTTGGAGCTGCTGTTTCACTGCCTCAACAGTTTCTTCCTTTTTGGTTCTACTGATGGCTGACCGGATGGTTAAAGATCTAGTCTTGGATGGTCGGGTGCTGAGTTTGAGGGGGTAGTTGGTAGAGATGGCATGATTGCAGAAATGGGATTTGATGGAGGGAGGGAGGGAAGAATGAAGAGGAAGGGGTAGAGGATACACTGTGGAGAGAATCGAAGAAGCCTCCATGGATGAGAATAGTAGTCGTCTTCCCTCCTATAATGAAAATGCAAAATGACGTGTGTCAGACAAAATAATACTAGTATGAGATTCTTTCTCAATTACAAGCTTGGAGCTGCGAATTGCTATTGGGCTGCCATCACACTGTGGCCGATCTAACACTTTCACTTTGGGTGTTCGAAATTACTATCAAATAAAAAACTAAGAACAATAATATTGTGTGATGCAACAATTTTACAATTTTACTTTCATCAACAGCAAACTACTACATTATTCAGATTTTCCATTAGATTATCCCAACTGTTTAAATAAATAGTAATCATATTCATTAATAAAAGCATAATTGGAATACTCCGTATAATTTTCCTCAACAAATCTTAGCTATTAACACACAAAAATTAAGCAAAAACACTTCTACCGCACCAACAAATAAACTAAGCAAAACACCAATAAAGTGAACCAACCATTGGGACAAATTATACTGCCCACATTCATAGTTGATACATTCAAGCAGATTTCAGGTCTAGTCGAAAGGAAAGCACTTGGAATTGGGAATTGTCTCAGCAAATTTTATATTTGGTTTGCAAAAACTAGGTATTAATTTGTGAGTGAGACTGACCAAACACCAGGAGTGGTCGCGTGGAGGCAGTGCCAAGATGTAGCTGTGGATTGGCTGGATTCTGGGAGCTGGACCGCTGGTGCAGTGGTGCACAGGTGCCGACGGGAGCCACTAGAAGTATGGAACTCGCGAGGCTAGAGCTAATAACGATTGGAAGTAAGAAAACTCGCGACGGCGGTGACTAGAATGGGCGGCAGAGAGACGGAGGGCGGAAGCGACTGCAACTCGAGAGGGGCTAGGATGTCTGGAGGAGGCGAGGACTAGAGGAGCGTCGACTGAGCTCCCTGCGAGCAGCGGATCGGAGAAGAATAGTCTGGACGAAGAAATGATTTTCAGATAAGGTGCGGAGAACGACGATGTCAAGTTCTGTTTGAAGTTTGAACCTAACCAACGACGTCGTTTTTGTAAAAAAAATCGAAACATTTGGGTGTTCCAGTAAGAGCATCTCTGCTACCACGCGCACATGTGGCATGAGTGATAGGCACATAAATATTAACAAATAAATTATGTCTCTCTTTATTTGAATGATGTTATACAATTTTGGTAAGTTTTTCCCTGGAATGTTAACTGCAATGTCAACATCTAGACGGTCTCCTTGACATTGTGAAGACAAACTTACCAAAACGATATAAAATCATTCAAATAAGGAGAGAAAAAATTTACTCCCTCCGTCCCGCTATGATTGTCCCATTTAACTTTTCGGTCCGTCCCACTAAGATTGTTACATACCTTATTTGGTAAAGTTATGTGGTTCTAATTTCTAAATCATTCCTATTTTATTCTTACTTTATCAATTCAATATCAACCACATAAACTCACTTGTATAAACAACTGTGTCACCTTCTCTTGTACCAAACTTAGAGGGACGGAGGTAGTATTTAATAATATTTATGTGGCTATCTCTCATGTCACATGTGTACCGTGCACATTGTACCATTGGAGATGCTCTAAAGAGTAAACTGTGAAGCCATCATCCCTACCGCAACTTGGAGCTAAAATTTGTTGAGAGCCTATTTCATAATGAGTACTAAAATTGGCTACCAGCCGTTTGGTAGCACAAAAATCGGCTGTTTTGGCTGTTTCTTCTGAGATTTATGAAGTTCTGGCTGAAGTGGCTGCATTGGCTGATTCTGGTGATATAAGAAAAAACTATTTTTAAAATATATTTTATTAATAAAATAAAGAAAAAATTATATGTAAAAATAGCTAAAATGATCATCTACAGTAACTTCAGCCAATACAGCCAGAAAAGTAACTCCAATCTTACTTTTTCTGCTTATTACACAATTCAGCGCGCGAAAGCAAAAGTTATGTGTTTGGTGAAAAAGTTGGCTGATAAGCCTGATAAGCCAGAAAACAGTGTTGCCAAACGGCCTTTAAATCCACTTATTTTGTTGAATTTCTAATGATTGAAGTGACGGGATTGATTGATTATGCTAATATATGTAAAAATTATATGGAGTATTTAAAATATATTTTATTAAAAAAATAAAGAACAAATTATATCAAAAATAGCTAAATTGACCCTTAGAGTAACTTCAACCAATACAGCATAAAAAGTTAAATCAATCTTACTTTTTCTTAATATTACACAATTCAACTCGGAAATCAAAAGTTACATATTTAGTAAAAAATTCATCGATAAGCATGATGAGACGAAAAAGACGCTCACCAAACGAGCTCTAGATATGGTGAGGTAATTAAACGAGCTTTAATCAATCAACGTGTCAAAAACAATCAAAAATCATTTAAAATCATTGATTCTAAAAAAACGTGTCAATGACTCAATATATGTGTAGAATGTGATATCTTTTAAAAAATTGGACAAAAACTGGTCTTGTTTAGAACATTTAAATTGTATAGATCATGAAAGAATATACTATCATTACAGAAATAAAATGAAACACAATCCAAAAAGGCAAATTTCATTACTACAACAAAAACGATGCTAAAATAACTTTGCTAACTCCTTATGTCCCAATCTTACTGGGATGGAGGTAGTAGAATTTTATGGACAATTTTAGTTTTTTCGGATTTTAAATTTAGCCACAATGCATTTTGTTTTAGTACTAAAATAATTACATGTATGTGACAAATAAATGTTACGTAGTATTTACTATTTACAATTCAAAATATGACCTTTTAAGTGTAGTGACTATACTATAGTAACTTAATCATTGTAACATATGTTCAATTTTTACACTTGAATGAGTACTGTGTGACTCTCTTATAGTAACTACTAATCATAATTTTGAAAAAAAAAACTCATTTAATAATCCAATATTTTGTATTGTAGTATGCAATCATGGGGAGTAGGGTTTCTTTTTGCATTTAAGCTATTATTATTGATATTATTATTATTATTATTATTATTATTATTATTATTATTATTATTATTATTATTATTATTATTATTATTATTATTATTATTATCTCTTATGCATTGCATCATTTAATGGATTAAGGGTGTTTTCATGTGAACTGTTTTCAGTATCAGACCAGACTTAAACAATTATAAAATCATAGAGCCCAGACATTTACCAGAACCATACCAGACCAGTTCAGACCAAATCAGACTTAAACAGACTAGATGGCCAGATCAGATCGATCAGACCTGAAAATTTCAGTCCAATTTAAATCATCCTAATTCATAATCAACGTTGGAACGACCAAAAAATGAAATTTGTCAAAGTTTTAGGGAATGGATGGAGTATTAAATTTTTTAAAACCAATACTTACTAAATTCATTTATAAAATTGGTAAGGAGCTACAACTGTAGAATTTAATTTAGTTGAACCAGACACTACCTGTATGGTAATAACTAACAATTTTTATAAAAACATATCAATTAGTCAAAAACATGAAGATATTGGAAGTATGTACCCACACAATCAACATTTCATTGTTCAAAATCTTGATAGGCTAATTGTTAAGTTTTTTGAAATGTAAACATATTTTATAGCCCACATACATAAATAAAATGAAAAACAATATTTGCATGTCTGTTAAGTAAGGATGTTCTTACTTGGACCGAGATTTTCTGGTCTAGTATGGTTTGATCTGGTCTGGTCTGAGCTGAATCGGTTTGGTTTGGTCTGGTAAAATGTTTGGTCTCTGTGTATTTTATAACTGTCCAAGTATGATCTAGCCTGGACTGGTCTAGTTTGGTCCGGTCTGGAACTGAAAACAATCTAAGTAAAAACATCCATGTTGAGGTTTATTCCTTCAACCCTCGGGTCCAACACGTAAGCCCAAGAGTTTCGAGTGGAGTGAGTATGAATAAACTAGCCCAACTAACAAGTGAGATGGATTAAGAAACAGTAAGTAGCAGGTAAGTGATTAGATATTATTAATCTGTTAATAACTCCCTAATACAATACTTTTCGCTAAAGGTTCGTCGGCCGTTCGTCTTACAAGGCAGTAGAAGTACTGCGGGTAAGAAGACTATAAGCTAGAGTGCTAAGAATAGAAAGTTGCTAACCCCTTACAATGAAATAAATGTTGCTATTTATACCACCAATGGGCAGCTGGCTACGCTGTCGTGGAGGCTTGTGAATGGCTGGTGCTCCAACCACCAAATCTTCAACATTAAATGCGTTTCCCGCCAGGATCTGGGTTTCCCGCCTAATTAGTGGAGACGTTCGTCCAGCTGGGGGAGGTGAGTCGCTTCCTGGTGATACCGCAAAGGGTAGCGGGCCGTTCGTCCCTTGGCCCTTGTGGATTTGCCTGGAGGATTGAATTGCCTCTAGTGGTTATGGGCTTGCTCTGACGACGTTCGTCGTCATCCTAGTGGTCTGAGGGCCTGACTCACTGTCAACTGAGTAGTCGTTCGTCGGAATGGGCTGGTAAGCCAAAGCCTTAGTCAAGACGTTCGTCCTTTCCAAGTTGCCTGTCAGCTTAGCCTACCCAGTTCTGTCCGGACGTACGTCCGAATAAAAGGGTAAATGGGCCGAACTTTTACTTGGGCCATTATCCCAACACAAGTCCCCCACTTCTGATGTTCTGAGCATGCACAGGTCATAAAGAAGTATGATGCTCCTCATGGGTAGACGCTCATGGCATGGTACTTGCGTTTGTTGCGTTTTGTGAAGGTGGACGCTCATGGTCATGGTGCCTATATTACCAGCTGGCGGCGGTTCAGGGATCGAGGTGACGACTGCTATAGAAACGGTGCACTTCCCTAGGAAAGGCCATCATTACACTACCATCCCACGCGCAGCGCGTGAGCCTGGATACGCTCCTCGCTACGTGTCACCCCTTCGTTGGCCCCTGAATCGGTGCCTCCCTTATAAATGCCGAGTTTTCCCTTAGAATTAGGGTTCCCGATTTCTGCTCTCTCGCTCTAGAATCTCTGCTGCTTGGTGTTATGTTCGTCCGCAAGGTCATCGACTTGTTCTCCTCTCTTCTCTAAGGTAACTTAGGCTTTCTCCCCCCCTTTTTGTAATCCTTTTCTGATCTACCCAACGGCCTCCATGGAAATCTCCTCGGATTCCAACTCTATTTCTTCGGGCTCTTCCTCGGGTTCCTCTTTTAGTTCTGGTTCAGGCTGTGGCTCCGGTTCCTCCTCACGTTCCTCCAACAAGGCCAGCGTTTCAGGTAGTTCTTGTTCGGCCTCGACCGTGGGCTCCATACAGGAAGATGGTGTTCCTGATAATGCCGCCGCACTCAGCGCCGGAGAAGTTGCCTTGTCTGCGGATCAAGGGGACAACATGGTTCTGGAGGTGGCGGACCATGTGGATGATGTAGCGGGCCATGGCGGACCTGATGAGCAGGGCCGGCCCAAGGGGTGTGCAGGGTGTCCGACCGCACAGGGCCCAAAAATATGGAAGGCCCAAAAAAATAAATTAGTAGTAGTATTACTACTAGTCTACTACTCCGTATAAGCCAGTCAGCCCAATAGCGAACAAAAAGGTGCGGGACGAGCATAACAATCTGCGAAAGAGGAAGCGCATAGGCCAAAGGGCATAACAAGTGACTGAGCGAGACGAGCGACGTGCGGACGACTCTCCGTCTCCAGGCTCTGCTCCAGCCTTGAGCCATCCTGATTTCTAAGTTGTTGCGGCGATTCGGACACATCTAGGACGGAAGGACTCCACTATTCTAGGTATATAGATTCGTAACTAATAGAGAGTAATGGTTCTTTATGAATTAATTTTGTAATCTGAGTTCAACAAAATGATATTAATAGGTTCTTAGGTTGTTAAATTTGTTTTTGTTTAACTATATAACTTTATACGTAAATAAATTTTTTTCTTGGATTTATTACTGCTAGTTAATACTAGCAACTTCTATTTTGAAATAATTTTTTAATAAATTACAACTACTCCGGATTAACAATTTACCATTTCAATTGAAATAGCATTTCTATTAACGATAGAAAAGAAAGGCCTGATTTTTGTTGTTGCACAGGGCCCTCGTTTTCTCGGGACCAGCCCTGCTGATGAGGTAGGCTCTTTTGGTGGATCCCTTTTTCCTTCTTCCCCATGCTTCTTCTTCTCCCTATTTTGCTTTCCAGAATACTTTTTCTTTGTTGGAATCAGTCTTTTTCGTATCAGGTTGTTGTAGAAGCTGAAGAACACGTTGAATCTTTTTGAATTGATTCCCACAGACGGCGCCATTGTTGAGGTTTATTCCTTCAACCCTCGGGTCCAACACGTAAGCCCAAGAGTTTCGAGTGGAGTGAGTATGAATAAACTAGCCCAACTAACAAGTGAGATGGATTAAGAAACAGTAAGTAGCAGGTAAGTGATTAGGTATTATTAATCTGTTAATAACTCCCTAATACAATACTTTTCGCTAAAGGCTCGTCGACCGTTCGTCTTACAAGGCAGTAGAAGTGTTGCGGGTAAGAAGACTATAAGCTAGAGTGCTAAGAAAGAAAGTTGCTAACCCCTTACAATGAAATAAATGCTGCTATTTATACCACCAATGGGCAGCTGACTACGCTGTCGTGGAGGCTTGTGAATGGCTGGTGCTCCAACCACCAAATCTTCAGCATTAAATGCGTTTCCCGCCAGGATCTGGGTTTCTCGCCTAATTAGTGGAGACGTTCGTTCAGCTGGGGGAGGTGAGTCGCTTCCTGGTGATACCGCAAAGGGTAGCGGGCCGTTCGTCCCTTGGCCCTTGTGGATTTGCCTGGAGGATTGAATTGCCTCCAGTGGTTATGGGCTTGCTCTGACGACGTTCGTCGTCATCCTAGTGGTCTGAGGGCCTGACTCACTGTCAACTGAGTAGCCGTTCGTTGGAATGGGCTGGTAAGCCAAAGCCTTAGTCAAGACGTTCGTTCTTTCCAAGTTGTCTGTCAGCTTAGCCTACCCAGTTCTGTCCGGACGTACGTCCGAATAAAAGGGTAAATGGGCCGAACTTTTATTTGGGCCATTATCCCAACAATCCTAATAGGGAGTAGTATTACCATTTTTATTTTCTAGAAAAAATTTAACCCCACAATTTCTACTTTTTTTTATATTTATATCCATAATTCTTACGTAGTATTTCTACTTTTTTTTATATTTATATCCATAATTCTTACGTAGTAGTGTAGTACGTAGTTTAAGTGTTTAACACAAACAGATGACGAGATATATTATCGAGCAAGTATTTTTTAACTTTATATGAGATGAGATGTACTGATAAATTATACGTAGTACTACACAATATACTCTAGGCCTAAACACAATATGTTTTTATAAGTGAATATACTTACATTTATAAAATACTTGAGACTAGCAAAAAATAATTTTTTGAATAGTCATCGCAATTAATTACGTAGTACTTCGTACTACATATGTCTAACGATTATTATGTGAGGTGGTTTGTCTAAGTCCGGTAAATGTCTGGTCTGATTTATTTAAGTCTGGTCTGATCTGGTTTATTTAGGCGTGGTTTAATTTGGTCTATTTAAGTCTAGTCTAGTCTGTTATAATCTGTTTAAGTCTGGTCCGGTTTGAGTAGTAGTATCCTGTTAGGTTTATAGTTTTATACTCCGTGTACTACGTATAGTATTAGTATTGGTAGTAAGGAGTAATTAATAAAGATATCATCTCGGCGTTAGGGTTTTAAATAAAGTTGAAGAGGGCAGGGTATTGGAACAGTACACAACTGCTTTCAGATCGAAGCCGGTGCTTTCAGATGGGGAGGGATGAGGAGGTCGCCGATCATTACTCTGTTTTGGGGTTACCCTCCGGCGAAGACGGGTCCAAACTGCCGCCGGAAGCGATACGCAAAGCTTATTACGTAAAAGCAAAGGCATTGCATCCGGACAAGAGACCCAATTCCCATAACGCCGCGGCACATCGGGACTTCCAGAAGCTGCTCAACTCGTACGAGGTTCTCAAGGACGAGAAAACCAGGAAGCGATTCGATGCCGAATGCAAGGCGGCGCGTGACGCAAAGCGTCGGAAGGTCGTGGCGGTGGCGACGACAGCGAGTGATCTCAAGGCCCCGAGCGGGGCCGCGGCCCAGGCGAAATTTCGGGCCAAAGAATTACGGTATGTGCTCGAAGTGACATGGTCGAAGAAGGAGAGACAGTATATACTCATGGTGAATTGAGGGAATTGCTTGCTGAGTTTGGTGAAGTAAAGTTCGTCTATGGGATGGGCTCCAAGAAGAAAGGGCTGGTTGCTTTTGCTATGACTTCCAGAGAGGCACTTTTATCTGCCTCTAAGCTTGGGAGAGTAACATGCACTACTCAAGTTCCCTCCCAGCTCTTCATCTCAATACATCTTTCTTAATTATTTATATTACTACCTAGCTATACTACTCCATATTATTTAACCTTGCTCCATAATTCATGCGAATTGAAGAACACAGGTCTTGTTTGTGATAAATTTGTTGTTTTATTATTGTTTGATTGTTGTTTATACTTATTTAGTTTAGTTTGTAGGTTATAATTTGTATTTCTTGTGTGTATTTGTTCTAGGTATCATAAGGGATGTAAGGGAGTATTATAGGCATCAAAGGACGGCAAGATGAAACACATATTCATCTAAAGGCCCGCACTCTCATACCGAAGGTTTCGGATTTGAAACTCATGGAGAGAGTTTCAGCCCTGTTTACCACAAGCTCCTCCTAGTCCTTCTTCCCGACCCCCGAGGTAAAAAAAGAACATGTGAATTAGTGAAGTTATTTAAAAAAGAGTTTTAGTTAATATCGAATTGGAAAAGTAGACAAAGTACTAAGGAGTTAGAACTACACATATACTATCGCATTACAATATTTGGAGTTACATAAATTTAGGGATTTAACGAAAATGAAGTGTAGAAGAAAATCGATCAATGAGACGAAAAAGTAATAATTATCATGTTTTGGAAAGAAATAAGAAATACTCTGTAACTTATAAAAACCCCAAGGTAGGGAGCATCTACAAGAACTTATGAGAAAACAAATGGAGGAACATTTTTATACTGAGCAAAAAAATGTTAATTACTATTTCTATGTTTGAGTATTTGCAATTTGTAATAATAGGACTTAAATATCGTTGGGGTCTTATGTAATTCTACTCATTTACTCTTGGACTGTAAATATTGTTTGTTTACCTTCATTATAATCAGGGAAGATTATACTTCACATAATTTGTACTATTTTCAAGTGCAAATTCTTACCTAACTTTATACATCACACAACTATTGTTATTATATACTCTCCATCCCAAAAAAAATCTTCTCAGCCACAATCATACATTTTTAATTTACTATTGAAAATATTTTTGGGACGGATGCATGGAGTAATGGCCAATTGCCCAATACGGAGTAGTTGTTTAGAAATGAATGGTTGCTGTTACAAATAATTTCTACTGTAAATCACAATGTACTAATGCCGCCCAACGTGTATTCGTGCTTCCGAAATGGTATAATCTTTTCAATTAAATCTTTTAATTCAATTTATGAATAAATTACTACTCCCCCGTATTTAAATGTTTGCTACACTTTCTAATTTGTAATGTATTTAAAAATTTGCTATATTTTTCTTTTTTGGTAAATTTTTCCTTTAAAAATAATCAATTACTCTTATTTTTTACTTTTTATTTTCTCTTTCCTATTTTTTCACCATATCTCATAGTTTTTCTTCATTATTGATTACCACTATTAGAGAGGCCGGCAGTATGTTGCTGGGACTGTACCGATACTCACACAAATTATAGTGAGTTTTAAGCACATCAAGAAATACTACTACTACCTCTGTCCCGTTGGAAGGTTTCCATATCAAAACGGCACGATTATTTAGGCAATAATTAAATAAAGTGCTTCGAGTATATTTTGAGAAATAATTTTAATATGTATATATTATACTACGTAAAGTAGTTAGTATTGATAACTGTGATGTTATAAATGTACTATTTTTAATATTTAATTATTAATTTACCACTACTTAAGATTGTTAATTGTTTTATAAAATAAAAATTGGAACCTTTATATGGGACGTCCAAAAAGGGAAAGTGAGAATCTTCTAATGGGATAAGAGAGTAATATTTAAAAAGAAAGACCTTTTATTTGATAGTCTGTACGATACTAAGGGAGTGTTTGCAATTGCTTCAACTTTAAAAAAGTGATTTTTTAAAGTGATTTTGGGAAAAGTGATTGATAGTAAAAGTTGGTAGTGTTTGAGAAAAAAGTGATTCTAAAAAAGTAAAAGTTGGTAGTGTTTGGTAAAATAAGTGCTTTTTGTGTAATAGAAAAAGTGAAAAGCAGTTTAAAGCACCCTTCTACCTGCTTTCAGCTTTTAGCTTTTAAGTGATTAATTTAAGCAGAAGCTGTCATTTGAAAACACTCTTTTCAACTTTTTTTAAGCCAAAAGCTGAAAAGCGCTTTTTTTAAGCAACTGCAAACACTCCCTAAGAAAAACTATAAATACATGCACAAGTTCATTCGTTCCCGGACTTTCAATCCAAGCTAACCAGTTTTAAATTTTTTTTTTAGTTGCTTTGTTCATCTATCCAAGCCTAAAGATGTTTTCTTTTGGACTAAAATTTGTTGGTCTGATCTAATCTGCTCTGGTAAATTTCTAGTCTCAATGTATTTTATAAGTACGGAAGTCTGGTCTAGTTTGATCTGATATGAGACTAAGGAAACCATTCTAAGACAAATGATTGGGATATGGAGCCCGATCAAAGACATTGAGCAATGTTAATTTTACCGTATAATTTTTTTTGGCAAGCTTGTGAAACTTGGTAGCATAAGGTTTCTTACCATATATAGATCTAAAAATTTGACTCTTAGCCTGTATTCACCGGTGCTTCATCCCCTGAAACATGCGGAGTATACACAAAATTCAGTCAAAACTCAAAAGTAAATAATAAATAAACTCAAAACACTAATTCACTAAAATCTTAAATTAAAATTTGATTCATCTTTAGATATTACCGACCAAATATTCTTAGGGAGTGTTTGCAACTGCTTCTGCTTAAAAAAAAGCACTTTTGGAGATGTAAGGAAAAAGTGATTAGTAGTAAAAGTTGATAGTGTTTGAGAAAAAAGTGATTTTGAAAAGTAGAAGTTGGTAGTGTTTGGTAAAATAAGTGCTTTTTGTGTAATAGAAAAGGGAAAAGCACTTTTCACACGCAAGCCGAGAAAAGTAAAAATTGGTAGTGTTTGATAAATAAGTGCTTTTTAAAGCCAAAAGCTGAGAAGTGCTTTTTTTAAGCAGTTGCAAACACTCCCTTAGTATCTTCCCAGCGTGCCGAATCTATCAATTGATAGTGTAAGTCGTGCAAATAAGGTGTTTTTTTAGGAAAAATTTACAAGAATATCACCTTTTTCCGGTCTTCTCATAATAATCCTGCTTTTACGTAATTCCAAAATAATCTCATTTTTGCACCTCATTTTCTTTCATTGGACCCTGACTGGTTGATGACTTGATATACCAGGTTTTTTACCCTTTCTTTGAAAACCTTACATAAATAATCCAACCTTTCAGAAATCTGCTAAAATAAGTCCCATGTTTCATTTTTTTCCGTAAAATTTTTCTTTCTTTATTTTCATCCCTACACACTTTTTTATTCTTTTTTCTATCCTTTTATTCTTATTTCTTTTCCATTTTTATTATTCTATTTCCCACTCAATTAGGAGATTTTTGTTGATTGTTGTAAAATTTCCCTCCAAAATAGCTCTTTTTTCGTTTTCTTTTTCTTCTTGTGTTTTTATTTCATTTCCCTTTTTATGTTTTTCTTCTCAATCATTTTTTTCTTATTAAAGATCTTTTTTACACTCTACTTTTTGTTATATTTTCTTTTTATTTTCACTTTTCCCTTTTTTCTTCGTGTTACTTTATTTATGTTTTTTCTTCTTTCTTCTTTTCTTTCTTCTTGTTATCTTAATTTCTCCTTTCCTCATTATTGTATGTTTCTAAGTAAATTCACCATTAATCCCATCAATTGTGGGAAAAATCCTATGTGATAAAAAGATTATGGAAAAATAAAGGGCAAACTGTCAAATTAGTCTTCGTGCTATTATCAAAAGTCAATTGAGTCCTCCTACTTTTAAATGAATCAATTAAATTCACCAAGTTCTAAAAATTAACCAAACTCTCCATTAATTGAGAGGTAACCGGCCGGTAACCCATTTATTTGCTGACATGGAACTTATGTGGAGGTTATTAATCAATCTTTGTGATAGAGTATATGGGCCTGGACCCCATGGCCCACATACCCAATAGCCCAAAAGACACCAGCGGGGCACCCGCGTCGTCCAGATGACCCGCGACGTCCAAAGAAGTAGTCATCGGGAATCGTCGCATCGCGGCCAGAGGGCCGCATCGTCCATGGACCGCATCGTCCATGGACCGCATCGTCCATGGACCGCATCGTCCATGGACCGCATCGTCCATGGACCGCATCGTCCATGGACCGCATCGTCCATGGACCGCATCGTCCGAACTTCGCCGGGCAGAATGTACTTTTCTATTTTATGTACTAAGTGTTGTACTCAGCCCATTAGTGGCCTTATTTGCCCAAAGAAGGCATGATTATTGTAATGGGCCTCCTAAGCCCAAGGCTAGGGGCCCAAATCCACATTTTTACCTATAAATAGACCCCAAGGGGCTAATTATGGGGGATTCTTTCCAATTTGAGAAATATAATTACTCACTTTCTCTCTCTAGCTCTCACTTCTCTCTAGAATTAATACTCTATCATTTGGTGCTTTCATTGAGAGTCTAGAACAGATCAAGTGAGTACCCTTCGTCGCTACCAGACACTACCACTAGCTATGACAAGGACTAGATCAAAGAACACTGGTAGGAATGCCCCTCTGAACCAGGAAGGGCAGGGAAACGTTGCTGACAACGTCCCCAATGATCTCATCATCCAGGATGAGAATGCTCAGGAGGTCGAGCACGCAGCGGCTGACCTCCGCGTCCAGCTCAACAAGACTGCCCCAGACGCCCGCATCGGGCTCGAGGACAGGCGCAATGCTGATCGCGCTTCGGGCCAGCAGGTTTCTCACCCTGCTGCCCCCCAGATCAACCCGGCCGCACTATCGGCCATCGTCGCAAGCATTCTCCAGGACCCCAACGTGGTCAGCGCTCTCGTCGCAAAGACAGGGGAGAACAACACTCCGGCAACTGGAGAGGTCGCAACGGTGCCACCACCGCCACCTCGTCCGCAAGGCGTCACCTTCTTCGGTGACAACGAGGACGTCCTCGCCGTGGACACCCATTCCCACACTGCCTCACCTACCCGGGATACACCGGCCCAACCTCGCGGTAAGATCTCAGCCTTCAACAGGCTGGGTGACATCGCGAGCCGTCGGGTACCTACGGGAGGGGTGGCGGGTCGGTTGGGTGGCCGCGAGCCGGGGTCGCCAAAGGAAAGCTTCGGGTCCGTTTCCCGGACAACGGATCGGCCCCGACCAGACAAAGGCAAAGGAAAGCTGAATGATGATGACGCGCGTCACCAGATCAACCTGGCCCACGCGGCTCGGATCCAGACCCCTCTGGGTGGCGCTGCGGCCAACACGGACCCAAGGGACGAGATCATCGCCCGCCTGGAGAAGCGCCTCGCTGATATGGAAGCCCGAGAGGCCGCGGGGCGCGCAGCGGCTCACACATCCCAGCATCTCAACTACGATGCACTCCTGCACAAGGTCAGTGCCTTGGAAAGAGAGTTGGCCGACCGACGCGACGAGCCCGTCATCCAGATACGGACCAGAACCCCCTTTTCTGAGAGGGTGCTCTCCGCTCCCATCCCGGAGAAGTATAAGGGGAACCCGATCAAGCCATATGACGGCCGCACTGACCCCCAGGAGCACTTCACCCGTTATCAGAACAATATGATGATGGCCAACGCTTCGGAGGAGTACACGTGTCGCTGGTTCCTATCCACCTTGGAAGGACCGGCGTACGATTGGTTCAACAACCTTCCGGAGGGGAGCATCGACTCATGGCAGGACCTTGCTCACCGCTTCCTCACCCACTTTGCCGGAAGGAAGCGTGCGAAGAAGCATTTCGCCCATCTCCTGACCATCAAACAACAACCGGAGGAAACGCTCCGAGCCTTCCTCGATCGCTGGACGAGGGAGGCGGACGAATGTGAAGGGGCCGACGAGCGCACTCTCTTGGCTTTCCTCCGCGGAGCACTCCGACCTAGCCACTTCGCCCGGAGCCTGTTCACGGAGCCGCCGCGGTCATACCTCGCGGCGCTCCGACGCGGAGATAGGCACGCTGATGCCGACGAGCTCCTGAACCAAAAGAAGGGTGGGGAGAAGCAACAAAAAAAGGACTCCTCGTCCAACCCCCACCACCCGCCGGCCAACAAGGGACAACACCAGCCAAAGAAGGCACACCAGGAGCAAGGCGGACAGCGAAGAGAGGACCGTTCATGGCGTCCAAAGTTGGAGGCACAGCGCATCCCCCTCACCCACCCGGTGAGCGTCGTCCTCGACCACGCCGAGGCGCAGGGCCTCATTGTGAAGGACCCCAGGTCAGAGGAGGAGATATTCGCGGTCCACAAAGGAGGGACATACTGCAAGTACCACCGCCAGACATCCCACAAGACCGAGGATTGCACCACCTTGAAGAGGCACATCGACGGCCTCATCCGACAGGGGGAACTTTCCCAATTTGTCAAGGGTGCCCCCAAGAGTAACACTTGGGTTAACCCTGGCAAAAGGGGGGAAGGATCCTCCGGGAAAAAGAGGGAGATCGGCGCCCTCAGTGAAGATGAGGACGAAGAGGAGCCCCGCCAGAAGAAGCATCACATTCACATCATCGTCGGCGGGAACACAGGGGGGGACTCGGCTACCCAACGGAAAAAATGGGCTCAGTCCCTATACGTTGGTGAGGTGACCCACGCCCCCTCTCAGCCGAAGCGGCGGCATGTGGAAGCCATCACCTTCACCGACAAGGACCTCCCCTTCGGCCCCTTGCCCCACAGGGACGCCCTCGTCGTCAAATGCGAGATCGGCAACAACATCATCCACCGCAACTACATCGACACTGGCAGCTCCGTCAATGTGATGTACGTTGATACATTCAGACAGCTGAAGTTGAAGAAGACCGAGCTCCGGCCGATACGGACTCCGTTATCCGGCTTCACCGGGGACTCTATCGACGCCGAGGGCACGATAGTGCTTCCCGTTGTGGTCGGTGACGGTACCTGTCAGGCGAAGATTGACATGGAGTTCGTGGTTGTCAACCTGGACAGCGCCCACAACATGATCTGGGGCCGACCGGCCTTGGAGGACCTTGAGGCCATCATCTCCATGAAACATCTATGCCTCAAGTTCCCCACCAAGGACGGCGTCGGCTACGCCAGAGGGAACCAGAAGATAGCCAGGGCTTGCTACCTGAAGCTCACAAGAAAGATCAATGAGGCCGAGGAGCGGGTAGACACTATCACCACCCGCCTCGGCCGAAGAAGACACACCAAAGGCTGAACCGGTCGGAGACGTGGAAGACGTTCCGTTGGACGTCTCCCGGCCGGAACGCACGCTGAAGATAGGGACACAGCTCCCCCAACAGATCCGAAGGGACATCCTCTCTGTCCTGAGAGCGTACGCCATCGTCTTCGCATGGGGACCAGAGGACATGCCGGGCATCAGCCCGAAGGTCATCACACATCGGCTATCGGTGAACCCGGCCTCCTCCCCCATCAAACAGAAGAAGCGCTACCTCTCGGCCGACAGGAGGGAATTTGTCAAGGCCGAAGTGGCCATGCTGCTCTCCATCAAGCACATAAAAGAGGTGAAGTACCCCACGTGGTTGGCGAACGTCGTCCTCGCCCCAAAGCCACCTACGTTCAGAATGTGTGTTGACTACACTGACCTGAACAAGGCGTGCCCGATGGACCCATTCCCTCTCCCCAACATTGATCAGTTGGTGGATGAGACGGCGGGGTGCGAGTTGATGTCGTTCCTCGACGCGTTCAGAGGGTACCACCAGATATCCATGCATGAAGATGACGCGGAGAAGACTGCTTTTATGACCCCGGAGGGAATCTTTTGCTACCTCGTCATGGCCTTTGGGCTCAAGAACTCCGGCGCCACCTACACAAGGATGGTAGCCCGGATTTTTAGAGCAGTCTTAGGTCGGACGATGGAAGCATACGTCGACGATATGATCGTCAAGAGCAAACAAGCCACAACCCATGCCGACGACCTCCGGGGCATCTTTGAGATCATGAAGAGGTACAACCTCCGGCTCAATCCGAAGAAGTGCACCTTCGGCGTCCAGGGAGGTAAATTCTTGGGGTACCTGGTCAGCCGAAGGGGCATCGAAGTGAATCCAGAAAAGATACAAGCCATTATCAACATGGAGCCGCCCCGCAACATCAAAGAAGTGCAACGGCTGACGGGACGCCTTGCGGCCCTAAACCGTTTCCTTTCAAAATCCGCGGAAAAGTCGCTCCCTTTCTTTCAGATAATGAGAAAGGCCACCAGCTTCAAGTGGACGACGGAGTGCCAACAGGCCTTTGAAGAGCTGAAGCAATATCTCGCCTCCCCTCCCGTCCTATCCAAGCCCCAACCCGGCGAGACTCTATTCCTTTACTTAGGAGTGAGCACGTCGGCCATCAGCTCCGTACTCATCAGGGAGGATGACGGGGTACAAAAAGCAATATTTTACGTCAGCAAGACGTTACGGGAGGCCGAGCTCAGGTACTCCCCCGTTGAGAAGACGGTGCTGGCCATCGTCCACACGGTGAAGAAGCTCGGACATTATTTCCAGGCTCACCCCGTCCACGTCCTCACGCATCAGCCGTTGGGCGCCCTCATGAGGAGCCCAACCAGCTCTCCAAGGATGATCAAATGGGCCATATTCCTAAGCCAGTACCAGATTGAGATCAAGCCGAGGCCATCCATCAAGGGGCAAGCCTTAGCTGACTTCGTCACCGAATGCACGGCAAGGGAGACGGCCGTTACCACCACAGGAGCTGAACCGGACGAAGCCTGGACCCTCTACACGGATGGCTCCTCGGCCACCAAAGCTTGTGGAGGTGGCGTCGTCCTCATCTCTCCGGGAGGATTCAGAGCATACTATGCCATACGCTTCAACTTCAAAGTGTCCAACAATGAGGCTGAGTACGAAGCGCTCCTCAGCGGACTCAGACTGGCCGCTGGCCTCAAAGCACGCCACGTCAGAATCAAATGCGACTCCAAACTCGTAGTGAGCCAGATGGAGGGTTCCTACGAGGCCAAAGAAGGGAGGATGAAGCAATACAAGGAGGCCGCTGCGGAATTGCTCAAGGCGTTCGATACCTACGAGATCACTCAGATCCCGAGGGCGGAGAACGCCGAGGCCGACATACTCTCCAAACTCAGCTCCGACACCCCTGAGCACATCTCCAAGATAGCTAAGGTGGAGGAGTTGAGCATGTCAAGCATTCATGCTAGCCCTATACTCTCCATCCAACACCAGCCGGAGGACTGGATCACTGACATCGCAACATACATCACCTCCGGCACGCTACCAGAAGACGAGGAGAGGGCCAAAATAGCCAAGCTCAGGGCCCCAAGCTATGTCATTGAGGGTGACAAGCTCTACAAGAGATCATACAACGGCACTCTCCTCCGGTGCCTACACCAGAATGAGGCCGAAGTGGCCATGGAAGAAGTCCACTGCGGCGTATGCTCATCGCATCAAGGGCCCTTCAGCATGTCGCGCCGCCTCGTCGTCCAAGGCTACTTCTGGCCGACGATGGCGCGTGATTGTGCTGAGGTCGCCCGCAAATGCAGCGCATGTCAACACTATCAAAAGGCACCTGGCCGACCCGCTGTCAACTACGCCCCGGTCAGCACCGCCATTCCATTCTCCAGATGGGGCATCGACCTCGTCGGCCCTCTACCAAGAGCTGCGGGCAACAACAGATACATCATCGTCGCCATCGACTACTTCACCAAATGGGTCGAGGCCGAACCACTCGCAAGCATCACCGGAGCGCGGTGTCGAAAGTTCGTCTACAAGAACATCCTCACCCGCTTCGGCGTGCCTCAGGAAATCATATCAGACAACGGCACCCAGTTTGAGGCCGAGCCGTTCCAGAGCCTCCTCCAAGAATGGGGCATCAAGCACCGCTTCTCCTCCGTTGCCTACCCTCAGGCCAACGGGCAGGTTGAGAACGCCAACAGAACCATCTTGGAGGGGCTAAAGAAGAAGCTGGAAGAAAAAGGCGGAAGTTGGGTCGACGAGCTCCCCAACGTCCTATGGTCCTACCGTACTACGCCGAGGAGGGCCACCGGGGAGACACCATTCTCCTTGTGCTACGGCTTCGAAGCCAAGGCTCCCACTGAAGTCACCCTCCCCAGCCGACGGGTCACACAATACGACCCCGAAGCCAATGAAGAAGCCATGAAGATTGACTTGCACCTCATTGATGAAAGGCGGGAGATGGCATACCTTCGGGCAGAAAACTACAGACGACAAGTCAAATCCTACTACGACGCCAAGGTCCGCTCTCGCGAATTCCAAGTGGGGGACTACGTCCTCCGCCGAAGGGAAGCAAGCAAACCGACGGAAGGAGGAAAGCTCGCCGTCAAATATGAAGGGCCCTACATCGTCAGCGCCGTCATCAAAGCCGGCACTTACAAACTAAAGAACCCTAATGGGTCAGATGTACCACGATTGTGGAATGTACACCACCTGGTGAAATTTTACCAATGACTCGAGAAGCGGTGAAGCGGGCAACGTCCCCCACCCCTCGGCTGATTGGTTGAATGAAACACCCTCGGCCTAGCGCCACTTATTGAATAAAATTCATGTTTCATCCAATCTTCTAAGATTTGAGCAAAAGAAACCCAAGGACCCGCATCGGCCTAAGCGGTGCAATCACCCGGGCCCGGTGCGACCTAAAGCCGTCGCAATAAACGACGCACCTAAAAGCCGTTGCAATAAACAACGCACCTAAAGCCGTCGCAATAAACGACGCATCCAAAGCCGTTGCAATAAACAACGCACCTAAAGCCGTCGCAATAAACGACGCACCTAAAAGCCGTTGCAATAAACAACGCACCTAAAGCCGTCGCAATAAACGACGCATCCAAAGCCGTTGCAATAAACAACGCACCCAAGGCCGTTGCGATCCACAACGCGCCTACTAAGCCGTTGCAATAAACAGCGCACCTAAATATCGTATCGGCACAAGCGGTGAAACACCCAAATCGGCCGGCGATATGCAGGACGAAGGACCTGTGTGCATGGTCCAACGTCTTCAAACGGAGAAGCATACCGCGTCGTCCGCGCGGAAACCGCAGGACGACAGGCCTGAATTAAGGCTAAGGTTACAAAAACTCCACCCGTCAGTAAAATTTCGCTCAGGACCACAAAGGGCGGCCGTCAAAAGACGATGCCCAGTCCGGTCCCTCGTCGACGATAGACGTGGAAAGGCCAAAAAAGATGCCACTGACACACCAAGCCGAGGGCGTATTTACTCCCTCGCACTAACTCACGCGAAGGGCGTAGCGGACAAACTACCGCACACGGACGAAGGGACAGTAACCCTCCGGCCACTCAAAAAAAAAAAAAAAAAAAAGAGGGAAGCCGACGGACCGTGCACTCGCCGGCCTCGAGCATAAAACAAAATCCCCACAAAAACCAAGCCTCAAATTTGGCTAAGTACATATCAGGTTTTCACTATACAGGGATCCGAAGCGCACGCTTCGGCCCCAACCATAGCGTCACAAAAGGGAATCGCTTCGACTTCAGTTATACAAAACCAGTCCATTACTTCGACGATGGGACGCATCGTCTCCACGAAGCAAAACCCGAGTGACGGACCAAAGCAAAACACCTACATCAAGGAAGCTTGACACTTAGAACATTTTCTAAGTCGCACTACAAGAGAGATGATGTGCTACGTCCTCAACACTTCAGGATTAAGTCCCGAAAACTTGACTCGGGAAAGATGTAAAGGCAAAAATGGAATTCATCAAGGGACGACGAGGCGCATCGTCTTCAAAGAAAGGAGGTCGCTACGTCTCAACGGACGGATGTCACAAGATAAACTCTTGACACTTAGAAAGATTTCAGAACTTTGGCGCCATGCCTTACCTAAGACGCAAGGGACGTAGCGCCGCGCCAAGAAAAAGTTTCAACACTTGGTAAATTTTTTGAAACATGTTCTAAACACAACAGCTCCGACGAAGGGTCGCATCGTCCCTAAACATCAGATGCAGGGAACACACACAACGTCCTCACACACAAACCAGTAAACCGAAGGTGCGCCCACATCTACACAAAGGAAATGATGGAACGCATCGTCTAAGACTTGGCAAATTTGCCAAGATAAAAAGTTACGAAGCAATACCACTCAGACGACGCGACACCGACAAACCAAACGCCAAACATGAAAAAAGGAAAACGAAGCAAGGAACAACATTCATACTTGAACAAAAGTGTTATCATTGATAAATCAAAAAGAGGGCGCTTCGGCCGTTGAGATTACTACTACAAACAAAAAAGAAACTAAGTACAAGGACATCAAGCTTCCTGGCCTTGGCCACCTTCAACGGCTCCACTATCGGCATCGTCTTCAACGTCCTCAGTGGTCTTGGACTTGGCCGAGCTCCGGAAGAGATAGTCGTCACTCTCAGTCCAGGGCCCGTCCTCCTCCCTCGAGCTCAGGATGGGGGGCTGCCTTTCGGACAGAGGAAGTTTTAACTCCTCCTCGGGGTCCTTCATGATCCGCGGAAGGCCGATACCCCTAGGCTTCAGGTTCTTTACACGCCGGCGGAGACGACGGTAAACCAACATCTGCATACGCCTCTGGCCGAGGTCGTACCAGACTTCAAACTCCTCTTTCAGGCGGGCTCGGCCGGCTTCCTCCTGGGACCACGCTTCGAAGCGCTCCGCCACGACCTTAAAACTCCAGTCGTGGCAGGTCTCGTTCTTCCACCCTTCGGCCATGAAGAGCTCCACGGCTCTGTCAGCAGCCGCAGCCGCATCGGCCTCCAGCTTCACAGCTTTTTCTTCTACTAGCCGACGGGCGGCCATTTCTTCATCAAGCTGATTTTGGAGGCGCTTCGCCTCGTCTTCAGCGACAATGGCTCTCTTCTCAGCCGCATCAGCTTTTTCCTTCAAAGAGGCAGTCTCAGTCCGAAGCCGCTCCAACTGGGAAAGCGCCTCGTCAGCAGAAGCGGCTTTCTTCTCAGCTTCACGAAGGCGTGCAAGCTCCTCGTCCTGCCGCCGCTGCTGCTCCATGAGCATGAAAGCACCCTGCAGAAAGACGTAACGTTAAAAAAAAAAAAACGGGGTCAAAAATTACTAAGTACCAAGTCAGAGATTTACCTGGACGACATAGTCCAATCCACCATCAAAGAGACGCACATCCTTGCTCTGCCGACGTAGGTACTCCCTGTCGGCATCGGGAATGGCCTGGAACAGGACGTCGTGCCCAGAGACCTTCTCGTTGAATAAACCGCCCTTAGGCGGATACCGCACCGTCACCTCATAGAGACCGGAGGTCAGGTCTCGGCTGGCACGGGCCCTCTCTCTGGCAGCGGCACCAGATTTAGCAGGAACGAGGGAGGACGAGGCGACATTCAATGTCAGATCCTCGATGACTTGCACATCAGAGGCAGCCTCCCGTTGAACCGACGCCTGCGCATCGGCCATAACAGCATCTCTAAGGGGAGGGCTCGGCTTTGCCTTCTTAGCACCTTCAGCCGGCAGCAGCCCCGCCTCCGTCAAGGTCTGTTGCCCCTCAGCGGACCTCTTCTTCTTCTTGGTCGCAGCGGCCTTCTTCACCGCATCGGCTTGAGATTTGGAGCCATCACCGGACCCCTTGGACACCCCGGCTTGCTGAGCGGCTTCCATCTCTTTGGCGACCATCTTCTTCGCCTGGGCCATGAAGAGCTTACGGCTCATGGTGAAATCTGCGGATACAAAGGACAAAGCAAAAGAGTTAGAAAGCAAAAACAAAGAATCACTATATAAGTCCAAAGAAAGTGATCAACCTTCGACATCGGCTGGGACGCCTAAATGGGGCCCATCGGCCTGCTCAAAATATCCGGACATCCTCGGCCATAAACCACAGTCCGGGTCGCCTGGTATATAGTACCGCATCATCCCAAGAGCTGCTATCTTGAACTCGGTGATGTAGGTATTAACACTTCGAGGCCCACCCTTCAGGAATGCCTCCACTTGGGCATCGATCTCGGCACTCCTCGGCGGGTTATGCAAATTAAAAATGCCACTATGCCCTTGTGAAGGAAAGAACACCCCTTCGGCCAACTTCACGAAACAGAATTTGCTCTTCCACCCGTGAATGGACGACGGGAGGTCGGTAAAGGACCTTTTCTTCGGCAACTGTTGTAGGGCCGCGTACCCAGCACAGTTCTCATGACTTCCCCGGCCGATACGGTACAAATTCATGAACAACGCCGTCGTCGGTTCAATACCGAGTTCATCGCATCGGATAAGGAACCCAACAATAAGAGAATAACTGTTCGGGGTCAATAAAGCCGGAGGAAGATCTATCATACGAAGATACTCCACAACGAAAGAAGGGAGAGGGAACCTTAGACCTTGGGAAAAACTCATCGGATATACTCCGAAGTAACCAGGCGGCGGATCCAGGACGTGGTCCGTCGGCCTCGGCGCCCTGACCGTACCATAAGGTCCGACGTAGAGTTGTGCCACCTGATAGTCACCCTGGGACCCCTCCGGCCTTATAATATAAATGTTGGTCAAATCCAACTGTGACATACTGCTTGACAACCCCGCCCGACGACGCGACCTACGCTTCTTGGGGTCAGACGAAGACGAAGCAGCACCAGGGACCGAAGTAATCGGAAGAGGACAAGGAATAGCGGCCGAGGATGCATCACCCGCATCGTCGCCACGAAGTTTAGGGTCAGAGCTCGCTTCGTCCTCACCAGAGTGTTGAGCACCCCGCATCGGGACTCAAACGCTCCTCGTCCACGGAAGTGCGATAATCCGCAGTGTTCTCCATTTCAATCTCAAAAGCCTCCACCACTCTCAAATCAACCCCAGGAGATGTGTCCTCGTCGTCAAAAGGCCAGTCGGATTCGTTCAGCGAAGCTGTCAAATCAATAGGGGAAGGGACGCTACGGCCGTCAGGGGACGGCATAACAACTACCGCTACGTCCAAAGCGTATTTTTCGAATCAAAGTGACTTTCCTAAACACTAGATCTAACACCCTAAGGAGCAAAAAATGAAGAAATCAAAGGAAAATCAAGAATATCTAACCTTAGGGGTTTTGAAGAATGCGACGAACACTTGGGAAATCTCGGGACTTTATCTCTCTACAAAAACTCGGACAGCAATTCGACAACAGCAAGGCACAAATGAAGAGGTGACTTCGGAATGGGGGGGTATTTATAGAAAAATTCCAAACGGTCACTACACGTGGCGCCATCCCATTGGCTCCACCAACGGCCACCTCTCTTACAACCAATCAAGGGGCGCCAATTCAAAATCACCCAAGCTAGCACCCCTACGGCCCAACTCAGCCTTAACAAAGAACAGGGCATCGGCCGAGCACCACTACGGCCCAATTACTACAAAGCTCCCGAAAAGGCATCGGCCCATTCTCCCGAATAAGCAACGCATCGGCCTAAACTCGACGTCCTCACAACAACCCAAAGAACCTTAAATAGACCGCTACGGCTGCTTGTGCGCGCATCGTCGATGATAACCCTGGCATTGCGGCCTTCGTCCAAGGGTTCTCCCACAGGGTTACCTTGGACAGGTTCGCCTAAGGGTTGGAGTCACGACCAACGCATAGGTACCGGATCGGCTCATTACTCCCTTGTGCCTCAGATGCTCTTCGGCCAAAGGAGTGGGGGACTGGGGGACTGTATCGGCTACAAAAAGAGAGAGCGCAACGACCAATAACAAAAGATCGCATCGGCCATCAAAATACTAAGGATTGCGTCGGCTATAAAATCACTAAATCAGCGCGCATCGGCTTATTCGCTAGCAGTGCTACGACCACCAATACAAGAGGATCGCAACGGCTGCGTACACTGAGAAGACCGCATCGTCTCACCATAACAAAAACTCACAAGTCAAAAACGCTTCGGCTGCATGACAAATCAAAGGTGCGCATCGTCTACATAAACAGAATCAACCATCTTCATCTCATGAAAATAGGCCTTCGCCACGGCCAAAAGGATAAATGGGAGCTCTTCGGCCCCAACAGGATAACGACGAAAGCATGCCAACTTATCCACCAAGGATTCATCGCATCATCTACAAAAAGAAAGCGCATCGCCTCGTCTTCAAGGGCACTCCCACAGAGTGTGCTTCGGCCCGCATCAAGGCTATGAGTTCCCAAGCACGCTTCATCTACATCAAATAAGGGAACCGCTTCATCCAAAATCAAAACAGGAACTCTTCGACCATCAAACGCCCTGGGCTCACGCAACGGCCAGCCAGAAAGGAACAAAGTACTCCCTTTCGCTTCGGCTTCACCTCAGCTCAGAGAGTGGGGGACTCCTGATAGAGTATATGGGCCTGGACCCCATGGCCCACATACCCAATAGCCCAAAAGACACCAGCGGGGCACCCGCGTCGTCCAGATGACCCGCGACGTCCAAAGAAGTAGTCATCGGGAATCGTCGCATCGCGGCCAGAGGGCCGCATCGTCCATGGACCGCATCGTCCATGGACCGCATCGTCCATGGACCGCATCGTCCATGGACCGCATCGTCCATGGACCGCATCGTCCATGGACCGCATCGTCCGAACTTCGCCGGGCAGAATGTACTTTTCTATTTTATGTACTAAGTGTTGTACTCAGCCCATTAGTGGCCTTATTTGCCCAAAGAAGGCATGATTATTGTAATGGGCCTCCTAAGCCCAAGGCTAGGGGCCCAAATCCACATTTTTACCTATAAATAGACCCCAAGGGGCTAATTATGGGGGATTCTTTCCAATTTGAGAAATATAATTACTCACTTTCTCTCTCTAGCTCTCACTTCTCTCTAGAATTAATACTCTATCACTTTGTTTCCACATGGGTTAAAAAAGCTTATGTCCTCATCATAATTGACTGGTCTCTTCGAAATATCCTTCGACAATTGTCAGAATAACAAACACTAGAAGGCCTGTGGCGGACAACTGAAAAACCGATGACAATGAATATTGTGAGGGTGAGGACTGAGAGGATCGACGGGGAGGAGAGACAAAATGTGGAAAGTTCTAGGGAGTGATTGATAGAGAAGTGAGTGAGTTGAGACTTGAGAAGTTGAGATGGTGATGGAGTCATCAATCAAGGGAGGAGAGTGTTGGGCCCGAAGATTCTCCTTCCAAATAGGCCGATAAATAAAAGTGTTTAATTAGACGGGCCAGCCCAAATCCTAATACATGCGCATCAATTAACGAGTGACTAAGTCAGCAAAACTAGGGATCAATCCAACAAGAGAGTGGAGCCTAACTGAAAGTCAATTCGGTTGGAAGTGGAGGCAAAATAGATGGGATGGTTGCAAGGCTTGGGGAAGAAGAAAATTATCTAATAATATACTTCAATTTAATGTAATACACGATCAATTTGTGCTCACACACACATTCAAATTATTCGAACTACTCCATATTATTAAGTTATCGTCATTTCTTTATTCTTAATCAATTCATTATCGATTCATATTTGTTTTATTCCCATTTCATTCATATTCTTAGATTAGTTTATTTCTAGCATAAACAATTTGGCGTTGTCTATGGGAAGTTCGTGCAAAGAAGAATCGATCGTGGCCGAAAGTACAAATCCTCTGCTGATTGAATTTCACGAGCAACTTGAGACCGGCAAGGAGGAAATCCGGCGTGAAATGGCTCAGCGGATCGCCTACATCCAACGAGAAAATGATGTGATGTGCTCTCAAAAGTCCAGTCGGTGGCATCTATAGCTTCTTACTCAAGATTCAACCGAAGGAGTGATGCCATGACAGCAATGACGAGATTGGAGTTGGGCTCCACCCCAATTTTGACCGAACCAGTTGTCAATATAACAGAGTCGTTATCTCTCACATTGGGCTATCACCCACCGGTAATCCTCAATCCACGGTCATCTCGCAAGTCATACCTTACGAGCCTCTTGTTCCGGAGGCAACTCCGGCCCCCAATATCCTGATTTGCTTCTTTCCGGAAACGTTGCAAAGTAGACGAGTGATGGCAGGTCTGCATTCATTAAATCAAAGCTTGCATACATCAACTGCCATGTCGGCTCCAACAGAGCCATTCATCACTCATTTGAGGACCAGAATGTCTGGAGAATTGGGACCATCAAATCAATATGTTCCTCTTCCATATCCTAGATGGAATGTGTTCCACAACCTGTTTACAGAATCCCAAAGGTGACGAGTTCCAGAAAGTGTCGACATCCTAGATCAAATAAGGCAAGAACCTGAAGTAACCGTCATCTCATCACCAATTAGACAGGAGGTGACCCAAGCGGTTGCACCGCCTATCCTGCCTATGAGACAGATGTTGGCGGACCTGATGGACCCCATGTCCATCATCTTGGAAGAGTTGAAGGAGACGCGAGAAAAAATTAACGACATTACTAGAGTGTTGTCGCCTACCGTCTCCTCACCGGCAAATGATCGTGACGCGCGTCGCTACGCCGCAGGCGGTCAGGGTAGGCGGCTGCCTGCCGTTCCTTTCTGGCCGCCTTCCGTCAATTCACACCGGCCGGTTGTTGGTTCTGTCGCGTTGTGCCACAGGCGGTTGCCGAGGGCGGCCGCCCTTCTTCCTATGTCGGCAGCCTTCGGTCTTTTCCGTTTCTGGTCAAAGACAAACTTTGACTTTCCAAAATAGCCATAGGCGGCCAGTTGTGCGGTCAATATTGGCCGCCTGTTTGACCACCTGTAAGTAAATCTATCTGTCTTGTGCCGTATTTTCTGCTCTTCAAGATTGTCTTCTAGACCACTTTGATATTATGTTTGTTTCTTCCGATATGAATTCATTTGTTACTCAAATTGACTCATTTTGTGCTCAATTGACCTGGAATTTCGCCAAATATATCATGAATGTGATTTTCACCTGATTTCATGAAAGTTGAACCAAAATATTTAAAACATGCCTTATTTTTCTATTTTCTATCCAAAAATCACTCAAATATGGTAGAAAAATAAGTACAAAATGGACTTATCTGTAGTCCTTGGATCGGTTCGGTTCTGGTTAAAATATGAAGGAACCATATTAAAATTGTAGGTGTTAAATTCGGTTCGGTTTTAGTAAAAAATGTGGTTGTTAAATTTGGTTTGGTTCTAGTTAAATTTGGTTTGATTCTTACCTTTTTTGGATTCCTTATAAAAACTTATTATCCTCCTAAAATGAACACATTTTACCTTCAGTTACATAAAAAAATTAGTTGGATTGATTTAAATATATTGAAAATTTTGATTAAGGATATTTTAGTTGGATTGAAGGTAAATTGAACATATTTTACCTTCTAAATTCTTGGTCTTCAAGTTGGATTGAAGGTAAATTGAACACATTTTACCTTCAGTTACATATCAGAACTCGTGGAACCTTTAGCGGACAAAACACCATGAATGTGAACATCAACAATAGAATTAGGCATAAAATTACTTGACAGAAGTATAACAATTCGTTAACCATTGATCGGACGATCTGAAGTCTACAATGACAAAGGAACAATTTGCCCTTCAAAGTATAGTTCCCCCCTTTGTCCCTTAAAACTTTGTCAAATTGACAGACATAAGGATTAATAAAATAAAAACTGTATGATAGAAGTTTGTGCAAAGGAGAGAGATTTAACACGAATAACAAGTTATTTACTTAAAATGGAAAGTGACAAAGTTAGTGGGATAACAAAAAAAAAAGTTTACAAATCTATACTACCTCTGTGGCATCGTCCCGAAAAAAAAGTTCCTACTTTCCGTTGTCTCATAAATAATTTCTCATTTCTATAAAAGAAAACTATGTTTAAGCAAAAAGTCTCAATCAATCTTACTAGGTACTTTTTAATCTATTTTTTGTTTGATTTGATATAAAATAAGGGTATATTTGAAAAATCAAAAGAAAACTATATCCTACATAAATATGTGTAGGTAAAAACGAGAACTTCATTTAAGGAGATGGAGCATGTAATATTTGTGTCCTTAGGCTGTCCGCAACCGGTGGGGTGAAAGCCCCAAATTTGAACTATTCACCCCAATTAAGCTTCAACCCAAACAAAAATATGTATAAGAGGGAGCCACAGGGAGTATGGAAAACCCATGGGAGGGATAGCTATGCCCCATATCCACTCCTGCGAACAAAAGAGAGAGCATCGAAGGCAGCGCGTTGCATCAAGGGAGAGTAACAGGATGTGGGACCAAAGATAAAATAAAACACTTTTTTTTATTTAAATGGTCATAACTTTTTTATTTATAGTCCAAATTTTATAAAAAATATATCAAATTTCATAACATTTTATGATCTTTCAAATGACATCAATATTGTATATATATAAAGTTAAAAAAATAATAATTGAAATTTCAATTAAAAACATATTGAGTGGACATATTGACGGGGTTGGGTTGCAAGGAAAAAATGGATTGACTTCGTGAATACGTATAAACTGGTGGGGAATTAGATTTATTGACGGGCTGGGTTGCAGTTAGCCTTATTCTCATTAAATTTGGGGACTTATATTCAATACTCAATAGGTCATCAATGATAAATTTTTCGTGATTTTCATAAACTCAATAAAATAACCGATAGTATCTCTTTAATGATTGAAAATAAAATATTTATTGAGATATAGACCTAAAAGCTATAATTGTGATTTGCCCACATAAAATAAATCGAAAATCATGATTTGCGTGTTGGTACATCTATGGCCATGTAGTTGCACTTGACAGTGAGGTGAGAAAAGAGGATGAGAAAGCATTGGTTTAAATCGATTGTGGCACCACATATATAATTATTTTGGTCCCTACTTAATGAACATTATTTAATGGTTGCCGTTAATGGTATGGACAAGGTTGTCGATTATCTAATTGATTATATATTTGGCAAGTTTGATTTTTCTTCCTCGGCAATAATCATCACTTTGGTAGTACTATGAAGTTATTATTGGTCGATGGAAGGTCATCCATCAAATAATATTTTTTAAATTGACAATCTCAATAATACAACTGTGACTTCTACGTAGTAATAAATATCGTAATTTGATGATGATATGAGTGACGTCCAAAATTATTTTATACACTGGGTGAGAATTCGGAAAAAGGTGCAAATAGACCCATGTACTAATAAAAAAAGGTCAAATAAGCCCTTATTTAGGAGGTTTTGTCCGGCCGTCGCCATTTGGAGTGGTTCCCGGTGGATTTTTTTGATGAAATTTTTTTAGCATCTTATGCATGAAGTCTAGTTTACTCATACCAAATTTCAGCTAAAACTTCAATCGGGAAGGCATTCAAATGAATTTTTGAAAATAACTACGCAGTTAGAAGCGCAGTTATCTTCGAGTATAGTACCAATCTGACCCTTACCTCCTTTTTTAAATATACAAACTAGTATAGTACCCGTGCATACGCACGGGAAGAAGCAGTCGATGCATATATTTTACTTATGATTTAATTAAATATTAAAATTAAAAAAAAAAACATTTTAGATTTCTACATTTTCGATGAAGAGTATATTAGGGAAAGTTAACAGACACCACTCATTAGAATTTGCTACTTAATAATTTTCATGATTATAATAAATACTACGTATTAAAATTAATACTACTCTAAAAAAGTGGTTACAATAAGTTAGTGACATGAAGTGAATACAATAAATATTAAAATTAATGATATTACTTAAATAGTGATTTGTTACTCATTGGTTAAATTAGTGCTAACATATGAAGAAAAAATTACCTTGCTAAATTGTTAGATGATGTTTTATCTTATAAGTAAAAGAGCTAAGTATGTATATGAGACATAATTCGCCCACTCAATTGTTAGCCAACTGGTTTATCTTATACGTTGTATTAGAAGAAACTCTTCCGCTCAATTTTTAGCCATATTATCTTCTTATACGTTGTATTAGAAGAAAATCTTCCGCTCATAAGTAAGGTCTACTTATGAGAGAAGAAACTCTCCCGCTCAATTTTTAGCCATTTTATCTTCTTATATACCTAAAAGCACTGCATATCGGAGAGAAAACTTTCCGCTCAATTGTTAGTCAGATGATCATACTAAAAAGAAATAAAATGAGAGATAAAGTTATTTCTCTCAATGGTTAGGAATGTTATCTTCTTATTTTCATATACTTAAACACAGTACATATGAGAGAGGAAATTATCTTGTTCAATTGTGAGCCGACTTATGTTATATTGATACTTAAAAGAACTACGTTTGAGATAGAAAATTATCCCGATCAATTGTTAGTAAACTTATTTCTAATCTTCTAATACTTAAAAACACTACATATGAGAGAGAAAATTATCCCGCTCAATTGTTAGCAAGCTTATGTGGTAATACCTAGAAGCACTACATATGAGAGACAAAATTTTCCCGCTCAATTGTTGGTAAGTTTATCTTCTTTAACCTAAAATCACTACACACGAGAGAAAAAATAACGCTCAATTGTTAGCCGGCTTATCTTCTAACTAATGTAATACCTAAAAGCACTACATATGAGAGAGAAAATTCTCCCGCTCAATTGTTAGCAAGCTAATGTGGTGGTACCTAGAAGTACTACATATGAGAGATAAAATTCTCATGCTCAATTGTTAGAAAGTTTATCTTCTTTAACCTAAAATCACTACAGATCTAATACCTAAAAGCACTACATATGAGAGAGAAAATACTCCCGCTCAATTGTTAGCAAGCTAATGTGGTGTACCAAGAAACACTACATATGAGAGATAAAATTCTCATGCTCAATTGTTAGAAAGTATATCTTCTTTAACCTAAAATCACTACACATGAGAGAAAAAATAGCGCTCAATTGTTAGCCGGCTTATCTTGTAACTAAAAACACTAAATATGAGAGACAAAATTCTTCCGCTCAATTGTTAGCAGACTTGCCTTATAATTAAAATAACTACATATGAGAGAGAAAGTTTTCTCGCTCAATTGTTAGCAAACTTATTTTCTCATACCTAAAAGCACTACATGTGAGAGAAAAACTCTCCTGCTCAATTTCCCTACTCAACTGTTTGCAAGTTTATCTTCTAGTATCTAGTAGATACATATGAGAGAGAGATAGAAATTATTTCGCTCAATTATTAGCAAGATTATCTTCTGTTGGGCCGTGGGTATGCGGTGGCAGCAACAGCCAGCCTGCCGGTGCAATCGAGCCGCGTGGCGCTTCGCATGTGCTATAAATGGGGAGGAGCGTGCTACACTATCAGCGATTGCTTTTAGTGTAGCGGTAAGCGCAACGATCCACATCTTCGTATAATTAAAAGGCTAAAACCACTACATATGAGAGATAAAATTCTCCCGCTCAATTATTAGTCAACTTATCTCATATATATTATACTTAAAAGAACTACATATGAGAGAGAAAGTTCTCCCGTTCAATTGTACTTCGTAATAATAATAGGGAAATTTGCTTTAAATAGGAGTAAACAACTTTGGGAATTCCAAAATAAGACCACTATGTTATTCTTTCTGAAATAAGAGTTGTTGCTGTCATGATTGAAAAATATTGTCATTAATTATAATAAATACTGTCATGTTGAATGCATAGTACTACAACTATTTGGCAGTCATGTCCAAAAGATAACGGTAAATAATGTCATCTTAGTCCTATTTTGGGAAGAAAAACATAACAGTCATATTTTGGAATTTCAGACCCTGTGTGGTCCTATTTTGGGAAATCGCTCATAATAATACTTAAAAACACTACATATGAGAGAGAAAATTATGTCGCTCAATTGTCAGCCGACTTCTGTAATACCTAAAAGCAATACATATGAGAGAAATTTCTCAATTCAATTGTTAGCAAGTTTATCTTCTACTCCGTAGTATAATAATACTTAAAAGCGCTACATGTGAAAGAGAAAATTTTTCCGCTCAATTGTCAGCAGACTTATATTACCTAAAAGCACTATATATGATAGAGAAAATTCTTCTGCTCAATCATTTGTCTAATTATCTTATATTATACTTAAAAGAACTACATATGAGAGAAAAATTTCTCCCGCTCAATTGTTACCAAGCTTATCTTCTACTTCGTAGTAACAATACATAAAAGTAATACATATGAGAGAGAAAAGTTTCTCGCTCGATTGTTAGACGACTGAGCTTATATATAAAAGCACTATGTATGAGAGAGAAAATGATTCTGCTCAATTCTTAGCCGGATTATCTTACCGTATACCAAAGAGCACTATATATGAGAGAGAAAATTCCCGTCTTTCCCACAATCGAGCACATCAACACCTTATCAGCCCTCGATAGCATTTCAAAAAAGCGGTCAATTCTTGCATGCCGAGAGGTTATGCACCATTCAGTTTCCTCTAAAAATTATTTGATGTAAGTGTTGTTCTTGATCTTCCACATCCTCATTACTTAATTACATAATTCCGTTTTTAATTTACTTTATAATGTTAGATTGTTAAGACTTTGATTTTTTTTTTTTGTTCATACCGAGTACGAAGTATATCTTAACAAATGGAAGAACTTCTGCTTTATAGGTTTATTATTATGAGCCCGTTTGGTGTCCTTGTACATTTTAAATATAATTTTTCTTAAACAACATAATTAGCAAACCAGTCATTTTAGCCAAAACTTCATAAATTATATTTCAGCGGAATAACCGATCTAGTCAATTTCAGTTTTACCAAACGAACGTTATGAATAGTATGAACTTTTGATTTGATCGATTCACATGTAAAATTTCTTGTCCTACTAATTGTGTGATCTTTTATTACATTATGGACATTGTTTAAAAAAATGATATGGCCGACCTTTATTGATAAAGTATATAACAAATTATATGAAAAGCGGTTGAATTAGTTGAATCTATTGGTTTATGGATAAATTTAATTTAAAATAATTTTATTCATGAAATTAAGAAAAACATTATATGAAAAGTAGCTAAAAAGATCACATACAGTAACTTCCTTTATTGAGACAACAAAATAGATCATAAATTGAATATAGATAGTTTTAAGCATAATTATAGAGATCGTTAATAAATTATATTTGTATATATTCAATATTGATCTCATATGAAAGATCACAAAAAATTATGAATTTTGATATGATTTTTGTAAAAATTGGAACAAAAATGAAAAAGTTATAATACTTTAAAAAAAATTGGGGTTTTTTATAGGTTGGGCCCCACCAACTGAAAATCCTAAGGCTGCTCCCCTTCCATTTCAATTGGAGAAGTTCGGTATTTTGGAGTGAAAAGCCACGTGTCATCATTGGTATAAAAAGATGAGTGAATTGAGGAGAGTTTGACACATAGGATTCATTAAGGGTAAAATAGTATTTTTATGAGCTATTGTTAGCCGGCTTATAATATACATAAAAGAACTTACTATGAAAGAAAATTCTCATGCTCAATTGTTAGTTGACTTATTTTATACTTAAAAGAACTGCATATATGAGAGAAAGTCTCTCGCTCAATCGTAAGCAAGTTTATCTTCTAATACCTAACATCAACACATATGAGAGCGAAAACTATCCCGCTCATATTAGCAAACTTAAATTCTTATATCTAAAAACACTACATGTGAGAGAGGAAAATTCTCTCGCTCAATTGTTAGCCGGCTTATCTCATACCTAAAAGAACTATATATGGGATAGAAAATTCTCCCGCTCAATTGTTAGGAAACTTATCTTCTTATCTTCATCTTCATTATCCCATGCCTAAAAGAACTACATATGAGAGAGAAAATTCTTCCGCTCATCTCATACCTAAAAGAACTACATATGAGAGAGAAAATTCTTTCGCTCAATTGTTAAGAACTTATCTTCTTATCTTCATCTTCATCATCATCTCATACCTAAAAGAACTACATATAAGAGAGAAAACTATCCCGCTCAGCAATAAGTTAGAAAGAGAGGGCAACGCTTCAGCAAGCAAAAAAGCAAAGGCTTTAAAATAAAAGATGCCACGTGGCAATAGAATACGATAGGAGGATATTTCGGATTGTGAAACATGTAAGTTTCATTAAGGCTAAAACAGTCATTATATAAGCTATCGTTTTTCTTATATATAAATAGAATAGATGGCATGTTTCTAGCTAAATAGTCCGTATGTATTCTGAGAAGCTGCTAACCTCCTGGAGCAAGTGAAAGTGTGGAACGTGTTATGCAGACTAAAGCTATACTCCCTTCGTCCCAATTTGTTTTGCAAATTCAACATTTTTTGATCAACCAATAATAAAAGTCAAACCTTCTAATTGATAATTAATTCAATTTTTAATAATTAAAATTTACATATTCATAAACTATATTGAAATCTCTTCAAAGTTGTAAACTCCAAATCGGATTATAATTAGGGAAAATAGAAACTAATAATCCAACCTTTTAGCGATCTTCTTATAATAGTCCCACCTTTTGATTATTCATGAATAATCCAACCTTTTCACCTCATCTTCATTCACTGGTCTCTGACCGGTTCATGACCTGTTATTCCAAGTTATTTTCTTATCTTTGCAAACCATTATACCATAAATCTCACCTTTCACAAAAATAATATTTTGCAAAGATAAGAAAATAACTTGGAACAGCAGGTCATGAACCGGTCAGGGACCAGTGAATGAAGATGAGGTGCAAAGGTTGGATTATTCATGAATAATCAAAAGGTGAGACTATTGTAAGAAGACCGCTAAAAGGTTGGATTATTAGTTTCCATTTTCCCTTATAATTAAAAATTGACGTCCTAATTACGCGAACAAAACAGATCTATTTGACTAAGAAAAGTCAAAGTTGCAACTCAATTTGGGACGGAGGTAGTAGGAGAAAAAACTACTTTTAGCCGCCAAGATTTTTCCTTTGCCGCCCAACTGGAGTACGTCTTCGAAAGCTAGCCTAGGTTTACACTCCTTATTAACGGATGTGAAATCGTTTCCTACCCCCATATAAAATATTCTACATGGTGCAGTGTAAAATGTTTTAAAAAAAAGTGTTCTACAGTTTACATCATTAAAACAAACGGTGTAAAATGTTTCCTCCCCGCACTTCGCTTGCAAAGTGTTTACTTTGCATCGTATCAAACGGGCCCGGAACTTAAAGAAACGAAACACTGTACAATGCTTTAATCATACGGTACACGTATATTAAGCTATGATGTACCACCAACAAATTTTTAATACCCAAAATATCCTTACCTTGATTCATGCTTATAATTTTGTAGAGACAAGTGATTTATGAAGCAAATGCATGTGTTCATTTTATTCATTAGATTTTCTTTAGCAATTATAATTATAACGAAGGAAGAATTAAGGATGGATTCGTGATTTTCAATATCAAATTATTAACAACATTAGAGAAAATTAATCCCTTTAACACAATTAAGTAATGTTTGAACCATTAATAGTAAGATAACCTTATTGTTGAGGAGGACGCGGAAGATGAGGACTAAAAGTTGCACATACTAAATTAAAGTATGTATTGTCACATAAATATATTTTACAGAAAAAATTCGCATCAATAATGTCAACTATCCATGTTCTTCTTATATTAATCCCAATTATTGGTAATTCCAATATAATCTAAACTATATGGTATATCTTCCAATATTGAACCGGTGACCTGCTCAAACCCATTCAACAGGTTACCTGCCACGTGGCTTATTTTGATTGGACTTTTTTTGCTCTTCCATTTTGTTTTATTTCATTTTCTTCTTTTTATTTCCTTTTCTCTCTCCCCAGACCCCACCCGCCCGTTCTTTTCTTTTTTTCTCCTCCTTCGGTGAGTCTGCTTAGTGCTCCCACACCTTCACCTTATTTTTTTTCATTCCCACTCGATTCTCCAGTCCTTCTCCAACTTTGTTTTCTTCATTTGTTTTTTCCTTTCTCTTTACTGGAGTTCCATTGACCTCAAGAGTATATACCAGCGCTCGCCCACCAGTGGATTACTGGAGCCGTTTTCTTACTTTTCGATGACATCTCTTCATTTCAAGCTTTGGTAAAAAATGTAAGGGAGTCTTTGGATTCGAGCTTGGGTCGGCTCCCATATATGGTCATGAGCAAGAAACAATTTGAATTATATTTAATGTTTTTGTTTCTAGTCGTCGGAACTTGGTTGGTGCTTTGCCGGAGAAGACCACTGATTTCCGGAGTAATGAAGTCTCTGATTTCACTGGAAATTACTCATGGGTCTATTGTGCTTTATTGTCAGCGCCAATTGCATCTGAATGGGATTGAAGAAGCAAAAAAAAAAGAAGTTGTGAAAATGACAAAGAAGAACTCAAGGATCCACAAGAATGGCTGCTATGGATTATAATGGGATTATGAAGAAGGGGCACGTGAAAGGGAGAAATGCACCAAACCCCCTTGTGAAATATAAATTCGGCGCATTAGCCCCTGTGATTTAAAAAATGTGTCATCCCGTGTTTTAGTTATTCATGCGCGCCCCCCCAAGAACAAATTTTACAATTTTGAAATCACGTTTCTTAATAATATGACTGAATATGCAAGTAACTTTGTCAACATTTCTAAATTATACAAAAAACTAATCATTTTTCATTTATTTGGCAATTAAATTTGTTCATAGAAGGGGTTTTGCGCATGAATAACTATAACACAAGGGGATTTGACGCATTTTTTAAATCACAAGAGGCTAATACGCCAAATTTATATTTCACGAGTGAGTTTGGTGCATTAAACCCAAAAGAAAACATAAAAGGGGGTGCTGGGAGGCTGGGGTGACTAGTCATCGATGACATAGCCGACCAATGTTTTTTTTTTGTGGTTTTCCCTGTTTAGTAAGTATAAGTCAACTAGGATCAATATGAGAAGACAACATATGAAATTCATATTATTCAGGGATTACACATATTTGGATCAATATTAGAAGAATATCAACATTTGGGATTAATAGTGTGAATTTTTCCTATTTTAAATTTTATACTATGTAATAAAATAACTAGTGTGTTTTGTTCGAACCAAAGGTCTCCTTTGTACTAGTGAAATGGTAAAGATAAGTTGTATTCAATTTTTAGCTTAAATAAAATTTGGTTGAAATGTGTGTGTGGTGGAGGTGGGGTGAAGGTTGATTAAAGTGAGTGCAAATTAAAATAACATTTAGTTTAAGTGTATAAGGAGTTTGCTTAGAGTTAATGAATTTCTTTTTATAGGGTAAATGAAGTTTACTAATGCTTTTACTTGGACTGTAATTTACCGGTCTGATCTGTTTAAGTCTGGTCTAATCTGATCTGAACTAATCTGGTCTGGTCTGTTTAAGTCTGGTCTGGGACTGAAATAATCCAAGTAAAAACACCCTAATTCAAAGAGAAAAGGGGCAAATAAGCCCTCGAAGTATTTGCTATTCTGCAATCAGGCTCCTGAACGTGAAGAATTGCAGATACACCCCTCAACTAGTTGAAAATGATGCAATCAGGTCCTTTTTACCTGCTGGTGCCGGTAATATTTCATCTTCTTACCCCCCACCAACAGGTAAAAAAGGATCTGATTGTATCATTTTCAATGAATTGAGGGGTGTATCTGCAATTTTTCAAGTTTAGGGGCCTGAGTGCAGATTTGCAAATAGTTGGAGGACTTATTTGTCTCTTTTCTCTAATTCAAATGTAAATGGTCTGGTAGGCCTGAGATTGGTTCGATTCTGGTTGAAATTTGAAGGAACCGTATTAAAAATTGTAGGTGTTAGATTTGGTTCGGTTTCTGTAAAAAACGTGGTTGGTGAATTCGATTTTTTTCTAGTTAAACTCGATTCAGTTCTTACCTTTTTTTCGATTCCTTATAAAAATTTATTATCCTTCTAAAATGAACACATTTTACCTTCAGTTACATAAAAAAATTAGTTGGATTCATTTAAATCTATCGAAAATTTTGATTAAGGATATTTTAGTTGGATTGAATGTACCTTCTAAATTATCTGTCTTCAAGTTGGGTTGAAGGTAAATTGAACACATTTTACATTAAGTTACATATCAGATCTCGCATAACATTCACCAGACAAAACACCACCAATGCGAACATCAACTCTAGAATTAGACATGAAATTACTTGACAGAAGCATAATAATTCGCTAACCCTAAAGTCCAATGATAAAGGTAGAATTTGCCCCTCAAAGTATAGTACTCCGTAAAACATTAGTAACGTAAATAGTACCCTTCTTTCACTTAAAACTTTGTAAAGTTCGTCCTGCACAAAGGTTAATAAAGTAAAAAATGTGTGATAGAAATTTATGTAGATGATAGAGAATTAACCGAAATCACAAATTATTTACTTAAAAGAAAAAATGACAAAATTAGTGGGAAAGCAAAAAACAAAGTTTTAAGGGATGAAGGGAGTATAAAAGTCAAATTTTTTCAATTAGTATTATTTTATAATAATCTTTCAATTAGTATATAATACAAAAAAATACATATAAATAAGATAAATTAACTTTAGTTGCGATTACAAATTAGATTGGAAATGAGATTAGATTAGAATCCATTGAAAATTTTGATTAAGAATGTTTTCATTTAAGTGATTTAAATGTTACTCCCTCCAGTCCCCCTAACTTTGTCTCGTTTTACTTTTTTCGTCCGTCCCATTAAGTTTGTCTCATACGTAGTATCATATATGGAAATATTTGGATGATTACAAATATTCTTACTTTATTCACACTTTATTAATTCAATATCAACCACATAATTCTACTTTTTCTTAAAAACAACGTCACTCTCCATTGTCTCAAACATAGGGAGACAAAGATAGTATATTAGACTGAAGTTGATCAAATCAATTTACTAGACTAGATCTTCAATTCGTAAAATATTTATCTTTATATAAACCCTTATTTAATCTCATATACTGTCCTAAAGAGTAATGGAGGAGATTCCATCAAAAGTCAATCCTGATGTTGTTACCCGTTTCCGCCGCTCTCTCTCTGCATCAGAATCATGTGACTGCCGGAATTAGCAGATTGAAGACCGAGAATTTAGAAGGAACCGACAGAGATTATATACACGCGAGCAGGATGAGAGGGGGAATAGATATGGCGTTGGATCTGAACATGGAAGCTGGAGTTTCATTTGACCCGACTTGCCATGATTCCGGCCCGGACCCGTACGCACCAGAGACCGCCGCCTCCGCGATCGGCGGTGATTACTCTGTCACATCCAACACTGCATCCTCTTCCTCCGTCGTCAACGCCGACGACTCACCAACCTCCGTCGTCGACGAGTCAAACAGCCCCTCCCCTGCTCCCCTTGCTGGCGGCCGCAACTGTCTGTCGACTCTTACCTTCTCGATACTGAACAGCAAACAAGGGTTCCATGTTGAGGATGAGAGCAGTGATGTCGCTGGCGGAATGGTCACTAGGCAGCTTTTACCGCTACCCGAAGAATCGTTCTTGTCGTCTTTGACGCCTCCTCCGCCGCCTCATCCTCAAAACTGGTTGAAACTGTCCGTGTCTGAGACCGGCGAAGGAGTGGAAGTGGAAGAGCGGCCACCTCCACACGTGCAGTCCATCCAGCCAATAAAGAAGAGCCGCCGTGGGCCCCGTTCCCGGAGCTCCCAGTATCGTGGTGTCACATTTTACCGGCGGACTGGCAGATGGGAGTCCCATATCTGGTCAGTACATAATTTAATATCATACTCGTTGATTCTATCTGTGTACTAATCAACTGCGGATACGTATATTCCGTTAAAATGTATTGTACTACGTAATAATAAATGTCTTAAAGTCATACGGAGTATCACAATTCAAAAAAGAAATGGTCTGTTAAGTTAGCAGGAACTGCCTGTGTCAGTATTGGACGATTGATCATTAGAGCTTGTAATTTTGCAGGGACTGTGGGAAGCAAGTTTATCTGGGTAGGTAAACAGATCAATTTGAATAACAATGATATTTCTATCCGACTACTTTATGTTTCTTTTGAATTGCCTAACTATGGGTTTTGCTTTTTATAATCTGATGTTTGTTTGTTTTTCAGGAGGGTTTGACACAGCTCATTCTGCTGCCAGGTGAAGATTGGATCCAGATTGAGAACTCTTTACTTTAAAAACTTACGACTAGATCTTCTGAGTTCTGACTCCTAATTTCTTTTTCTTTTTTTGATCTTTTGTTGGGATTTAGGGCTTATGATCGTGCTGCTATTAAGTTCCGAGGAGTGGATGCGGACATCAATTTTCATTTAAGTGACTATGAAGAAGATATGAAACAGGTCAGTGAAAATGTTTGTTGGTAGCATTATTTAGTTGTTATGTGATGTGCAATGTTGAAGCCATATTAATCTTGCTGTCCTTCTTCATCTGCAGTTGAAGAACTTGAGCAAAGAAGAGTTTATTCAAATTCTTCGACGTCAGAGCACTGGATTTTCTAGAGGTAGCTCTAAATTCAGAGGGGTAACCTTGCACAAATGTGGTAGATGGGAGGCTCGAATGGGTCAATTATTGGGTAAAAAGTAAGAATTCCTTTTTAGCTCCCATGTCAATGGTTATTTTGTTGAAATTGTTTCATAGCTTGAAACTCTCGATAGAAAGAACATTTGGTACCAATGTACCATCCATTTTAACAAAATAAAGTCTTGTTCTTTGGCTTTATTTTTTTGCTTGTGAAGTACTCCCTAATTATTATTTTAAGCAAATCACCCAAGACTTCATAAGACAATTTTAAACGAGAGGAGAGAGGTTCATACTGACTAGATCAGACTAGAAAGATTTAGACCATACCGGATTTTTAGTTTTGCACATGAAAAATTGATATGATCAACAATATACAAATTAGATTAGGCGAGAAAGGTTCCGACAAGACCAGACCAAAAACATTTAGATCATATCACATCAAACTAGACCAGACCAGACCAAAAACATTTAGATCATATCACATCAAACTAGACCAGACCAAAAACATTTAGATCACATCATATCAAACTAGACTGGTTCTAACCAGACCAGATTCTAAAACATTCAGATCACAAATTTTGAGGTGAAGTAAACAAGTCCCAAGTCACATGCATCACGTGCTAGTTACTTATTCCGAGAATTAGCCACTATGGCTACCAAACGGAGCCGAAATGTAAAGATCTCTCAATTTACATTTTTTCCTTTTTCAGCCTTTTCCCATACTACTCGATTAGTGATATACTTAACATTATCTGGTTGTCATTTTTCGGAATCCATCCATAAAGAACCTAGGGTTTATGTACATAATGTTTGGCTGCAGGTATATCTATCTTGGGCTGTTCAATTCTGAAGTTGAAGCTGCAAGGTCCTTGTGATTTTGAATCCATACTCGTTGATACTGCACTTTCCCTCTCATATATTATGGATCTCACAATCTTTGTTTTATATTTTCTTCATTAGGGCTTATGACAAAGCAGCCATGAAATGTTATGGAAGGGATGCAATGACCAACTTTGAACCGAGTGCCTATGATGGAATGATGAGCAAGGACAGTAGTGGTGGAGGTATATTTATTCTTTGCTCGATCATCTCCAACTCATTGAGTTTGAAGCTACTTGAACCTCAAATCACTATCATCTCAACCCCATTTTTTCAGAAATTGGACCGTTGAACCATTCTTTCTCTATTCCCCCTTTACTCATCCAATTTAATCGAAACTTACCTACTTACATATCATAAATGCTAACTTTGATTATTTTTAATTAACTATATACTGTTTAAAAAGATGCTCTGTGCGATTATGAAAATGCAATTAACTACAGATTAATTCATATACAACTGCAAAAGCACATTATATTTCTCGCATAGAAGAAGATAGTAAGAAAAGCAAATACATCTATGTATATAATACTTACAATAATTAGCTCCCTCCTCAAATTTTCTTCTATTTTGACTTGATACGTCTATCGAGAAAGTGAAAGTATATTGTTGCGGTTCATGTATAAAGTAGACAACAAACAATATCGACCATATGAATCTTTCCTTCTAAGAATGGATCAGAAAATGTTGGTTCAAACAAAAAAGGAAATTGGAATGGAAACTGTTGGACAGATGGATACTAATCTTGTAGATTTATGAGGGGAGGGGAGGAATAAGACACAAGTATTGAGGAGGGGAACAAACTATAGTTTTTTTTGTAGCTAAAAATATAGTATCATACATGTATGCCAATAGCGATGTAGCTAAACATATGAAACATACAGTTTCTCCCTACCAATTCTACATGTATGCTAATAACGATGTAGAAAAGTTTTGATAAAGAAGCTGAAAAATAAGTCATGGAAAAGATCACTCCTCCAAAATTCACCAAATTTGTGGATTGAGATATGAGGTTGGAGGAGTCCGTAGCTCATCCACTTCCCTCTCCTCACTCCTACCTCTCCAAACCAAACACACAACACTCCTCCAAGCTCCAGTCTCCCCTTCCCTCCAAAGTTGTCCAACCAAACAAGGGCTTAAAGCTAAGGTTGGAGATGTCATCACATACTTTTAAATCACTTCAATTGGATGCTAAATTTACCAAACTAATATGTTTTATCTTCTTGGACAATGTATATTGTGGGTACAGGTACTATGGACAGTCTTGATTTAAGCCTTTGGATATCTCCACCATTCGATGGTCCACAAATGCCTGATGTCAGAAAATTGCAATCCAATTTTGAAGCTTGTGAGTTGTCTTCCTTGAAAAGATTGAAGGTATTTTCTATTAACTAAAATCTTTAAACAATTCATACTTTTCACTAGTTCTCTCATTAAAGTCTAAAACGTGCATTGATCGTCCATAAAAGACAGTAAAGAGAGGGGGGGGCAACATTCAGAGCTTACACTGCCAAAATACATTTATAGAATTGTTAGGGGGGTGCTAAGATAAGTTATTTCTTATGTTTGGTTTTGCCTTGGGAAATGCAAAGGAAAATATTGTATGATTAGTTGCTTTTTTTAATTTGAATTCATTTAGATTTGCTCAATTTAGTCTACTATCCTCAAGTAAAAGTAATTAAACAGTGTCAGAATACTGCACTCACAATAATATTAAATTCTGATGTCCTTAATTTTGTGAAGGTCAAATTAGGATCTTTGTTAAGTGATAGAGATATTATAATAGGGGTATAGTCAGAGTATCAACAAATATTTAAAATAATTTTTTTAGTTTTAGCCTCTCTTCTATTTCCCTCACATTTTATTTCTTACAATTTTTCTCCAAGTTCTCCTTCCTTTTTCTTTTACAGCATTTCCCTGGTTTCAAATGGACCTTAAAGGCTTAAATAAAGTGTGCATTATTACATTTTGGCAGTTTTTGTCTCTCTAAATGGGCTATGTTTGGCACACCATAAGCTAGTTACTAGCTTATCAACCAATTTTTATCAAACACTATCTGAGTTATTGAGATCAACTAGCTTTTCAGCTATAAGTTCTGAGCTACGGAGAATTAGCTATAACTTATAATTATCATCTAAGAGTTGCTAATCAGCTCAGCTTGTTTTATGAATGCTATTATAGGTGCAATCCTCCCCCGTTGCACTTTATGGTCAAGCAATGGCATTCAAGTATTCCAGGTGGACTGGGATGCAACCCGGGCTTCTTCCAAAGAATGAGGTAATTATCATTTTCATAAAATTGTAATAATAAGTTTTCTGAAAATATAGCATGACTTCACAACCTAGTCTGGGTACTGCTTGCTATGAATCATTTCCAATCTGCTGATTTTATGTTAATAATAAAGGGGGGAGCATCACAATAGTCTAACCAACTCAGGTCTTATAAATAGCTAGCCGAAACAGTGAAACGTGTTCCTTATGGAGACTATTGAAAAATTAATCCACTGATGAGTAAAATGCTTCTCTTCCTTAGGCTGTTCAAGCTCCAATGGAAGTTTATCCAATGAATAATCCTAGATGGAATGAACTAATGCTTATTGACTTTAAATGACTCTTTCCTTTACTAGCAAATAAAAGGTTCCTGGTTTTGTGTCATATTTAATTGAGTGCTTGTATTATAAATGATGAAGTGTATATTGTTCTTTGTTATTGGGAAAATATTTTGGCACTACACAAGCTACCCCCGTGGAAGGTAATATGAGATTATCATCAACTAAATTTGTTTTGTTTCACAGAATATGTTACTCTCTCTGTCTTGTTCTATTTGTCCCATATTTCTATTTTGGTCTGTCCTAACATGTCTTATGCCATAATTGGTCATATGGGGTTTGTCCTCAAATAATACTAATTAAAAGCATTTGGACAAAAAAAGAGACTTTTCTTTTAAGTTCCAAAACTAAGACTAAATAATACTTAAGGGACTATTACACCCTTACTAAGCCCAAACCCACTGGCCTGCTACAGTAACCCGTCACAGTGACCAATGTTACAGTTACCAATGACATAGTTACAAAATTCATCCAGTGACCAAAAATTAATACGTCCCACCAATGACCCGCATCACAGTGACCAAATGTGCAGTGACTTTTGTCCAGTGACAAAAAATTGAAATGGTGTAGGTCACAATGACCAACCTTGCCGCCAACCACAGTGACCAACCTTGCCGCCAACCACATTGACCTGCCGGCCAAAGCCACAGTGACCTGCCGGCCAGCCGACCAGTGACCTCATCACCCTCGGTGGCCCCGCCACCCAGTGACCCAACGGCCAATGACCCCAACCCTAGTGACCCGGCGTCTAGTGACCCAACGACCAATGACCCAACCCCAGTGACCTATGGCCATGGACCAGACATATTGACCCAAAGCGTTGTACACCAGTGACACCATACACCACCGTTGACTGCCTTTTCCATCACAACCAACCACCGTCACACACCACCGCTGACTGCCTTCACCATCACAACCAACCACCGGCACACACCACCGCTGACTGCCTTCACCATCACAACCAACCACCGCCATGGACAGAACATCACCGCCGTCAACCACCGCCAAAAAAGACGCCGGCCCCAACAAACCCAAATGCCCTGTTGGCCACCACTGCCGCAACAGATCCAGTGCATCCGCCAACATCTGTCAAACAAAAACCTCTATGCGGTGACCGCCGCCGCTACCATGGCGGTTCATCCCAACCCCAGATCCTATCGACGGCCTCCTCTTTCTGCTTACCGCTGCAACCACCTTCATCCAAATCGCGCAATACTCCTGGCCACGTGCCCTTCCGTCGCCTTACATCCCAACCTTTAGATGAAGAAGTTGATCGGTGGGAGGCGGAGGTAATGGCAGAGATGGAGGCGATGGATGGGGCGACCGAGACGACGGCGATGGATGCGGCGATGGATGCGGCGATGGAGCCGGTGGTGATGGAAGCGAAGACGGAAATAGCACCATGGCGGCGGCTGCACCTCTGGAGGAAAGAGTCGAGCAGACTGCGAGACCGAAAGAAGAGCTGAGTACATTGGGGATTCAGGGTTTCAGTACCATTATATAACAGGGGTATTTTTGTCTCTTCATTTATAATCACTCATATATTTGTCCAGATTTCAATTAAGCTGTAGTTCCGTCTTTTGAAAGTGTATAACTATTATATCCGTCATTCTTTCTTGGTCATATTTAATGGCTCACATTGTATCCTCATTTACAAATTGGATTACCAAGCACACAATTCTACATTTTTTTATATATGTGCCAAGCCCCTTGTCCTGTACTAAATTGGACAAAGGTAGTACTTGATTTGTTGCAGTGTGAAGTTGGAACATTGAGTTGTTGGAAAAGTACCCAAATGGTCAAACAACAATATCTAAGAAACCCCAGTGTAATCATATTTCCCCCAATATTACCCACGTGTTGGTAATCTCAGGTTACTCTAAAACCTGAACCAAATACCTAAAACCTGAACCAAATACCCCACGCTGTGATCTTGATGTTTCATAATTACTTATGCCTCTTCAATGATAAATGATCTTGAGCCATGCTTTTTACAAATTTTGAAGTATGTATGCCAAATATGGCTGAAGAGGGGGGGCATAACATTCTATTTGTATTTTTGTTATGAACAGGAGGGACTATTGGGAATTGAGGTAGAAACAACGTCTTCTCCTGCATTTCCCAATTGGCAATGGCGTAGTCAGTGTGTGAACCACCACCCTACAGTGCCAACATTGTTGTTTCCTCCTTCTGCAGCATCATCAGGATTCTCTTCGGGTACTTCTTCAGTATTCAAATTCCCTTCAGCCGATCAATCATCCCGTAATTAGAGACATTGCTTTGGCATCAGCAGATCGATTTATGGGCCCTGCTGCCACTCCAAGTCCAATCATGCGCATATTTTTAGTTTCAATTCATTTCTCTATTATGTGGATCATTGTATACAGTATGGTCAATCAAGTGTATATAGGACTACCATGTTTCTCCTGAGCGAGTTTGTAGGGTTATCTGCAGGCATAACATGACCCCTTCGTGTATTCATCTTCCTTAAAAGACATCATTGTTAATTAATTAGTAAAATTGTGACTGGTGATTGTGGTGGTATTGACTATGAAATAGACTTCTTATTACTCTCCAAGATTGTTTAGAACTTGGGCATGTACAATAATGAAAATGAATTTCTCTTTTATTACTATTATTACTATATATATCATGGCTAGATTAATTTATTTTTTTTCTAAGTTGTTGAGTAATGCATCACATTGAATGTAAAATAACAAAACTACATTACATGTTCAGTTATTAATGTTTTGTTTCACATTTTAAGATGGAGTCTCAAACTCCAAAAGGGTTCTAGGCCTAGTAACTTAGGGCTGAAGGCCGGCCCTTTAGAAGAGTAATAATATACGGAGTAATAATTAGTGGGTAAGGGGAAAATAGGTGGGCAGAACTTCAAGTTGGGAAATAGGATCCTGGAGAGTGAGGCCTCTATCATAGTCTCAAATTTGTTTGTCTCCTATTTTTTGTTTATGTTGGTTCTCTCTAATCTACCATTGTTGTCATTGTGAGGATCTCGATTTATCGGATTTGTTTATATATGCCTCTCACTATAATATACTCCGTATACACACACTTGTACACACATATTGCTGCTATGTAGATTATCCAAATTGTTAAATTTTGACTCGCGAGAAAATTGAATATGATAAAAATATTCCATCATTGAAAACGACTAATTTTGATGTTCTTTTGAAGAGAAGATAATTGAAATAATTTATGACGTTGAAAATGGGAAAAAAGTTGATTGTGTCTTCACCATTATTCAATTTCATATGTATTCATAGTCATATTTGTACAATGTATTATACTTTACAATAAACATCATGATAAAGTGAAGGCCCTTCAAAGTAGTTCTATTGAAGAATTTGATGGAAAATACATTTTATTACTTTATTCTTTATGGTATTCCAGGCATGGCACTTATCTTTTTCTATTTGCTCTAATATATAAAAATGTTTCTGATTTGATTTGATCTAGTTTGAATGTCACTGTCCAAGTAGTCATTCTCAATTTGGTCTTATTTGATTCAGATCTTATTACTTGTCAAAAATATATAACACATTTTCTAGTTTTGTCATATTTGAACTTTTTTATGATGTAATTTTCTGCAATCATGGGTACGAAGAAGCCTCTTAAGAGGAGGGAGAAGGACTAAAAACGTGAGTCTTCGTCAAGTTGGTGGATACAGTGAGAACTATTATTTTCTCTTTTTCGATTTTTTATGAAAAAGAAACAAGCCAAAAGGCACATAACACTTAAGTTGTGGGAAACATTCATTCTAAATTATGAATAAATCTCATGTTTGGTTTTATAAGTATCACACTAATTTCACAATTGATTCACGTCTTTAACTTTAACCACTTCTGATATATTATTATTGTCTGCCCGTATATAGTCCTTCTGACGATATTTCTGATAGTTAAGATTGCCAGAAAAGCGTCGGAAAATTGAATGAAGTACAAAAAATGATCAAGAAACATTAGAGGTAAAATTGACAAAAAAAAAACTCATTGGACTAGAAATAGAATTGTCTAAGTTATTTATGATAGTCAAAATCTTAAGCAACGCTTGATTGAACACTCGCCTTGTGTATAAATTTGTAAAAATTTAAGAATGTTTAATACCTTTTTAGGTCACCCCCAACATCACTGCTTATGTTGTAAATTTTAAGAATGTCACAACTAGGGATAGGGGTGGAGCCGGGCCGGTTCGAGCCCGGGCCTGGGCCTAGGCCCGGTCGGGCCGGCGGTTCAGGAATGGGGGGCCGGGTAATCCCCGGGTCTGGGTCGGGCCGGCTGGGCCTCGGGTAAAACCACGACCCGAGCCCAGACCCGCCCCCCCCCCCCCCAGGCCTAGGCCCGACCCGGACCCAGACCCGAGAACCGGGCCGGTCCCGGTCCCGCACAGTAGCGGGCAGGGCCGGTCCACGGATCGGGTGGCCCGACCCGAATCCACCTCTAACTAGGGATGACCGGATGAATACGGTTCCAATCCCGGAATCATTTCAAGTCATAACCAGAAGTAGTCAGAGGATTTAGGGTCCCAGTTTCGGGTGGGTCATATTAAGGGCCGAAATCAACATTCTACATCCATTGTGAATGAAGCAACTAATATAGGCAGGAGTCCATTTAAGAGTTGAAAAGGAATTGGGAAGGATGGGGTGAAAGATATATTAAAAAAATTAAGCCCAAGACTAGACCGAAACCAGCCAATTAACCAGAACTAGGGCTGGACTCGGGCCGGGCGGCCCGAACCGGAACCGGCCCGGCCCGGTTACTGTGCGAACCGGCCCGGCCCGGTGGCCCGGTCCACCGGCGGTTCGGGTCGAACCGGCCCGGTGGATACCGGTTCCGGGCCCGGGCCCTCCATTTGGTGAACCGGCCCGGCCGGTTCGGGCCCGGTCCGGGCCGGAATAATTTTTTTTTTATTTTTTTTTTGAATTTTTTTTAATTTTTGGGTTGGATTAGTTATTTTGGGCCATTTGAGGTGGTTTGGGGTGGTTTGGGGTTGAGGAGGAGGGGTAGAGGGTTAAATAAAAGAAGCCAAAAATTTAAAAAAAAAAAATAGGGGCGGGTGAACCGGCCCGGAACCGGCCCGGTCGGGCCCGGAACCGGCCCGGAACCGGTCACCGCCAGTTCGGGCCCGGGCCCTCCTATTGGTAAACCGAGGCCCGGCCGGTTCAAGGCCCGAACCGGGCCCGGCCCGAACCGAGTCCAGCCCTAACCAGAACTAATACGGACTCAGAATTATAGGCCTCAAGCTCCTATATATAAATGCTACGACCGGCGGGTCCAAAACTGAAACCAGGACTAGTCCACCCCTAGTCACACCCACCCCTTTCCTCGTTCAAATCCCGACCATTTTGTTAGTTTCATTTTGTTATTTGGGGGGGGGGGGGGGGGGGGGATTTGGGGCCAGGTGTTGACGTGTTGTGACTTGAGCACTATTAAAATTGTGAAACTTACCTAATGGTATTAAAGAATTCACAGCCGAATCATAGACAATCAACTCCTAAAATATTAGGCCACCATGTGAATCCATGGAACAAGACTAAAGCATAGATTTTAATAACAGCTGATTCCATAACAGACACCATTATGCCATACCCCACCCTTGGGGGAGGGGGTCGAGCATCGTATATGTTTTCCTAGCTAGCAGTAGCTACTGGGGGAGTAAAAACCATTCCCATAGTTACATCATCCCAAATACCCCCCTGGTGTATACATCACCCGAGTTTTGGGCTTGGAACATCAAATCTCCATACGTCGACCCAGAAAAGTAGTTTGCCCCTCCTAACCTCTGATGAAGATTCCTATCAACCTCTCCTGCCACTCCTCTCATTCCCGCCTCATTCCTACACTGTGTCTCCTCCCAACCATGCTGCTGCTGCTGCTGCTGGTATCCACGGGACAAAGGCGGTTGTGGAACCATGTTTGATGTGGTTTGTTGTTGATGATGATACCCGTAGTTGTTCAAACTAGAAAAGTCGTTTCCGCCTAGGAACCTGTGATCCTGATAGGTGGTGGTGTTGGATGGGGCAAATATTTGGGAAGAAAGCTCTCCGGCTGTGGATTTTTGCTGCTGTTGCATCAGCAGCCAGAGTCTCGCCTCATCATCGAGGGATGATCTCTGCTGTGGAGCTGGTGGTGCAAACCCCACTCTGCTCATCTCGGTATTCATTGGTGCACTCTTCACAAAGCTTAATATTGCAGGGTCCACAAATTCTGCATTGCTGCCACTCCCTGTTTGACCAAGTTTTTTTAAACACAGCACGAAATTTGATTCGTTGAAGTATGTATTAATTAATTCCCTGAAAATGAGATGATTGTATGGAGGGGATATATTACCTGAGGTACGGCAAGGGAAACCACCTGCTCCTTCACTTGCAAAACCCGGAGGTGAGTGCATGGTGGTGGTGGAAGACACTGAAAATCCAGGTGGAGCAAAACTTCGAGCTCTTGGCACTGTTAAGAGAATAGCAACCAAGTAGAACCTCAAAGACTTCACAGGTGTTAAAATCACAGTAATTTACTAGTTCCCCCCCAACTATTAAAAAATCACACTAGTAAACATGAAAGAGCCCCCATTTGAACTATTTTGTTGCTCAAACGAGTCAAGTACATTGCCTAATATAGATCATATACCTCTTGAAGTAAAAGCATGAATGAGAAAATAGGAAGAATATGGGCTTACAGAGGTAATGTTACCAAATCTGAAGGAAATATACAATAAGCAAACACAGAAATTTGTTATATTTGTTTACCTTGATACTGGGGATTGCAGAGGTAATGTTCCTTGTTCGCTTCATATTCCACGCCAGGACATGGTTTTGGCATTTGACTGATATTTCTGAAAGGAGGCTCCAAGTCATTCACTTGACTTAGAATGCCATTTTGGTTTGTTAATGGAAGTCTTGATTGTCCAAAATTAACACTATTCCTTGAGGAACCATGATGCCCACCTGCTTCATCATCAAAATTCATTGACATGAAATTTGATATTATACTGCTCTCTACAGGACCAAAAGCAGAAATGTCTGCATCATTACTTAAAAGGTCATCCTCAATTCTTCGCAAGTGCTCAACAATTTCTTCATTGGAAAATGAGTTAGAGCTTCGATACACCATATCAGCTTTCGCAGACCTTTGGAATTTCATATCATGGTGTCCTTCACTTAAAACCAAATTTGCACAAGATAGAGGTAATGAAGCTTCATCCTCTTGCTTATATACAGCAGCACTGCTGTGTAAATTCAAGCCAATATCACTAAAACTAGATGTCCCCTTATTATTATTCAATAACAAATGACCACCAGTGCTCTCTCTTAAGTTTTCAGGGTGAGACGAATCGATAAAAGATGTTCTTTGCCACAAGCCATTTGAATCCTGAGATCCTTGACCGTCAGAAGATATTAAGTCTTCTCTAAATGTTTCATCTGAGAACTCCCCAGAACTTTGATCCCTTTGCATTTGATTTGAGAGGTAATTAGAGGATGGAACATTGAAATGCGGTGTATCTGAATATGGATCCTGGCTTTGATCTCTTTGCAGTTGATTGGAAAGGTAATTAGAAGATGAAACACTGAAATGCAGTGTATCTGAATAAGGGTCCTGGTTGTAATCTTCTCTGCTGATAGATGATCCTGATATATCAGAGCGTAAATTTGAATTTTTCCAGCTTTGGCTACTATTCCCATCATTCTCTAGATCAGAGCTACTAGACCTGCCAACTATATCTACAAAGGTGGTCGGTCTTTTGAGTCCACTAGCACCTCCATCCTTATCATTACAACCGATTGAACGAGGAACATGGCTGCCACTGGAACTTAAACTTCCATTGATTGAATTCTGTAAACAGATGACACTGACGTAAGTAAAAATCGGTGCAGTGCAAACCAAATAACATAAGTGCAACTCTAACATCTTCCATAAAATGACCTTATTATAAACAAAAACGAAAACCAGAACGACATTTGAATACATCTTAATATCATGTAAATTAACAGTGCAAAAAGTTCAACACAATTTATCTTACAAAAGTAGCATTTTGAGCCAGAGTTCTCTCTGTAGGATGCATCCCAGAATTAGCAATTTCATCCACTGGAGGGGGCAACATACTTCCTGAGCGACGTATCACATTATTTGTGGCACCGGCAACTTGTTGTACTCTATTTCTGCATATCCAACAAAAGAAAATAACAATCAGGTAGATGCAAATATAAGGATTAGGAATTTGGTATATATTACATGGAATCAATAATTTGATCAGGGTGGCATTATATATAGCTCTTAACACTGGCACACCAGCCATTCCCATCAGCTTCAAATTAAGTTCATGGCATTTATCCATAACATGGATGAAATCACATCATATACTAAATTAAGACAACAAAGGTTAGTTAGTCTCATACCTAGTATGAATTGCAGCTGTCTCATCTTTACCAAAACTATCTTCATCAGCACCAAGGGAGTGTAAATATAGACATGAAGTGTTGTTACAAGGCTGGAAATTTAAAAAACACCATTCATCACTTATGGAAAGAAAAGCTTTATTAAGAATCCATAAAACAAAATGAGTACAATAAAAAGTTTGTATTTCCAATACCATGTTTCTCAACCAGGCATGACAGTACTTTGCAGTTCCAAATGAAGCTCTGCACAGGGCACTTTCAAATGTAACTAACAACAACACCGCTCTGATGGCATAAGACTATAAGTGTACATAGAAAAAGGGCAAATGCTTACCTTAAAAATCTACCATCCAGGACAAAGCCGTGTACTGACTGAATACATCTAACAGCCTCCTCCTCCTTTGAATATGTAATATATCTGAAAAGAAATATAGCTAACAGTTGAGGACAATATATAGAAACACATTACTAACTCACCATGACATATCTTTAAAAGGAAAAATCAAACAAGAATTTTATAGACACTGACAGAGTAATACTTTTCAATGCAAACCACTAGCTGGTTTCTTTAACTTTTATTTATATAATGTATGCAAGAATTACGGGACACTTTAAAAACGCAATATTTGCCAAAACACGGTCAAAACCATCTGCAGGAAATCATATGACCCAATTTTAAAAAAATTGTGTCTTTCTCAAGACAGTGCCAAAAGTATGCAAAGCAAATTTAAAAAATAAATTATGAAGATTCACCCACCATAAGCAACTAGAGATACATGCAAAATCTCAAGAAAGGTGAAACAAATCTAAGATATCATCATATCATTATGTCAGCAAATCAGGAAGTACATAAACGATTACATGCAAAAGCAGCTCGAATAGTAACTGCTTCTTTAAATTCCAACATGATCCAAATAGCACGCAAGTGACGCAACACATTTTCCAATAGAACTTTCAATGGAAACTATTTAGTTTTAAGAAATATCAAACTTACACACTACAGGAATCATTAATGAATTGCTGAACTGCACCTCCAGCTGTACGAGATAGAGATACCTTAGTAACTTTCCCATACTGACCAAAATATTGTTTTCGTTGCAGCAGCTGCTCATTTCATAACAAATACTATCAGAGTTACTTTGATTGACTAAAACAAAGCTTGATTTGTCCGACGTGGCAAAAACAAATATAAGGACAAAGATTAACTGATCAATTGTCCAAATAAAAGTAATACGAACTAAAATCTTAAATTGAAAAAAATAAATAGTATCTACACTCCATACATCTTCATCAGCAAGAGTAAGAGGTAGCCCAATAACATATGCCATTTTTCGTTGAATGACCCTAACATTTGTAAGATCCTTCTTCACTTCATTAGTTTTAGGTTTTGCCTTTGGTGGTTTGGTTTTCCCATTAGCATGGCTGTTCTTCACCCTAACATTAGCAAATAAATCACTGTAAATCAACCCCCTTCCAAGACAGAACAGTATATACTGGTATATACTGATGAAGATATTGACCTTTCAATATCTGTTTGCATTGCAACTACTTTTTCCTTGTCATAAATTGTTCGGCATGCAGGACAACGGCCCTCTGTCTCCTCTTTCTCTGACATGTCCATTATATGATGCCAACACCAAACACACACCTATGATATTAACAAGAACCACAGAAACAAGTAAACATTAACAGTTTTATTAATTCTCAAATATTTCTTTGATAAAGAACAAATACCGTAAACAAACTGTTTCAACAAACATAGAAATGGTGTTAAAGGCATTCTAGTTTAGAAGATGAAGAAGAAAATAATCAGGTTGACAATGTGTCACAACAGTTATTTAGCTCAACTACATCTACCGTGGTTGTCACGGCGGCAAGGCGGGGCACAGCGCAAGGCAGCCGCCTTATTACCTACGCGACAACTAGGTGACATGTCGCGCCATATATAGTATTTGAATATGATGAAATATTGTATTACGGAGTATAAATTATACTCCCTCCGTATTTTAAAATTCCATGCACTTTCCAATTTGGGATGTATTTAAAAGTTCCATACACTTTCCCTTTATGGTAAGTTTTTCCTTTAAAAATACTCAATTACCCTTACTTTTTCTACTTTTTATCCTCTCTTTCCTACTTTTTCACCTTCTCTCCTACTTTTTCTATACTATTCATTACCCCTACTATTCTCCCTTAAATCTTGTGACCAAAGCTAACTTAAGGAACATTAAAATACGGAGGGAGTACTGCGTATTATATACTACATATTACTTATAATTGAAACCAGAGTTTAATAACCATCTCAGATAAGTACTAAGAACATTTAAACTACGAGTTTTAACATTCATGAAGAACTAAATCTGACAAGTTAAATTTTTATGTAATATAAAGTATTTAATAAAAATGAGTGATAAATAATTTAGCTCCTCAAAAATCAGCTGTTAAAATAGAATATACTGCGTATTACAAAACAAAAGATGGAAAGAACCGTCCGGGGGGAGTCAACCGATCAACAAACAAAATAAAAAAGAAACAAAAAGAGAAAATGAACAGCTTAGTGAAAAGAGGACAGAACGATCAGACAGAGATGCAAACTAAAAGTAGTAAAACAGAACAATGTCCAGACTCTGATCTAGAAATACCAAAGAACGAGCGCCGGTAGAAACGGAAAAGCAAGGAATCCGTGTCAGTGACCAGCGATGGCAGCCTACGTCGGCGACAAGCGATGGTGGCCTGTGTCGGCCTCCAAAGACTAGCGAGTAGCGACTTGCGCCAGCGAATTCAGGCTAGTCAAACTAGCATGGCACGGCTGCCCCATCGCCAGGACGCCTGGTCACAGTGTAGGAGACGCCATGAGCCCGTGACAACCATGAGGGTAAATCTAATTAATATAACCTTCCCCACTTAGCAATCAGCTACTCTATAATCTTTCCATCAGTTATAAAGCAAACTACTTCCCCTATGTCCTCAGACATATTACTGCTTCTTAGACCATCAGTCACACAGCATATGTCATCAGACGTATTAATGCTTCTTAACAATGAGCACAATTACGAATCACCATATTACTTCTTTAAGAATGCAGAATATAAAGAATTTATATCATACACGTATATTTTCTTCACGTTAGCTTGTAAAGATTGTAACTTCTATTCTAATGCACCCCAAAAACATTATAAATTGGAGCTATTACTGCCGGAACAGTTGCATGACTCTAAAATTATACGTAGTATCTTCCATTGTAGCAAAGAAAGCATATTACAACTTACAAATTTACAACAAAAAGACATAAGGTATAAAACTGGAAACTTTTCCCTAAAATATGAATTTCTGTATAGAACACAATAAGGAATGGACTTCACTATTTGTTGACTTTACGCTTCTCTCAGCATCTTGCATAAACTTATTTGGAATTTAGAAGGAAGATACTTCATAATTCATACAATCACATAATTAGGAATAAGGATGGTGCACATAATAAAATTTGGGCCTTCAAAGATGCTGACTTAATCATCCATTAGGTATATTAAATTAATTATTAATTATAGTTCAGAATACATATATGTGACACCATTACATAACACCCCAAACAGAAGTATGATAGCCCTATGGTTGTACAAGAGAAGACAGCCAAAGATTAACTACAACTGAGCCCAGAGATCTGTACTGTTTTTAGTTATACATGTATAACAGTCACATGCACCAAATCCTTGAAGAGGCTTCCAAAGAGCTTCAGATTTTACTTATTCTGATAGAAGCATGTTTACTGCCAGCATATCTCTCTAAAATCCAAGTGAAAGATGTGCCAGAGACTAAAAGGTATCATTTGTGACAAAAATTAGCAGGTATTAAGGAACACTGATCTCTTCTTACTCCATCTAAATCTCCAATCGCATCACAATTGCAATGTAAACGGCTTGTCAGGCACCATAGTTAAAAGTAGACTAAATTTGGAAAAGTTCGGACCTGGTAACCACACTTGCAAGGCTTGAACTGCTGATCTGTCCAGTCCATCTCCTCAGCACAAAGAGGACACTTTTTCTCTTCTTCCCCGTTCATGATTCCCCTACAAGGAAAAGACTAAAATTCTTACTAAACTCTACTCTTTAAATTCTAAAAAAGAAATCATCTACAAATTTCAGCAACATCATCCAAACAAGCATAGCCTCATCTCATCCCTAACAGACTTCAATCGACACACAAACATACACACATGTGAATTAACCAAACAGAACAAGCAACCACTCCACAAAACCCTAAATGCAGCAACAAATCCTCAGCTTTTCAACTTCCACAGCATTTCCGCAGCAGATCAGAACAAGCACAAGTACGGCGGAATTCCGGCGCGCCGGAGGAACGAATGATCCACGCAAACACACACAACGAAAATGACACTCAAACAAGGACAGGACAAACGTCGAAAACGCGTATGTACAGAAAGCAAGAAAAAACTGCAGGCATACATGGTGAGGCTAAATGCGGCGAATGCACGTCGACGGCTAGGGTTTACGAATCTCAGAAGAACCTAGAATGCGGAGAAGAGTTGAAAATGGAAAGGAGGAAAAGCGAACCAGAGAGTGAGAGAGTTCGATTGGCGAGGGAGAAAGTCGAAGATAGACGCGAAAAACCAACTCAGGAAACAGCGGTGTGCGACAACCACAGGATTGAGACGGCATTATGGATGGCATTTAATATATTTTTTATATATACACGGAATAATAATTATCCTACGGAGTGGAGTATTTTACTACGGATTGGAACAATAATTAGGTATTCTAGTCCACTACTCACTAGTCACTACTACTCAGCGTTGTTTATTATTGATAATTAATATTAATGATTAATGATATTTATTTAATAATCTCACGACATTTGGATGGAATATTAAATACTGCACGTCTGGACACTTGGACCACGTCTCCCCCACCAAGCACTTCAGAATTCAGATGTGTCTTCATCCTCATGTGTTCAAACGTTGTATGTCGAATTTTAATGACTAAAATACTTTTTAATCCTACCAAACCAGTGTTTTTTAATCGAATGAAAATATTAATGTATATTATTTCCCAAAACAATTCCTGGATTAATGCTAATTAAATAAATAAATAAATCGTGTTTTTTAATCAAATGAAAATATTAGTAGTCGACTTTTCCCTAGTGAGAGCTCTCGCATAGGGTTTGTGCTTCGCCGCCCTAGTGCGGCGCTACTTCAATTGACGCAGCACTGCGCCGGATTGCCGTGGTTTTGACGCAGCTCTGGATGGATGATCATGGCAGCGAGAAGATGGAGGAAGAAGCAGGAGCGAGACGCAAGGATGATCGAGACATAGTTAGCGTGGAGAGGTTGAACGTTCCATTCGATGGCATGGATTTGGGTCATACGGCAGATACGCTACTGAGAGAAGGTATCAATCAGTGACGGTCCAACCTCCTCCGGATCCTGAACCACCTCCAGGGATTGAACGAGGTGCTAGGGTTCAAGACATTTATTTTGCTTATTTAGTTTTCGTCATGTTTTGTACTCCTCCGATGAGTTTTTATCATTTTGTCCTTTGGATTCTTGTTATTGTCTATGTTGCTAGGTTTGACAGTCCGTTGGGATTTTTAGCCTTTTTTATGTCATTAGGTATGTTTGGATCTATGAGAACAGGGATGGCTGTGTCAAGCTCGATACATGGTTAGCGATTCGTGTGACTCTTTCAGGAGTGACCGTCTCCAAATCTGACCATAGGGTTTACAGTCATAGTTGTTGGAATTTAGCTGGAGTCAGTTTTGTTTTTCCTTTAATTGTTGTAATGATCCTGAAACTGCTTATAATATGAAGAAAGGCTAGTTTTGTTCAAAACAAATCAAATGAAAATATTAGTGTATACTACCTCCTCCCGCTAAGATTGTCCATGTTACATTTTCGGTCCATCCCACTAAGATTTTCTCATACCAAATTTAATAAAGTTTGTGTGGCTCTAAATCATTCTTACTTTATTTTTACTTTATCAATTCAATATCAACCACACACACAACTTTTTATTGATTTGTGTCACTCTCTCTTGCCTCATTGTTAGCGGGACAAACAGAGTATTATTTACCAAAAAAATCTTGGATAATGCCAATTAAATAAATAATTCTCAAAATACTGTTGGATAAAAAATACTCCGTAATTCTCAAAATATAGTTAGGCTTATCCACACTTAAGGAAAGCCGCCCTTTCAGACGGCGGCTTTATAAATCGTCACTTCAAGTGGTGACTCTTTAATTAAATAACGTGGCTCCACTTAACAAACGACGGAAAACAGAAAGACGCGGCAGTGCGAACTAGGGCGGCGAGAATGACGAAGAATGGCGAAAACGTCATTTTTGGCAATCGAGGGGAAAACATGACTTAGTGTAACCGGAGGTCCTTCTTGCTCCATTCTAGGGAGTTCTGTCTTTTTCAATCTAGGTCTTTTACCATTTTTGCTAACCTAGGTTTTAATTTTTATTTAGTTCGAAATTCCCAATTTATTATTGAATTATTAGCTTTTAATTTGACTCTTTTAAAACTTGAACTTGCCCATGTTGTTACTATGCTTGAATTTCTGTAATTTGTTCATATGATTTAGTTATTGTATTGTTTGGATTAGGGTTTGATATATTGCCTACTTTGTGAAAGAGTGTTATATGACATTAAGTAATACATATTTATATCATTATACGCTACCATTAATAAATAGACATAAGATTAGTCAATTATTTTAGTTTGCTAAAAAGAAAGAAATTGTAGTTGTTTTTGAATGTACGGCATAAGTCGTGATTTTTTTGGTAATGAATTGTTGATAGAATATGAACGATTGAAACTTCCCCACTGTTTGTCACTCGGGGGAGAGTATTGTTGAGGAATCAAACGCAATACGTTATGAAGGGGGGAAACGAAGGATAATTGTTGTTTCTCGTGAGGTGGATATGGTGGAGTTGATGCATAAAATTTATGTTGCCACATTCATCAATCGCATGATTAAGGTGGATTTAAAAGTTAAACATCTCATTTATGGTGGATCGTACATGTTGATGCTATGAGAATTATGAGACAAAAGCTTAACCCAATGGGCAGTCATGAGTGTGTGTATATATGCGTCAATGATTAAGTAATTACAAAAGTGTCCCTACATTATTATCTATTATACCCCCTCAATCGGGGAACAACGCGCATATTGAATTTAAGGAAATTAAACCGTTGAGTAGACAAATTTTAGTAAAAATATCTTTTAACTAAAATTGAGTATGGATAAATCACCATGAGCCACACACTCACGGACAAAAAGTGATAGTCAATCTTGATGTGCTTGCTTTGATCATACTGAATTGGATTAACCGCTTGATAAGATGTTGAGACATTGTCACAGTAAAATTGAATGGGAATAAAGAAGCCCATATCAGTAAGCAAAGAGCGAATAAATAAGGTGTCGTGAACAGTATAAGCCACATCAAGATACTCTATCTCTGTGGAGGGTTTGGAGACAGTTGGCTACTTTTTGGACTGCCGAGAAAATAAATTGTCCCCCAATAAAATGGCATAACCTGTATTGGATCGACAACTATCAGGGCATCCTGACCAGTCTGACAGTACGTCTGCATCAGAGTAAGTAGGGACTCATCTCACTACTCTTTGACCTCGTAAACAAGCTCACGGTATTGCCCAATCATCTTTACATCATCATGTCATCCCAACTTATGCTTCTCAAGCTTTATAGGTACCAGAATGGGGAGAATTGAAGCTATGACGGTGGAATTTGATGGCTTGGTTCAATAAGGTTCTTGTGACATTGCCCCTATTACTCCTTGACAAAATATTATGGGTTGTAAATGGGTATATACTGTGAAATATAAAGCATATGGTTCTTTGGATCGCTACAAAGCTCTATTAGTGGCTAAGAGATTTAGTCCGTTTATCAAACTTATCACCATGAAAGTGGTTTTGACAATTGTTTTGCTTCATGGTTGGCTCGTTAATCAATTAAATGTCAATAATCCTTTCCTACACATATCTCCTCAGGAAGAAGTCTACATGAAGCCCCCCCCATTTCAATGATGGTTCTAGTCATGTATGTCGTTTTCAAAAAACAATTTATGGTCTCCAACAAGCACTCTGTGTGTGGTATCAATCTTTTAGTGGCTTTCTAATCAATTTCTGATGCCAGACTATTCATATTCTCATCTCATCCATCTTACATCTATGATCAAATATATTTGGATGACATTATTGTTAATGGTTCTACCCATGTCCTAGTTCGTCATACAATTGAATATTTGGCACACAATTTCTCTATAAAGGATTTAGGATCCTTACGATATTTTTTGGGCATACATGGCACCTCCTACACCAAGTGGCCTCTTTCTTGATCAATACAAATACAACTCCGATCTATTGCACATTAAGAAAATGCATGAGGCTAATCTCGTGGCCGGCCATACCCTTAGCTCCATCATATTCATTTAGCTTAATTGACAGTTCGGGATCATGCGACACTACTCTTTATTGCGAGGTTATTGGCTCACTTCATGTGACACTACTCTTTATCACGAGGTCATTGACGCACTCCGGTATTTGAACCTCACTAGACCAGGGCACTTTTTCCATTAAAAAACTTGTTTAGTTTATGCACAAACCCACAGTAAATCACTAGCAGCTCCTCAAATGCCTCTTGCGGTATCTTCAAGGAACTCCCACTCATGGTCTTTTCATTCCCCGTAGTTCCTCTCTTCCTCTTTGTGCTTATGCTAACGCAGACTGGGTCGAGAATCAGGATGACAGATCTTCTACTAGTGCTTATGCAATTTTTCAAGGTGAGCTCCTCATTTCTTGGAAGTCCACCTAACAACGCACCATTGCTAAATCCTACATAAAAGCGAAGTATCGTGCATTGTCCACTGCTTCATCTGAAGTTATATGGATTCAGTCTCTTCTTCATGAATTATGACATCCACTGACGTCTCCACGTGCCCTGTGTGACAACAAAGGCGCCACTACCTCTTCAACAAGTCCTGTCTTTCACTCTCGTATGAAACATGTGGCAATCAATTTTCATTTTATTCGTTAATAGGTTTAATAAGGAATTCTTTGTGTGCTTCATATTCCTTCCCATGTTCAACTGGTTGATGCTCATACCAAACTCCTTCAACGACAACGCTTTACTCTTCTCAAAGAAAAGCTCAGGATGTGTGAGAGTGACCGAATACCTTACTTGAGGGGTCGTATAGAAGGAAACATATCCCGCGATTTTTCCTAAAGGAAATAAAATATTCTCCCTACCATTATATCACTCTAATTAAGGAAAAATATATTTGATTTATTAGAGTAATTATGTTAGAATATTTCCTTATAGAATAGCTCCCTTATTGTATAAATACCACCACAAATTGATGAAATAATCATCCGATTTATTCTGGAAAGAGAAAACTATCAAATAAGCCCTCGTACTATATTGGAAAAGTCAATTAGACCTTTGTACTTTGAAAACACCAAATTAAACCCGTGTACTTCTAAAAAAATGTTCAATTGAGCGTTTTAGTAGGTTACTGACCGGTTATCCGGTTAACCGACCACGTGCCTGGCCATGTGGCGGTCATTTTCTTTTTCCTTATCTTTCTCCTTTCTTTTTTTCTATTTTCTTTTCTGGTTTTCCGTCTCCCCACTTCCCTGAAATACTTCCGCATCTATCTTCCCCAATTTCCCTATATTCCTAAGGACCCAGCTTCCCCGTCGTCACTCTCTTTCCCTTTGTTTTTCGTTTCTCCTTTCTTTCTTTACTTCTTTCTCTCTTGGTTTCTTTGTTTCTTTTTTTTTTCATTCACATAGAGGAGAGAGGCTGCCATCGACGGAGTTGCTGCCGGAGTTCACCGGAGATTATGGCAAGAATAGCCGTGTCTGCTTTGTACCTTCGATTTGGAGGAAGAGACCGCCTGGGCTTTCGACGAAGCCGCCAAGGAGCTCTGAGGAACCAAAACCAAGAGAAATGTTTGGGTGCCGGAGGACCTCAGTTAGCTTCTCAATTTGAGCCTAAAAAACATGGATGAATCGCAGCAATCCGAACCAGCACCGTTGACTCTCTTCCTATTCGCATAAAGGAGCGCGGTCGCTCTCGCCGGAGTTGCCGCCGTTTGCCAGAGTTCGCCGGAGGTCCTAACAAGAAGAGCCATGTTTGGTTCAGGACTTTGGATACAATGGAGGAAGCCATCTGGGTTTACAATATAGTTGTTGCGGAGGGACCACGTCTCTTATGGCAGATGGGGAAATCCGGGAAGATTGGGTACAATGGTATCTGGGATTAGGGGAATCAGGAAAAGAAAACGAAATGGAAATAGAAAGGGAAAATTAAAATGAGAAAATAAAGAAAAAAAATAATTGCCATGTGGTCTGCCACGTGGCCGCTACGCGAGCATTTAACCGGATAACGGTTTGTGACCTACGGAAACGCTCAATTGAACGTTTTTTTAGAAGTTTAGGGGTTTAATTGAGTGTTTTCAAAGTACAAGGGCCTAATTGACTTTTCTGATATAGTACAGGGGCTTATTTGTCAGTTTTCTCTTCTGGAAATTTCTTCTTTCTCAGACTCTTTTAAGGATTGCATTTATAAATTATTGACACACATTTTACTCAGTTAATAAGAACATTTACATCTCTATGCACAGTTTAAACAATAATCATATATATAAGAAGGTGTTTACTTACATGTATACCTATCACACTTGTTATATTGCAATACAAACACCGCCTCAAATCAAATTTTATGAAGTATTTACCCTACACTGTACTAGTGCAAAATAGGCATTCTATAACTAGGATGTTATATGGGTTCTTATAGAACCGTTGTTGTATGTAAACACGGGGTCATATTTATAAATAATGAAATGTGTGTAGTAGTTTATGGGGTAAGTTTTGTAAATATAGATTCGAATCAATAACGGCTCCACATTTAACCTGACATAGTATACTGAAACGGGGTAATTTGTTTAATTTTTGTATAGATAGGCTAGGGACGGGGTGTATTTTATAAATATAAAAAATACACTTCTACGTCGGGCTCTTTTTGAACCCTTATCGAATGATTCTACGAATCTACGCTTTTATTTCCGCAGACCAATACTCCGTATGATAAACAACACAGCGGCTAGGGCTAAACGAAAACCCAATTCGGGTGAGGACGCCATACGAAGCTCCGAGATTCTCCACCGCCAATCACCTTTTCTACCTCAACAGTCGTGGGTGCTCCGTCGCGTGTTATTCCTCTTCATTAATGTCAGTCACCACTCATCCAGTATAGGAGGTGAAATTACTTTTTCAATATATACTTAGGGTTCAATTATTGTATGTTTCGTAGTTAAGGGGGGCGGTGGCGAATACTGGCGATAGCAGTGTTGCTCTTCACCCCGGGGTCGTTCTTCCAGATTCAGGGGAAGCACCAGGGATTCACTTAGTGAATATGCAGACCAGTTTGATTTCCATTTCGGTCCACACCATTATCTTCTTCCCCCTCGTCACTATTCTCTTCATCGCCATCAGAGTTCACATCCGCTGGTTGATTCTCTTTTCAGTCTTACTTTTCCCTTTTATTAGTGTATCCATATGTATTCCCCCTCTGGCCTCTTTATCTGGTACTCTGCACTTTTACCACTATGTTGTAGTTCACTCGATATACTTTCCAGACCAATTTATCTTAAATTATTATTTGTCTTGGATCCAATTATTATTGATGGAGTGAAAGTGAATCTATCATCTGTCTAGATAAACTTATACGTATAATATAGTTCATCTTAAGATTTAAAAAATACGGAGTACCTGTTTTCACTTAAGGTTGAATCATTGTGTATGCTTCAAATGTTAGATAAAGCATGAAAAGAGTACCATTTTTTGGTTTTGCAGTGTCTATTACAGAGTATGTTTGAAAAAAAGTTTCAATGAGATTTTCTAATCATGAATGTTGCTTCAAACAAAAATTCTTTTGTCCGTATTGATCTGAAGAAATTTGATTTTTGTATCACTTTATTCTGAACTTTTGTCTGTATTGATCTGAAGTTTTTTTTGTGCAGTCCTGTGAGTTTTTTTTAATCTGTTGTTCCTTTGAGTTTGGTGCTTCCTGTTTCTCTCATTAAGGAGGCTTGGAAAGACTGGGTGTGTGCCATTAACTAAATTTGTCATAAACGTTTTTGTGAATGATTATTTGATGTATAAGTATTTCACTCACAGATCATTAACTTGAGTTTACAATTTACATAATCTAGATTTTTTTACTGCTTTTACTCATTTGTGCTAAAAAATTTGCGCAGAAACGTTTTCAAAATTACATGTCAATTAATAATACTCCTGACATGTCAATTAATAATACTCCTCTAGACGTCTTTCAAGATAAGAAAAGGACAAGTTTTTCTTGGAAGAAGCTTCAGGTTGGGGACATCATTAAAATAAGAATACTGTTTTTGATTTCCCGCTTATTTAAATTTTTTGATTGCCTTATGTGCTATGTTTGTTACTGTTGGAACATATTGTTTTGTTGATGACAAACGACTAGTGTTACTTTTGGTTATAAGTGACTACATGAAAAGAGTTTAAGTCGTGCTCTGGAACACGCCGTAGAACTGGTCCGAGAACTGCACCGTAAATCCAAGATTGATTAATCCGGCTTGCTTAAAATATCTTTTCTCTCCATTTAATTTCGGCTCTATCTTGCTAAATTAAAGAGAACCTTTTAAGCAAGAAAATAATCAATGATCATACAAAGAAAGGATTTTTTCTTTAAAGGAAAGTTATTTAAATCAAAGGCATTAATTAAGAGATCTTTCTACAAAGCAAGTTTCCAAAATAATTGTTGTTATTCAAAATTCAAAAAGGATTTTCGTGCATATCCTTTCACAAGGAATGTTTCCTTAAGAAAAATGATTTCCTTCAATTAAATAAAAAGAATATCTTTTAATACCTATAAGGAAATATTTTTGAATAATTTCCATGCAAGAGGACCGAAATATATATGGAGATGTGAGCTATTAAAGATAGTACATCAAGTCCTGATCTTGCCCATCTAAGAAGACCGATCTCAAAGGAAAGAATATGTTGAGTATGTAGTTTTATTAATGACTAACTCTGCAGGTGGAACGGCGGACAGAACCGCTCTCAGTTCCATACGGAACGGAAGACAAAATTATTCTTAATTCTATTCTGTGTGAACGGTTGATTTACATGGTGTATGATTTAATTAATATGTGCTTTCCTTATATGAGTGCTTATACTTTGTCAAGAATATTATTTTAAGCAAAAATATATTTTCATGCTTGACTTATTATTATAGCTTATTATTTTATGGAAAGAATCTTTAAATGATTAACTAGTTGATTGTGCATACCTATTAAACAAATATTCTCCTGCATATTATTTGAAATATGATCCGTTGCATGCTTGCATAGTTTAAGTGAATAAATTACTTCCCTTGATATGTATTGATATATATCTTTGTGGAATTATTACTAAATGGTTGATCACATAATATGCTCTATACCTTTTTGACTTGCTCATGGTATGCACGTATCCTCTTGATCCCATATATATATATATATATATATATATATATGGTTGACTAAGGACCATCATAATTAAGAGCTAGAAGATCCTTAAATAAAAGGAAAGCATTTTGAATAATTTCAAGGCAAGTTCCTCAACCATTCAAGGAAAGAAGTGTCTCAACGGATCCATTCCTGGTAGCCTATATAATCGAGATCAAGAAGAAGAAGCAGGGGGTGCTTGACCGAGATAGACATTGAGAGATATATTCATAAAAGAATTACTGAAGCTCAAGGCACCTGAAACTGCTCACTCGGAGTTCTAGATATAGTTTCTTCTTTCCCTTCTTCGTATTGTAATGGGGTTTTGAGGATTGGCTAAGAGCAGCCTCCTCGGGATTGATTTGTGTGAGTGAGAGCTTTGTTGTAAAGCTGAGAGGCTCTCTACCCGCAAGGTAGAGAAGCGTAACTCTTCCTAGAGAGGATAGAGTTGGGGTGGCTCAAGGGTAGACTAGGAGAGTTTCCCTTGTAATCATTCAAAGGCTTTTTAGTGAAGTTGTTAAAATTCCTCCGAGGGAGGTCGAGGTTTTTTAATCCCTTTGAGCCAAGGGATTTTTCCTCGTTAAATCCTTGTGCACTTTACTATTTGGCAATTCCCTATACCCCGCACTAGAACTGGGCGAAAAACTGCCACGGTTCCACACACACACAATTCACCCCCCCTCTTGTGTTGCTAACCGTTTTCATCAATTGGTATCAGAGCCGGTCTTCACCACATAGAGGCTAATACCTTGGAAAGAGATCCGGCAAAATGAATACGGTTGACTGATTGGAAGAAGGGTACTCGACTCAACGACCACCATTGTTCAATGGCAAATACTATCAATTTTGGAAGAGTCGGATGGAAAACTTTATCAAGGCCGATAACTACCAGGTTTGGAATGTAATTGAAAGTGGTGATAATGTCATCACAAAGAGAAACGCCGAAGGTAATGTTGTTCCTAAACCTAAAGTTGAATATACTTCTGAAGATTATGAGAAACTCGAGCATAATGCCCAAGCCCTTAAATATTTAATTTGTGGTCTTGGTCCTGCCGAACACAATCGGGTTCTAGGATGCAAGACTGCAAAACAAATGTGGGATTTGCTCGAGGTCACTCATGAGGGAACCTCACGTGTAAAAAAATCTAAGATTGACATATTCATGCGTAATTACGAATTATTCGTAATGAAGCCAAAAGAGTCAATTAAGGATATGATTACACGCTTTACTAACATTATCAATGAGCTTTCAGCCCTTGGAAGAGAAATTACCGTGGAAGATCAAGTGAGAAAGATTTTGAGAAGCCTGCCCCAAACGTGGAAGCCTAAGACCACGGCTATTGAAGAAGCAAAGGATCTATCCACCATAACGCTTGAAGACTTGACTGGATCACTCTTGACATATGAACTAGGTCTTCAAGAAGAACAAGATGCCGAGAGTGCTAGACGAGAAAGAGGAATAGCTCTAAAGGCTCGAGAAGAAGAAGAGGAATCCGAGAGTGAATCGGATGATGAGATGAGCATGTTTGCAAAACAATTTGGGAGGATGTACCGAAAGTTCAAGAACAACCGTATCAAACAAGGTAAAAAGAACACTCAATCTTTTAATAACCAAGGCTGTTTTGTTTGTAGTTCCTTTGAGCACAGGGCTAAAGACTGCCCACAAAAGAAAAATGACCGGAACTGCGACAAGAACAAGTCCAGTTCCAACCGGAGGTTCAGCGAAGACAAAGGGTTCAAGAGAGATCTAAAAAGGGCCATGATGGCAGCATGGGGAGACTCTTCCGATGACGAAGGAGAAGAGAGTGATAAGAACTCAAACCATGCGGGTCTATGTCTTATGGCACACTCCGACGAGGAATCCGACCAAGAGAGCTTCGAGGTAAACTTTGAAAATTTTCTATCCAAGTTTGACTCTCTATCCAAAACCAAAACTCGGAAGATTTTCAAAAGATTGACTATTGAGCTTAATGAAAGCCTTTCCGAAAACGATCATCTTAAATCACGTGTCACTGAGCTTGAGTCTAAACTCGAGGAAGCCACGAGAGCCAAAATAAGGCTTGAAACAAAAGTGGGAGAGTTAATAGATGAAAGGCTTAAGTACAGTGAAGTGGTTCTAGAACAAGATCAAATCATTTGCTCTCTTAAGCTCGATAGTATGAACAAACAAGTTGATCATGATGAAAAGCTTCTCTCAAAAATACCGAGTGTTGGTTGTTTAATTGATCATCTTCATCGTCTTGTTGCCGAGTGCACTGATTTTAAAAATAGACCGGAATATCAATCTTATAGTGCAACGAACAAAACCAGGTCTAGACATCATTCTGGAACTGGTCCTTTTCAGCACAATAAGAAAGTAAACGAGACTGCAGGTCTCGGATATATTCCAAGGGATATTCGATCTAATCAAAAATCAAATTTTCAGAACCAACCCTTTAAGGGCAATAGAACCCGAGGACAACCCAGTTCTAGACCATATCAACAACCACCTAGAACTGGACCAAACTGGTTCGATAGACTGGTTCAGAGGCACAAAAATGGTTATGGACAAACGCCAAACCGAAATTTTCATAAGAAAACAAGAGGCTTTTATGGTAAATGGAAACCTAAATACGTTGATACCTATGACAACCGAGTTTGCATGCATTGTGGCAAAATCGGGCATCTTCGGTATCAATGTCACTTGATAAGTCCGTATTTAGACACGCATTTGATGCGTGTCCGGGTCGGATTTTGATGGTTTTCCTGGCTTTAAGGCGTTGCAAGTCTCAATTTTGGCTCAAGTGTGTTTAGCAGGCGTTGGATCGAGTTTCATTGCATTTGGAGTTGATTTGAAGAAGTTAGAGACCGACATCGGCGCTTAGAGAAGCAATCGGGAAGAGTTGGAGAACATTCGAGAGAGATTTGAGAGTTTTGGAGGCCACCGGAAGGTTCACGGCGAAGATTTGATGAAGAAACGGCCTTTGGATTGATTAAAGAAGTATCCGGGAGCGAACGGGGAAGAAAATAGCAAGAAAACGGTTCTAGAGCAATCCGCGCGCCCCGCGGTGCGGTTCCGCACGCCCCGCGGGTGATTCTGAGAGCAAGAATTCAAGAAGTCTGAACCGCACTATGTGCGGCCGAAACCGCACACCGCGCGGTCCAGAAATAGCCCCCAGAAGTACCCGCGCGGTTGCATAGTGCGGCGCCCGCACACCGCGCGGGCGGAGCGAAAGTCGGAAGACGGAAAAAACACGGTGACGACCGCGCGGCCTGATTTTCGGCCCGTTTTCGGATTTTTCTATAAATAAGCCCCTGTTTTGCCTGTTTTGGGGAGAGGAGCTTAGAGAGATAAACCCTATTTCGATTTTTGAGAGCTTTTCAAGCCTTGTTCTTCAAGATTAAGGGATTCTTTGTAAGTTCTATCTTTTTAATTAATGACAATTATTTCTATTCATCTCAATTCTGTTGATTCTTCAATTATGAATTGTGAGTAGTTTAATTAGGGATTTGGGGTTGATAAAGGGGTTAATCATGATTGATGGCTAGATTCTTGTCGGTTTAATTGCATGAATGCCGTTTAATTTGTGTTTGAATAATTTAATTGATATCTCTTGTAACCTAGACTGCAGCTAGAATTACAATTGCTTATAGAATAAATTAAGAGAGATCTAATTTGTTCTAGGACACATTCACACACACTTAATCGTTCGCTAAGAGATTAGTAGCGATTAAGGGGCCGTAAGCTCGCTCGTCTTGGCAATAATTTAGGATCTTGTCGCATGAGAGATCAGCCTGGACTCCTAAACTATTGTACTCTACGCCGCGAGAGCGGTAAGAACTTAGTAATGATTAGCTAGGCTCAATTAAATTAAATTCATGTAATTAGGCCTGATCTGTCAGAAATCTGGTTACCCCGGAATCAATCCCTGTTCCCTTCGTCGTTAATTGAGAAGAAACCAATCTTTTATTTTTATCGCTCATTAGCATTAGTTTTAATTTTAATTCAATCAATCAATCTCGCACATCGCATTTTAATTTATTTATTTCTGTTTAATCGCTGAATTTAGTTAATCTTTAATTCCCTTTTGTCCGTCCCTGTGGAGACGATACTCGTACTTTCAACCACTTTTCTACAACTATTTTAAGTGCGAGAAAATTCACATCATCACTCTCGACAAAAGACCTTAGAAAGATGTTTTGACTATGTTCGATATCCATCCTCAAACAAATACAAAATGGAACCCAAGCAAGTCTGGGTTCCACGGACTAACTCGTGATTCAGGAACAGCGCCAAGTGAGGGGGAACAATCACTGGTTCCTTGACAGTGGTTGTTTTAAGCACATGACTGGAGACTCATCTTTATTCCTCTCACTTCGGCCATTTAGTGGTGGGAAGGTGACATTTGGAGACAACGGCAAAGGAGAAATTGAAGCCGTGGGAAAATGTGAAAAATCACCTAACCATCCAATTGACAATTTTTTAGTCAAGGGTTTAAGTTCAATTTGCTAAGTATCTTTCAATTTTGTGATGGAGGTAACAATGTTATTTTTAATAAATAATATGTGCTTATAATTGTTGATGATTTCTCTAGATGTACTTGGACTATCTTTCTTGCTAGTAAGAAAGATACTTTTAATGAGTTTGTTATTTGTGTAAGGAAAGTTGAGCATCAAATAGGAAAGCAATTAATTAAGATCCACTCGGGTCATGGAACCAAATTTGACAATATGCTCTTTGATACATTCTGCCAAGAAAGAGGGATAGACCACAATGGGTGGTAGAAGAGAAGAATTGAACACTGGAGGATATGACTAGAACTATGTGAATCTCTAGTGGTCTAGCAAGGAATTTATGGGCAGAAGCTCTAAACACGGAGATTGCACCAATTCCATTAGCAAGGGGGAACTAATCATGAAACCAATTGCCCACGAGGAGATATGAACAGGAACTGACGATAACATGCTTAGAACTGAGGATGTACCCAGTCAATCCACTGCCAACCAAACTGAAGAACAGGCAGATCCAGTTCCAGACGACTCGCATGAAATTGAAGACTATTCAAATGCTCCTAGAGGATGGAAACATCATCGATCACATCCTTTGGATAACCTCTTGATTAACCTAAATCAGGGAGTAACTACTAGATCTAAACTTAGAAATTTTTATTCCTTCTTTTCTTATCTATCACTTATAGAACCGGAGAACCATGAAGTGGCTCTCTCCGAAGCTGACTGGTTCTAGCAATGCAGGAAGAACTAATCAGTTCGAGAGAAATAAAGTGTGGCATCTAGAACCGAGACCCAAGAACAAGACCAAGATAGGTCTCAAATGGGTATTCAAGAACAAGCTTGATGAACATGAGCAAATATGGATGGAACTTGGGTTCATCAAGGCATGAACTATCTTTCCTGAATTTATCTCTTATCTTTTATCTTTCAAGCTATTTATTGTTTTGTTGGTGACAAAAGGGGGAAGAATATGTGCCCTATGTGTTCTATGCTCGATACTTTGGGCTTATTCATTATGAAACTAACTTTAGGGCACCAAGTGTTTGTCATCAACAAAAAGGGGGAATTTGTTGGAACATATTGTTTTGTTGATGACAAATGACTAGTGTTACTTTTGGTTATAAGTGACTACATGAAAAGAGTTTAAGTCGTGCTCTGGAACACGCCGTAGAACTGGTCCGAGAACTGCACCGTAAATCCAAGATTGATTAATTCGGCTTGCTTAAAATATCTTTTCTCTCCATTTAATTTCGGCTCTATCTTGCTAAATTAAAGAGAACCTTTTAAGCAAGAAAATAATCAATGATCATACAAAGAAAGGATTTTTTCTTTAAAGGAAAGTTATTTAAATCAAAGGCATTAATTAAGAGATCTTTCTACAAAGCAAGTTTCCAAAATAATTGTTGTTATTCAAAATTCAAAAAGGATTTTCGTGCATATCCTTTCACAAGGAATGTTTCCTTAAGAAAAATGATTTCCTTCAATTAAATAAAAAGAATATCTTTTAATACCTATAAGGAAATATTTTTGAATAATTTCCATGCAAGAGGACCGAAATATATATGGAGATGTGAGCTATTAAAGATAGTACATCAAGTCCTGATCTTGCCCATCTAAGAAGACCGATCTCAAAGGAAAGAATATGTTGAGTATGTAGTTTTATTAATGACTAACTCTGCAGGTGGAACGGCGGACAGAACCGCTCTCCGTTCCATACGGAACGGAAGACAAAATTATTCTTAATTCTATTCTGTGTGAACGGTTGATTTACATGGTGTATGATTTAATTAATATGTGCTTTCCTTATATGAGTGCTTATACTTTGTCAAGAATATTATTTTAAGCAAAAATATATTTTCATGCTTGACTTATTATTATAGCTTATTATTTTATGGAAAGAATCTTTAAATGATTAACTAGTTGATTGTGCATACCTATTAAACAAATATTCTCCTGCATATTATTTGAAATATGATCCGTTGCATGCTTGCATAGTTTAAGTGAATAAATTACTTCCCTTGATATGTATTGATATATATCTTTGTGGAATTATTACTAAATGGTTGATCACATAATATGCTCTATACCTTTTTGACTTGCTCATGGTATGCACGTATCCTCTTGATCCCATATATATATATATATATATATATATATATATGGTTGACTAAGGACCATCATAATTAAGAGCTAGAAGATCCTTAAATAAAAGGAAAGCATTTTGAATAATTTCAAGGCAAGTTCCTCAACCATTCAAGGAAAGAAGTGTCTCAACGGATCCATTCCTGGTAGCCTATATAATCGAGATCAAGAAGAAGAAGCAGGGGGTGCTTGACCGAGATAGACATTGAGAGATATATTCATAAAAGAATTACTGAAGCTCAAGGCACCTGAAACTGCTCACTCGGAGTTCTAGATATAGTTTCTTCTTTCCCTTCTTCGTATTGTAATGGGGTTTTGAGGATTGGCTAAGAGCAGCCTCCTCGGGATTGATTTGTGTGAGTGAGAGCTTTGTTGTAAAGCTGAGAGGCTCTCTACCCGCAAGGTAGAGAAGCGTAACTCTTCCTAGAGAGGATAGAGTTGGGGTGGCTCAAGGGTAGACTAAGAGAGTTTCCCTTGTAATCATTCAAAGGCTTTTTAGTGAAGTTGTTAAAATTCCTCCGAGGGAGGTCGAGGTTTTTTAATCCCTTTGAGCCAAGGGATTTTTCCTCGTTAAATCCTTGTGCACTTTACTATTTGGCAATTCCCTATACCCCGCACTAGAACTGGGCGAAAAACTGCCACGGTTCCACACACACACAATTCACCCCCCCTCTTGTGTTGCTAACCGTTTTCATCAGTTACAATAGTCATATGGTGGGGCTCCATTTTCATTATTTTATAATGTTAAGCTCCACCCAATAGTATTGCTTATTTGCTTATCAATAATTCAATCACGTCAATTCATTAGTTTATTTCCTTATTACTTTGTCATAATGTCAAGCCACTAACATCAGGTTGCCATGATCTTATCTGTGAATCAGATTTATATATAGCATTGCCAGAAACACAAATTGTTATATTTGTATTTTTATTTCTTATTTTAATTTTGACTTCACGATAAAGTGAGCAATGACTAAAGACCGCCATCTATAAACCTGCAAATGTTGATGATTAGTTTTAATAGTCTAGTGGCTCTAGTCATTTTTTGAGGCTTTAGAGTTTTCAGCTTCATGGTCCATCATAGTGTGAGACTGTGTACTAATTCCCTGTTGCTATTGTATTAGGCTAAACAAGATAAGTTTCTTCCGGTTGACATATCGTTTCTAGCCAGCACAAATCCTGATGGAATCTGCTACATTGAGGTTGTACTTGGGTTGGCGCTCTCTGTTTTTTCCCTTTTATATTGCTTTCTCATTTCAGCATTACTCTTGTGATTTTGTTATACATTTATTATGTAGTGCTCCACGAAATGATGCACATGCTTAAATTGAGATATGATGGTCCTAATTGTTTTTGGAGAGGTGATTCTCTTGTTTGTTGCTAAAATACTTTTCTGTTGCAGGGTATTAATTATACTGATTGGGATATGGACTTCATTGATGTAATCTATTTGAAATGAAAGAAAGAGATTCAGAATTTTGATAGGCTTGTGAGGCTGGAGGGGGAAAAAATGTCTAAATGGATCTGTTGCACCTGGAGCTCCGAAGGATCTTTCAAGATTTGAGACTGTAATTAGATCAAGCAAATTCTTTGGGAGGATGTTAATGGGTTAGAGATTCTTGAATTTCAGCTGATTCAGTTTGTATTTTTTGTTGCATTAAAGAACTTGTTAGATACGAGTATTAGTTAAGCGTGTTATTATTATTATTATAATAGGGTTGAATTAAATGTTTATGGTTATCAATCTATCTTATATTTGAATCGAGCATATGTAACTACAATATTTTGAATAACTGTGTAATTATAATATTTTTTATGAAGTGTTTGTAATTTCTACAGGTTTGTATGTATGGAATATAATTATAGAGAAGTAAATAATGTAGAAAGCTATTTATATTTTTTTTATTAAAAAATTTACTTTCTATAACGGTTGTCTCAGAACCGATATAAGTTCTTTTCAATATGGGGTTCAACCAACCGATATGAAAAGTGTTGACTTTTCTATGTCGCCTGCATCTATATGGGGTTCACAACCGACATTAAAAGTCGATTTTAACCGACATTAAATGTCAATTTTCCACTAGTGCTAGCAAAATCTAATCTGCATTAGTAAATTTGTATTTACGTGACTTACACATTATGTACATAAGTAAGTAATTATTGTATGAAGTAATATGTATGTTCTAATTTACACTAGCAATGTCAATTTTACATTCAAAAATCACATACCATAACACTAACAAAGTAAAAAAGGTCATATAGGAAACCACGTGATTATGAATATCAAACATTCAAATAAAATTAATATACCCCAGTACCCCACACTTATAAATGAGTTTCAAAAATGTCAATAAATGGAAACTATAATTTCCACGTTTTATTCAAATCGTCGAGTGAAGTTAATATCAACAACAGATAAACACACTTTATGCCTATCAAAAGTTGCAATTTTAGGCTTAGCTATAAGAACAAAAGTACACAAAGTCTCCACAAATTCCTCACCAAGAAACGCAATGCACTAAAAAGTATCCACGAAAAAGTAGTAGTAATCTTTTGAGAATTCATAGAAAAACATGTGCAAAAAACTGACTTTTTTGAAAATCGAACCAAACAAAATGGTTTAAAATGTGCTAAGAATGGAGAGAATAAGTATTGGATAGGATTTTTTTTGAAATTCCCGTAGGTTTGTGTGCTCGTGTTTTTTATTTAAAGATAAATGAAGTCATTTTTATATATTGTCACCCTTGGTAGATACTCCAATGTATAACAAGTAGTTCTAGCACAATTATATGGTATACTCCATGTGGATTTTGAGTTTTTTAGAACTTTAAGGTTTATATTTGTTTTTCACTATTCTCCTTCACTATCTTCCACTAGTCTCTTTCATCCTCCGTATGTCACTATGCAATTATCATGAAATACATTACTCATTCAAAAACATAATATCTTAATTAAAAAAAGTTATTGTATTATATAATATATTTCACATGTAGTATTATTCTTACCAAATAATATAAATTCAAATTCCTCTAGGAGACACAAAACCCTCTCACAACATCCTTTGGGTTGTTTACTACAATTTTGCCTTGTCAATAAACAGAATTTTCGCAGGTGAACTCCATTGTCATTTCAAAGATTAATATATATTTTTCCCTTATTCATTGAATTGGTCTCTACACTTTGAATGATCTCAACTTTTAAAGAAATTTCAATTGAATTTTTCATTGAAAATATTACCCAAAATAGGACTAAAAAGGTTTGGAAATTCCAAAATAGGACTGTCATGTTTTTATTCCCAAAATAGGACTATTTACTGCATGTTTTGGCAGTACTAGACTTCAAACATGACAGTATTTTCCCAACTTGACAGTAATTACTCATATTTTGAGAATCAAAACATGGCAGTCATATTTTGGAATTTTCAAACTATTTTAGTCCTATTTCGGGAACTTTCCCATTTTTCATCTCTTTCTTGATAGAGTGCTTGTGACTTAATGTTTGCAACGATTGAATAAAATACTCACTCATTTAATCAAGAGGAACTCATTTAATGAAATATACACCTTTATTTATTAATGTGTTTTGTTATGCATTTACTTAAACAATAATGATTACCGATGTTCTCTAATCTTTATCATTTAAGCGATAAACATACTTTTTTAAAAAAAAAAATATTTAATTAGTTTTTATTTAATTTATTATTAAGATAAGATATTTCATTTTTCTTTAATTTAAATTACTTCAAAATTTATTGTGTTAAGAGAAAATATTTGAAGGACATTGATGTAATTCATCAAATCTGGAATATAAGATATCATTCGACCAAATAAATTAATGTCACATTCCATTAATCTTAACCAAATACAAATGAGATATTAATTGCCAGGGGCAGCCCTGCATGTTCGAAAGCATAGGGGCGAAAAATTAAAATTGACCTAATATTACAAAATATTGTAGAACTCTTTTCTATCTAAACTCACAAGCATAATAATAGTAATATTTCAAGACACTTATAAAAAATTGTAAAATCATATTCTGTCTAAATCAATATTATAGTATTGATGATCTATATTTAGGAAGGAAACAATATAATGATGTTTCTATTTGTACACTTTAACAATATTTAAGACATATTTAAGAAATTAACTCTGTTATTATCACTTCCTAAATTCACCACTCCAATGATGTAATCATTCTGAATCATTTCATTTTCAGTAGCTAAATCATTGTTCTTCTATGAGTTCTTATCTTGAAGAAGATATTCATGATTTGACTTCTTTACACAAACAAACTTTTCCATAAAACTTTTTTATATAGTGCCAATTTCTCTCATCTTCTCCTCTTTTTTATTTACCCTATCCAGATTCAATCTTTTTTCTTACACCTTGAAATTAATTAAATTTATAAATTTCATCATAATTGAAAATGTTTGTATAAAAAAATCAACAAGTTAAGACGTACACCAACACCAATAAAAAACAATCAACAATTAAGAAATCAAACAATCAAGTATGAACGAAAACAATTAGTAAACTAATCAAATAATCATATTAGACTAATATGTTTTAGTTTGGAATTTTTTATGAAATTATTAAAGAATATTTTTCATCAAGTGTAGACCATGTCTATAAAATTTCATCTTAAAATTCAATTGTGAAGTTAGTTAAATAAATTACTGAAAATAATACGTCAAATTATGTATAAAAACGCAGTGTTTTCAATAATTTATTTTACTGAATTCTAAATTGAACTTTAAACTAATTCTTTTTACATATTCCACACTTCATAGAGAGCATGATCATAAGTTTTCACCAAAAAAATCCATTCCGAAGAGTTTCAACAAATTTCACTCGAAAAATGTTAGTTTAGGGCTCAAAAATTAGCCTACTCACACATATATTACAAAGAATTAAACTTGGGCCTATTTTTTACCCATTTTTTTGGGTCTAGGGTGACCGCCCCGCTTGCACCCCTAGGGCCGCCCCTGTTAATTGCATACGTATTAATCATCATATCGTATTGATGAAGCAGAAGTATAGTAAGTAGTACGTAGTAGTGTAGTACTACGTAGTAAAAACAGCAACTCATCTCCCAGAATCATTTCATGTTAATGTTAGATCGAATTTCCTTGCCTCTACCAACCTGTCGGCCTCCTGGAGTCCTCGTCAGGCTGTACAACCTTCTTCTGCAATTTTGAGTGATTGTAGCAGACTAGCAGCCATTGCCCAAGAAGGCCAAGCCTTATCCAGCATCCCAACATATTCAGTGGCGGAGTCAGAGATTTTTCAAGGGGGCATACCGAAAGCTAAGATTCATGGCGTATTTTCTTAAAATATAATAAAAACAATAAAAAATGTAATACATTAGCACAAATTAGTCATGACATTCTACTCGACTCATATAGTCATATCTATAATCTCGTAAATCAATCATACGAGTTTTAATATGTTCAAAATTTTATATAGGAAAACGAGCTCGTTGGACTCTTGTACACTCATCTTCACACTCAAAACTCAAGAGATTCTCATAGAAATGACCGGTCTTACCTCTATCTATACTCCTAGCATCAAAAGCTTCTTTAGAATTTTTTATACGCCATTACACATCTACATTCTTTCAAGAAGTATCCACAAGCTTCTCTAATTTAATGGAAGGATCTAGAGAACTCCGCAATTCTTCAAAATGTTTTAGATGCTTCCACACATTTTCGCACGATTTTAGTGAGTTGCACACTTTTATATAAAACTTATCAATATTATTCTAAAACATTCAATACTCCTCTACACGCATATACAAATCCTAGACATCTTTACAAATTCTAAAATTCTCATGAAATTTTCCATTAAGGAGAGAATCCAACAAAGTCTCGACAATGTTTTGATTATTTTGTTTCAAGAAATGTGACATCATATTATTCGTTAATCCCAATACTCTTTTGCACTATAACCACGAAAAGGCAACCCTTGTGACATTAAAGGTTTAAAACAATCCATACTTGCATTTAAATGAGTGAAAATGCCATAACTCGAAGCTGGAGAATCATTTCCCAGGAGTTGAATTTGGCCTCACCATTTGCCCAGACCGCCACTCCGAATTTAGCCATCGTTCTTCAATTCTACAAGGGTAAAAGAGTGTTTGCGGTTGCTTAAAAAAGCGCTTTTCAGCTGTTGCCTTTAAAAAAGCTGAAACAGTGTTTTCAAATGACAACTTCTGCTTAAATTAATCACTTAAAAGCTCAAAGCAGGTAGAATGATGCTTTAAAGTGCTTTTCACCTTTTCTATTACACAAAAGTACATATTTTATGAAACACTACAAACTTTTATTTTTTCAGAATCACTTTTTTCTCAAACACTACAAACTTTTACTATTAATCATTTTTGACAAAATCACTGTAAAAATTCACTTTTTTAAAAATGGTGGCTTTACCTACCAAAACGGTGGGAAGTGTTAGTAATGGAAGTGTTAGTAAGGGCCCGGAAGGGAATGGAAGTGTAAGTGTTAGACATAATTTTACCTTGTTTGGGAGAGTCAAATGAATAAAGTGTTAATAATGGAAGTGTTAATAATTTCACCTTGGAGTAGAACACACGAGTAAGGAGAAGAGACGAAAAAGGAAGACCATCAGACCCTCGACAAAGATGTTCGAAGTGAGATGTCGAAGCATTTATTGTTTTTAGAGTAAATAAGAAGGTAATAATTGTCCAACACCTCAAAACACTCCAAATCGGGGTGTTAAAAAAGTGAACAATTGAGGTGTTGGGAAGGTTATTGATAACACTTCCTAACCGTTACTAACACTTCTTAACACCTCTAAATTTTTCTCCCAAACAGGTGTTAGTATCAACACTTGTTAACACTTCCATACTTCCATTACTAACAGTCCCCAACACTCAATCCAAACTAGACTTGCACAAAAGCGGGCTCGGGCCGGGCTCAGGTCGGGCTTTCTATAAGTTTTCTGCCCATCGTGTGTGGGCGGGCCTGGCCCGGCCCGCAAAAACGGGCCTAACCCCATGTCCATACCCGCCCGTAAGAGCGGGCCGGGTAGTCCACCGGGCCGCCGGGCCCGGTAAAATTTAAAATTTTTCAAAATTATGTAATTTATTTAATACTTTATAAATAATATTACAACATTTAAAAAATTGCTAATACGCTTATAATGTATATAGACCTTTCATCACATACACAAAAAATATTTACACAAAAATAATAATGAGAAACTATATCTAAAATTTAAAATTCAAGCACAAAGTATTATCTTTAAGTACAAAATAGATATTATATTGGTTGGACTATTTGTTAAGAACTAAAAACTTAAATTTAAACATAATAAACTATAAATATGTATACAGATAAATTAGTAAATATGAAAATATACAAGTGTACATGTAAATAAATACATAAATTAGTGTGTGTATATATATATATATATATATATATATATATATATATATATATATATATATATATATAGCTCTTCTCATCAGGCCGGCCTGACGGGCTTCCCCGTCCGGCCGAGCCCGTTTGGGCACCTTCCCGGTGGAATTTTTTGATGAAATTTTTTGAGCATGTTCCTCATCAAGTCTAGTTTGTCCATACCAAGTTTAGGCTCAAAATTCGATCGGGAAGGTCGTCAAATCATTTTTGCAAGTTAACTGGTCCGGAAAATACATATTCCGGACCAGTTAACTTGCAAAAATCATTTGACGACCTTCCCGATCGAATGTTGAGCTGAAATTTGGTATGGACAAACTAGACTTGATGAGGAACACGCTCAAAAAACTTCATCAAAAAATTCCACCGGGAAGGTGCCCAAACGGGCTCGGCCGGACAGGGCAGCCCGTCAGGCCGGCCTGATGAGATGATTTCTCTCTCTCTCTCTCTATATATCTTAAAAGCTTATAATGCCCAATGAAGGTAAGGGTATTTAAGGAATGAAAAAAATGTTGGTGTAATCGTCTTGCTTAATTGGGTGGTACAACCTGTTTTGCAAGTTATACGGCACTAAAAGGAAATTACTTTGTCGTTTTGTTTCCGTCTGTAACCTCTCCCATCTGTTTATCTCCGTTCTCACCGTCAGCTTCAATAGACCTTACATCTAGGCAAATAATACGCTTCTTATTTGCCATCAGGAAAACCTGGCCTCTCTTTTACCTACGTTCTTCTTCAGCCGCACACCCACACCAGTTTGGCCGTGCCAGTCAACCCCATCCACCGTGGAAGACGATTTGGTGAAGGGGAAGAAATTCAAGTCAAATACACCATAATCACCAGCTTCTTCGCACTGCTTTGATTTGGAATTTCCAGGATTGTAATTTAGTTGAAGACTCTAGCGATGCGTTGACCTTAAGGTACTCCCTAATATTTATTGTCTTTTTTTTTGCTGCTTTGGATTTGTTTCGCCTCCATCGTTTCGCAGCTTTGAAATTCTTTATGTCTTTGAATTGAATTCCCACTTTTGATTTGATTATTCTTCATTCTATAACTATTTTTGGTTTTAGTGTTATGCATTAATCGTTCGATCTCAATCATACTTTCAAGGTATGTAAAAAACCCTTGATTGAAGAAAGACGTCTCACCTACAATGTGTGCTTGATTGAGTAACACCTACTGTGTTTCTCCTAATTTGGGAATTGGAAATTGTTTGCTTAAATTAATCTACCTTGATGAAATCCCTACTGCATTATTTTCGGTTTAGGATATTCCTTCTGACCTTCTCTAAGTTTCACTGATTTTATTTTGTCAAAGCTTTTTATAACAACCCACTGCAGGAAACTAATTTGGAATGCTGAATATTTGTGTAGATCATTTATACTTAATTTTCAGCCTTTCAAACTCAAAATGAAGCACATGTACCTAAAAAGTTGAAACTTAAAAGTAATACACTTTTTCCCATCACTGTCTTCCTTCTGCTACTTCTTTCTTGGTTCATGTTAGAGATTCTAGCACTCAACCAATAAAAACCTACCTTTTTTTGAAGTCCAAATAGTTTAGAATTGCTAAGCTATTACTTTAATTTTTATTAGTGATGGTAAAAAAAGGAATTTTTTTGCTTTTTTGTAAAAAATGGGGAAAATGCAGCGGTTTGCTTTTTGTGAAAAAAGTTGCAGTTTTAATATTTCAGGGCTAAAAAATTCAAGTAAATGCAGTTTTACAAATAGTTCAAGCTCTTGTGAGTTCACTCCTTGGAGTTCTGCGTCTATTTTTATTTTTTATTTTTGGGGTTTTTGTGGTATGAATCACAGATTTTAGAAGTTGTAAGACTACAAACTTAAGAAATGCTTTAGAAGTGAACAAAGCTTTGCCTATAAGAAGTTAAAACATGTTAAGATTAAGATGTCGCTATAGATATGGATCATGAGACATTGATGATTGTCTGATGTTGGCGATTGGCTATATTATTATTTGACGTTGAGTCTGTTTACTTTCGGCTAAATGGACTTAATGAGAATGATGTCTTAATTAATTGTGGAGTTAACCCCTTGCATTGTATCAGGTCCCTCATCTTAATACAAAGAGTTTAATTTTTTCATGCTCTCCGTTACATTTATTTTATCTGCTAAAGATAAGGGCTTGGAAAGTATCCAAAAGAAGCCTAAAAGTGTTGATCATGTGAAGGGATTGCTGCACTGCATATAAGGATGGAGGTCAGGTAAGTGAACTGCCCATGGGATTGCAAGGCAGGGCCTCGGGGCTTGGCAAGTAAACACAAACGTCTTTAAACTTGAGCGCACTTTCTGTATCTACGGATGCTATTCTTCTATCTGCAGAAAATAACCATAATCAAATAGAACCTGAATTTAGTAAACTTATCATTTTTAAATGGAGGCTAAATCAGAACAGGGACTGTCTCATACTTAATTGTTGGTATCATTGCATTTTTCAAGACCAGAGGTAGTAAATTGATATTACGTGGGTGGAGTCGCTTCCAGGAATGCAGATACCGATATTAAAGAAGACGTTGTTAAAAAAAGTTTCATATGAAGTACTTCATTTGTAAACAAAGGCAAAAAAGTTTCCAGGCAACATATTTAGCTACTTGCACTTCGTTTATGATGATTTTCGGTACTCGATTGCAAACAAAACAAAAGGTAACCAAGCATTCCAGCTTAGCTGGTTGTGAGGTTGTCGTGCCTAGTGGGAGGTCTCGAGTTCGAATCCCGCTAGGCACACAAGGGTTGAAAACTCAATAGAGTGGGTTTCAGCCCTGATTACTCCAGGCTCCCCCCACCCCCCTGGAGTAAAAAAAAAGGTAACATGAAGTCTGTATGATTGTATACTCTTTTTATTCACATGCGATTCGAGTTTGTCTCAGCTGATATCTAAATTTTTATATGTTTACTATATTTAATTTAGTAATTTTACGGAGTAATATTTGTATGCACCTTAAGAGTATATCTATACTAATATAGAGTTCTAAACAAAAATAGAGTTGATGTTATTGGAAGATAGAGTTATAATCCAAAATATAATGTCGTGTTTGGTGTGGGTTGAAGTAATCCCCACCTTAAAAGTTTGACATTGTTTGATGAGTTTTTTGTCCAACACGAATCAATTAAAAAATTACTCCGTCCGTATAAACTAAACTTGGGTTGCTGCAATTTTGGATTTAGTGTATTATAAACTACTTCCATGGAAACGGGGGTGCTCTTGCATTTCATCCCTTTTCAACATGTACTACTTCCGTCCCTTAAAACTTTGCCAAGTTTGACCGTCACGAGGATTAATAAAGTAAAAACTGTGTGGTTGAGGTTTGTGCAGAGGAGAGAGAATTAACAGAAATCATAAATTCTTTACTTAAAAGGGAAAGTGACAAAGTTAGTGGGACATCTAAAAAAGGAAAATTGACAAAGTTTTAAAGGACATTATGCCAGTTGATTTATTACCTTTTGGCTCATTTGGATAATTGTATTCACACTCAATTATTTGACATTTTTGTAGGGCAAAACTAAATGTGTTAAAGATGGATATGAATGTACCAGCTAAGGGTTGGTTTGCAACTGCTTTTAAAAAAACACTTCTCATCTTTTGACTTTAAAAAAGCACTTATTTTCCAAAACACTACAACTTTTATTTTTCTCGGCTTCCGCGTCAAAAGTGCTTTTACTTTTTCTATTACATAAAAAACATTTATTTTGTCAAACACTACCCACTTTTACTTTTCAAAATCATTTTTTTCTCAAACACTATCAACTTTTATTTAATCACTTCTCCCCATTTCATTAAAAAAAACACTTTTTTAAAAGCAGAAGCTGTTGTAAACAGACCCTAAATGTCTGACATTTTTGCAGGGCAAGACTAAATGTCATCATCAAAGGCAAAAAATGGAAGTCTCAACTCTCATTGATTCAATTTTCAGTCACAATGTTGAAAGGATGCTCTAAATCACAAGCAAACAAATAATGGAAAAAGAATGATAGGCAAGACATACACACCATATTTTCCTTAACCAAACAATAACAACTGCAACCAATATTTAACACTAATACCGCATTACCGCTCTACATATTTCTCAAACATCTATACAATACCTTAGAATAGTGAATTTCCAATGCAATGGGGCCAACTTGAAACACTTCATTTACTTAAATCAATTGCAACTTTCACTATAACTTCTCGTCTTCTCTTGAATTTCAAATATAATACTACGTATTATCTTTTAATCCTCACCACTGGCTTCTATTGGTTTTACAATGCGATGCTTGCGAAAATACAAAATGCTTTGAAGTTTTTGCACACACCTTTATTCTTTATTAAAACTTTCATGTCCTTTATTTTCATTCGATTTAGCTTACAAGTAAATTCATTACATTATATATGTGTAATTGTTCTAATCACATCATTTTATTAATACATTAATACATCATATTAAAATTTACTTTTGTACTTTCAATTGCTTATATTTGGAACTACTTAGTCACACTCCCACCTACAGTTTTATGATACATTTCTTAAATAAGCACCATAGTTTTTTTAAATTTCCAATTCCATTGCGGTAAAATATACACATTGTCTGATATATATTGGGCATCATCCCACACGCGCATCGCGCGTCCAAAAACTAGTATATATATATATATATATGTATATATACTAAATGTAGCGGGCCGGGCTTATCGGCCCGAACGGGCCTACACCCTAACCCAAGCCCGCCCATATGTTGTTGCGGGCCGGGCCCGGGCCGGGCCGGGCCGGTGGGTAAATATATATGTCCAAGCCCGCTAATTTGTGCGGCGGGTTGGGCGGGCCGGGCGGGCCGGCCCGGTTTTGTACAGGTCTAATCCAAACATACTGAGTACAAGACCAGCAATACAAACCGCTGGAAAGAATCAGACTAACTGATAAATCACTTCCCATCTGTGATTCCTGTGAACCTGTGAAGTCACGATTTCTCAAGCAAAGCTGGACGTCCCACTAACAAAGTTACAAACTGGACACTTTTTGTTTTGATCTGAAGTGATACTCCCTCCGTCCCTTATAACTTTGCCAACTTTCCTTTTTTGGATGTCCCATTAACTTTGCCACTTTCCCATTTAAGTAAAGAATTTGTGGTTCCAGTTAATTCTCTCTTCTCTGCACAAACCTCAACCACACAGTTTTTACTTTATTAATCCACGCGTTGGTCAAATTTGGCAAAGTTATTAGGGACTGAGGGAGTATACCTCAAGTTGAACGATTGATGTTCAATAACTTAAGGGCAGATTCACGCGGCCGGGTAATATGGAATTTTGAGTCCGCTGAATACAAACAAAGCAAGGAAATGGAAAATTACCAGAACCTGTTCGGTGAAATGCCTGAAAGAGACATGAAGAGGGGTGACAGGTTCATTTCCCTCCAAAAATAAATAAGTGGTTGCTGATTCGCTTAGCAGAAAATGCACTTGTTTGTTCGCCAGTCTACATAAGTTGTTTTGTTAGCTTAAAGTCTAAAGCTTTGTTACGCCAAGTGAGTTAGTTGATTTCATGTTTAGCATATGAGACAGTAATGTCGAACTGCTGCAAAATTCTTTTCACAAATGGTGTCATTTCAACTTCTGCTGAAACACCATCTGTTGCAACCTTACTCGAAGCTCACCCGGGTATGAACCTTTTTTTCATTTCAATAAATGTGCCTTATGTGGTTATTACTTGCTTTAACGAGAGCATTGCCACTCAAGAGAAATTGTTCGTTTCTTTCAATGCTTATCTTCAGGTCAACCCTAATGAACAACTAATTGGTTTTGCATTCGCCTTTCAATGGCTTGAAATGTATTCTCATAAACCCAGAAGGCAAGACATTAAAATGTGGTTGGTTATTTGGTTTCAGGTGCATACACAACCACCCGGACTCATCACAATGGATCAAAGCTCTTGTTCTGGGAAAGGCACTTGAGAAGACTCTCAAATTCCGCTAGTATTCTGCTACACTCCAGCCCAAAACTCATGTTCAAAGTCCCAACATATGCTGTTTCATACTCCTCAATGTCAATGGCCTCGCCCACTTGGGATTCACTAATTCAGTCTCTGGTAAATGACTCAATGAGAAAGGTTATGCCTGCTGTGCTAACAGAGAGGGAAAATGAGGAGGAATTAGCCATCACATCTCTTGTCAGTGGCAATTTGGAAGATTTTAGGGATCTAGAGAGATTAAATGAGGAAAACATCTCGAGAATGTTTGATGTGTATGTGCACATTAGTGGATATGTTCCTAAAATATTTGGAATTTCAGAAAACGGGGCACACTTGGCAGTTGCTGGCTGTGGAAGAGAGGTAGCAAATGCAAAATATTCAGACTGGGTAAGGTACTACTTAATAAATTCAAATTTCTATCGCATCAGTATTAAGTACTTGTTTTAATTTGTATATTTTTGGTAGGCAGAGGAAGTGCTTGGAGAAGTTGAGGCCTCCTTCAGTCAATGAGCTCTTGTTGTCCAATAATGGAGATAAAATTTTGGAGGGCTGTTTGACAAATTTTTTTGTGGTTTGTTGCAAGGTGAGAGGATAAAGTAATGGGTTTTCAATTACTAAAAGTCTGAATATTTTAAACTTTTAAATACAGTGCATACAAGGTACTTGATCAGTTGACCATTGCTACATGCCACTAACATGAGATTATATGACCACTGCAAATGACAGTTAGGTTGGTCCTTGGAAACATATGTGGGTTCTTAGTGGTCTCTATGTAGCTTGACTTGCTGAAATTTTATCCAAATTGCATATGTAAATTTTAAGAACACTAATTAATCTTGATGACTTGCGCTGCACTGATAGAACTAACGTCGTATTCCTAACATGCACTTATAATTAATCTGGATATTAATAAAGACTTCTGTTGCTGGACAGGAAGAAAAAGGAAATACAAACTGTTTTGAAATACAGACAGCCCCCCTCAGTGATGGTGTTCTTCCAGGAGTTATACGCCAAGTAATTCTTGGGTGAGTTCCTGGTTTAGTTTATATATATTTGAAACCCTATAATTACTCTATGGAACCTACATTCTTCATTCGGAAGTTTTTGCTACAATTAAGATGAGTAGGTATATCCAAGGCATATATATTGTAGATTGAGTTCATCAATAACTTATCAAGTACATGATGTTAGAAGTGAACTATAATTATACCCCTGTGCAGTATATGCTCAAGAAATGGAATTATGCTCCGAGAAGTTGCACCATCATGGTCAAAGCGTGAAACATGGACAGAAGCATTCATTACAAGTATGCTATGCTATGCCGTGATGAGTTCAACCACCCTAGTATCATGGAACTGCATTGCACAGTTTATGATTCTCTTTAAGCTGTAGACAATCCGCAATGCACTGCTTTTATATGCTAGAAATTATTTCTGTGTGGCAGATAGCTTGAGAGTAGTGCAGCATGTGGTGACAATTCGGTTTCCAGAATCAATGGAATCACTTGAAGAAAAAACTTGGAATGATGTCATATGGGAAGAGAAAAAGTTCGAGGTACCATTCACACACCTGAAGGAAAATAATTCCACACCGGGGCTATGGGAATCGAACCTGCTTATTAGATTAGGAAATCCCATTAATAGGACTAAAATGTAACAGTTTTTTTTCAAATAGGACTTACTAGTCATTATTTTGCCTAAAAATATGACTCATTCACTTCTAAAAATGAATTATTAACTACTTATATTTTTTAGAACCAAATTAGTCCTATTTTTAGTCCTATGGTGATACTCCTATTTATAAATAACTGAATGAGTCCTATGTTTAGTACTTCCTCTGTCCCAAAATAATACGTAGTAGTTACATATTTTCTTTTTTGGGTTGTCCCAAAATAAAGATTACTTCTCCTTTTTTGGCAAGTAATCCAAAACCATTCATATTCACTCTTTTCCTTATGTCTACAACTTGACATTCCAATTTTACTTAGGTTTTCACTGCTACAGTAAAAGGAGAGTGTAGTTTAGGTATTTTATCCCATTTTCTTAATCTACGAGCCCAAAAGTTTATTCTTTATTAATTTGGGACGGATGTAGTGCATCAGAATGATATTCCTATTTATGCACATGATATATATACTAGTATGTTAGTATGTTACACCCATACCTTAATTTCTTTATTATACTAGCATGTTTAGACAAATTAAGGCATATATGAGTAAAAAATACTACTCCCTCCGCCTTGCTAAGATTGTCTCATCTTTCCTTTTCGTTCTGTCCCACTAATATTGTCTCATACCAAATTTGGTAAGTTTTGTGTGGTTCTAAATCATTCTTACTTTATTCTTACTTTATCAATTCAATATCAACCACATAAACCCACTTTTTTAATAGCGTACCACTCGCTCATGTCCCAATGTTAGTGGGATGGAGGTAGTAGTATAATAATGAAACTAAGCCTTTGGGAGTACAAAATAGTATGTACCATTGTTTGTACATACTGTTGTACTAGTATGTTACTATGTATTACTCATATATGCCTTACTTTCATTATTCTACAAGTATGTTTTACTCATATATGCCTTACATTCATTATTATACTAGTCAAGTTGGTTTTCCTGATGTCTTGCATAAATAGCAGGGTACACCTGGGAAAATCACAATGCTCATTCAGGTAATTGAGCACATTTCACTTTATCATCTCTCTGTTAATAAAAATAATTAAGTAGAAAAAGAGTAGAATAGTACCAGCTCTGATGCAAATCTATATGTGAATTTGAACTCATCTCAACGGAGTTATGGTGGAACCGGGGGAGTGTGAGTGCCACTTTTTTTAGATTGGATATGTATACTCTAACGTTCTCAAAACATTTTTTTGGGTTTATTCCTGTAATGGAAGAGGTTGAACTGATTCAAGAACAAAGTAGATATTCATTTCTGTTCCTTCCTTTTACAGGAGGAGATAATGAAATTAGCAGAACTAGAGGGGTATCCGGTTGCTCTTTTCAATGAATAAGTTGCCTCTCATTAGTTATTACTGTTGGGTTAGCTTTTTTATGATTTTCTGTCTGTGATATAACCATGAATGAGTGCAGCAGTTATGCAAGTTTATGTGGGAGACTTTCTACAAGTAGTATGCGTTTGATCCAATATGGATGTGGAAAATTCTATGCTTCAAAAGTTAGCATGCGTTATTCCTTTCTTCTTCTAATACTTCCATAGTTCCATCAGAGAAATATTCATGTTTATAATGATTATGAGTTCAACACATATATAGTACTCCACAGTTTTTGAGTTCAACATATATGTAGTATATCTTAGAGAATAAAAATATTGTACCAATTTTCCATATTATGACTGATGAAGTTTCATCATAAGGACTTTTTTTTTGAAAGGCCATAAGGACTTTATTTGGCAATTAGTTAATGAGGGTTTGTCAAAAATAGTCTATGTTTGTTTGCACATGTAGCATTTTCCTTTTAGAAAATTTACTATTTCCCCATTGAAGTAGATCATAATTGCTAGTTCAACCTTGTAATTTTAAAATTCAAGTACTCACCTTTGAGTTCCGATTACTCTCAATGTTTATACTTTCTGTCAATATTCATCTCATCTAATTGTAAAACAGTTCAATTCCTTAATATTCACTGTTAATAGTCTAAATGATTCATCATCATACTTGTAAGACATGGTTAATGTTCACGATTCATTGTTCTTGCTACTCGTGAGATTACTTTTTTTTTTTATCGTTACTCGTGAGATTACTTGATATGGATGAATTACGGGTAAAAGCCATGCCTTTTTTTTTTTTTGCAAATAGCCATGACTTATATTGATGAAGAGAAGTGTTTTGACTTTTAAGAGCCCATATTCTATATAATCTTCATTACCAAATTAGATTTGTCGTGCATTCATTTATATAAACTTCAAATCTAACAAACGTTGTCTCATATTCACCCAATTATACTTCTTCCATGAGTAACAAAGAAGCCGCAACTTAAACCAAGGACTTATTTCAACGCTTAAGAACATGAATTTTAGACCTCCTCAGATTTGAGGATTAAAAAAATTTAAACGAGATAAATATTGACGGAATTGATAAGCAGTGAGAATAGTCCAAAGAGTGGTATTTATTTAGCAAATGTTAAAATTTTCCAAGGACTAGAGAGTTAATTGTTAATATTATAGTAAGAATAACTCTAAATGATAATAAAAAGACTAAGTAGACCTGTTACATAATCAAAAAATCATTTTTCCATATTTCTTGGGTATCATACTTTACGTATTTGAAATTTGATCAAGAATTATCAACAAAAGAACTTTAATTCAATGCACAAATAACTCTTGAATTGCAAAAACTATTTTTAATTCAGTTCCGTGTACATGACCTTATTTTTCTCTCAGTATTAGATTAGTTCAGTTTAAGTATTACTATGCAAACATTTAGACATTCATATGACCTACTCTTTCCTTTAATAAAAAGAGCATTGTAGGAATTTGGAAGCAATATAAAAAGTGTATGAAGGCTTGGATGTAGGGGTGAGTTCGGTTTACGCGGTTCGGTTTTGACCTAAAACCAAATGTAGAATCAAACTAAAAACTTCGGTTCGGTTCGGTTTGTTCATATTTTTTGTCCTACCACGGTTGAATCGGTTCGGTTTTGTTCGGGTCGACTTCAGTTTTTTCGTTTTTAAACCAAAAGACACATACTTTATGAACAAAGAAATGACGTGCAAAATAACCAAAGTGCAGGAAAATAAAACACAAGTATTGAAGAAAGTCAATCACTGCCTTACAATTTAAATAAAGTGCACTAAACAAGTACATGACATTTAAAAGTTAAGTGCAGTAAACTTGGATATAGTGCAGCAAAATAAAATGCAGTCCCAACTGAAATGAAAATAAAATGCAGTCCCAACTAAAATGAAAAAATGCAGTCCCAACTATAAAATGCAGTCCCAAAATAAAATGCAAAAAGCAAATGCATTAAACTGAAATGATGAACATCCTCATCCACAAATATATAAGCTCTTCAAGCATATCCCATCCTCATCAACTGGAATAAGTATACGCATGACCGGCCGGCGGCCGGCCATATACTCCATATAAAATAAATGATTTTTTTATATTTTTAAATATTTCGGTTTTTTTGGTTTCGGTTCGGTTTTGAGGAGTCAAAACCGAAACCATAACCAAACAGGTTCGGTTCGGTTTTTTATGTTCGGTTTCAGTTTTTCATTGGTTCGGTTTATTTGGTTGCGGTTTGATTTGATTTGATTTGATTCAGTTTTCGGTTTTCGGTTCTACGAACCCACCCCTACTTGGATGTGGTTGTTGCATACATAGGAAGGCTAATTCTATATTTTAAAGTGTACAATTATACTCCGTAGATGCTAGTTGAAGTTTTATATAGATTGAAGTGATAACATAAAATATGGCCATATAACATTTGGAGTCATCTTTTAACATTCTATATACATGAAGATATAAACTAAACCAAGTAAACTCATCAAACTTTCCCTCCAAAACCCCTCCGTCCAAACTGGCCCTTAGGAAACTACTTTAAGGTAATTACCAAAGCTTATATCTGCCTTGGATGGAACAGAATGCCTCCTTAGAAGCTGTTCCGTTCGTCTTAATCTTATTACTTATTCCTTAATCTTATTTTATTCAGATCAGATCAGATCAGATCAGAAAGATTCAGATCAGATCAGATCAGATCAGAAAGATTCAGATCAGATCAGATCAGATCAGAAACATTCAGATCAGATCAGAAAGATTCAGATCAGATCAGAAAGATTCAGATCAGATCAGCAACATTCAGATCAGATCAGAAACATTCAGATCAGATCAGGTCAAAAAATTCAAACATGATTTATCACTTTTATTATTATATTAATTATGATTATTATATTATAGTTATTGTTAATAATATTAATATATTAATATAATAATATTATTATTAATAATATAATAATAATGTTAATAATATAAAATTATTATTATATTATAATAATATAATATAATATAATATAATATAATATAATATAATATAATATAATATAATATAATATAATATAATATAATATAATATAATATAATATAATATAATATAATATAATATAATATAATATAATATAATATAATATAATATAATATAATATAATATAATATAATATAATATAATATAATATAATATAATATAATATAATATAATATAATATAATATAATATAATATAATATAATATAATATAATATAATATAATATAATATAATATAATATAATATAATATAATATAATATAATATAATATAATATATTTATAATTATAATTATAATTATGATTTACAATGTAATTATAATTATAATCATCATTATTATTAATATGATTGTTGTTCTTGTTGTTATTGTTGTAATTATTATTACTTCGGAGTAATTATATATTTAAATTAGTAATTATAGACATAATTATGACTATAGAAATAAATATTATAATTATAATTACAATAATAATTATAAAATTAATCATAATTAAAAATATAATTACATTTATAATTGTATCTGTATTTATAATTAGTGTAATTTGTATAATTATTATAATTTTAAATTTAATTTTAATTATTATTTTTTTATAATTATGATTATAATTGTAATTTTATTTAAGTTATATTTTTAATTACAATTATAAATCTAATAATTATAATTGTAATTACAATTACAATTATAGAAATATTCAAATCAGATCAGAAAGATTCAGATCAGAAGAATTCAGATCAGATCAGAAACATTCAGATCAGATCAGAAACATTCAGATCAAATCAGATCAGATCAGCAACATTCAGATCAGTTCAGCAACATTCAGATCAGATCAGAAAGATTCAGATCAGATCAGAAAGATTCAGATCAGATCAGATCAGATCAGGAAGATTCAGATCAGATCAGATCAGATCAGAAAAATTCAGATCAGATCAGATCAGAACTTAAAAAATTCAGATCAGAAACATTCAGGTGAACGGAACAGCTTCTTAGTCCACCAGAGGATCCGGAGAAAGACAGACGTTTACTTACAGAACCTATTGATGTTCCCTTCTCAGAATATGACAAGTGATTTGGAAAACGTGATCTTGCCTTTGCTGATTCAGTTAGAGTCATATAACCGGGAATTGCGGGCAAACTGGTAAGGCTAATGTCATCTCTCATTGATGATGACCCTGCAATACTATACCTTGGGCAACGTTCTGATTGAACACTCCCCATGCTTCTCCAATCGTCGTCTGCATAGCCTGTCCTCGGGCTTTGAGGCCTCATTCTTTTGGACTTAGTGGTGGGTGTAGAAGGCCATTGTAAGCTATGATGCAAGCGGTATTCTTTGTTTGGTCTATGTAATGGAGTAGAAGCATTTGTTAGCTCATTACAGGAAGAGCTTTTGCTCTCCTGCGGTCGGGCAGCCATCCACCGCTCAAACAAACTCCAACCCCAATGGGGGTTATTCGGGTCCATGATCGTCTGGTTCATGGATCTTGGGGAGTTCCTCAGTGTCTGCCATTGTAAGAAGAAGTTAGAACAATCAAAGAAACTGTGATGAGATCATTCAACTTAGGGGTGAACCTGGCCCTCTTACTGAAACCGGACAGATCGGCCTTTTGCCCATAGACCGAACTGGTACTTGAGATCAGTCCAAACCAGTTCCCCGAAACAGAAATCGGAACTGTCACGGCTTCGGTTCCAATTCCAGTGTTCCACCCTTTACGTGACTAGGAACCAATTGTTCTGGAACCTTTTTGAATTGGGTCATAATGCACATGGTTCAAATGGTCAAAATCTTTTGTTTAGTTTTTGAATTAGAAAAGACTGTTTGAAAGAGGTGGAGAATAGACTAAGGGAGTGTTTGCAACTGCTTAAAAAAAAGCACTTCTCAGCTTTTGGCTTTAAAAAGCACTTATTTACCAAACACTACCAATTTTTACTTTTTCTCGGCTTGCGTGTGAAAAGTGCTTTTCCCTTTTCTATTACACAAAAAGCACTTATTTTACCAAACACTACCAACTTTTACTTTTCAAAATCACTTTTTTCTCAAACACTATCAACTTTTACTACCAATCACTTTTTCATTACTTCTCCAAAAGTGCTTTTTTTTAAGCAGAAGCAGTTGCAAACACTCCCTAAGAGGAGACGCATAGGGTAAATTTTGTATCTTGTTTGGTTAGAGTGAAATGGATAAGAATAAGTTAGAATAACGAGTTCTTTCCATTTTAGTCCTCCGACAGTGACACATTTGGTACTTGACTTTGAGCTTTTCCATATTTAATCCTTCACTATTGTGACAAGATACTTTTGATACCCGTCTTTAAAACTTTTCATATTTAGTCTTTCGACTTTTATTAAAAGTGACTTTTTTAGTCATTCCAATATCATTTTCTCACAATAGTCAGGATTAACACGGAAGCACTTAAAGTTGAGGATCACATGCCTCTCTCACAACAAGGAATAAGTAAAAGTGAAAAAACTCAAAGTCGAGTACCAAGAGTGTCATACAATAATAAGCGGACTAAATTAAAAGTAACAAAAACTCTTAGAATGATACTCCTTTCTCTAAAAGTCCTCTCCATTTTCATTTTCAACCTCTCATTTCACTTCTCATCAAATGAGAGAAATGTTTCATTTCCTCTTTATTTCTATTGCATTTCTTTCCTCTACACCAATTGCCAACTAAACAAATGCTAAAATTTGAATTGATTGATTGGCTAGTTTAACTCAAAATCTCACAAACGCGTGTGTTCCTTTTTAGTATTTATATGTGAGACTCTTAAAAAGCTTTTCACGACAAACACAGAAATATGTAAAGGAAGGCATATATACCTGATGAGCATAAGCATAAGCCAATGCCCTTTCCCTACGTTTGGTAGCATCGTGTTTATTCTGCAGTTTTGCTTCAATCTGCTCTTTAGACTGTGCACTAACATCCCAATATTCACTGCAATGCTGAAAATTACATTGCAATCTTTAGCTGGTTTGGTTTACATGTTCAACGAACTCAAATACCACTAAAAATGATGTCACCACTCACAACTACTCTTAATTTCTCAATCTCGTTTGCGTGCCACTTTTGCTGGAGCTGTCTTTGGAGAGCATGTTCTTCCTCCTCCCACATTCTTAATCTTGTAGAGCGAACTTCAGACTGCACACGAGCTATTGTTTGCAAACATTTTAAGGTGGAGGCGATTTGTCGTTTCACACATTGCCCGTGAAGCATTGTTTTCAACCTCACTAAACCTTTCAGACCTCGCAATGCTCTCCTAGCCTTCACAATAGGTAACCAGGTTGAATGATATGATCTTTCTGTATTAGGAATATTATACATTAATAAATATTATTATTCTTATTAATGAGTGATTTTCCTCTTCCCTACGAACTACGATATTGTTATTCTCTTTCGTTTTGGATTCACTTTTCTATCATATAGGCTCATGTATCCTACATAAATTTCATATGTACTCTATATTATCAGCAGAATAAAAATAATTGTTCATTCCATTATATAATTACTTCTACAATCTCAACTAAAATTTTAAGTAGACCAATAGATTGAGGAGAAAGATGTTGCATAGGAAATGTTAGACCATGTATCCGCGAAAAGCGGTTTGTATTTTGATAGCAGCCATCTCTTTGTTTGATTTACCCAAGTAACAGGCTGCAGATGTGAGGCGAACAACCTCTGCAGCCGCCTGAGCGGCTGCAACAGCCGCTTCGGCAGCTGCGGCGGTGGCTATAGCTACCGAGTAAGCATGCTTGTTCTGTTCATTCTTCGCTTCCATCAATTTCACTCGGTCTGTAGGGGGGATGGTTACATGGCTTTCCAAATCTGCCCTCTTTTCTTTCCCAAACCATTTTGATTTATGAACAACCTAGTAATAACAGTTATTGAAACATGTTAAGAATAAGGTTGAACCCAACTCAACAAAAAAGAGCTATAAAGAGGGCATATTCATTCTTAACACAATGCACTATAGGTCTGTTTGGAATGTGGAAATGCTACAAAAAAGTTGAGAGAAAATAGAGGATAATTTGGAAGGAAAGAAAATATTGATAAAAGTAAAACATTCTTATAAACTCAAAAACTTGTTTTAAACAATTCTTTGTATTGGAGCCAAAGTCTCACTATTTTTTGGCTTGGGAATTTGATGAAATAAAGCAAAATGGCTCATTACACTGTCCGCGCTTCTTTGTTATGAAACAACTGTCAGTCCATGCATTTTTTGATGCAATTTTCATTATGGGTCATCCGGAAACAATCTCTTTGTGCTTTAGTACAGGGGTAATATTACATACATCCAACTCTTTGTGCCTTTGCGGCACTGGGGTAACGATGATGATGAAGAATTCTTTGTGTTCATTTCATTTATTCATTTCTATCATATAGTAGTAAACAATCTAAACACATGCAAACAAAATATAGAAGCATTTCATTTTCTTTTGCATTTTCTGAGGTAAACCCCAATATATAAGAATAACTTTCTTTTAACTTTTTCTTTCCTTTCTATAGAATTTTCCAGGATCCAAACATAGCCTTAAAGATACGTAGAAATTAGAGTGAATGTGGACCTTATCTTTCTTCTTAGTTTCTGAACTCAAAGCTTTCTTCAAAGCAGAAACCCAGCTTGATTTCCTCCCCATTCCTGTAAAGACAGAGTGACAGAAAGAGAGGGGATCAGAGGGACTGTTTGGTGAGGGTTATTTGGCTAAAAGGACCTAACCCACTGAATGTAATGTCCAGCAAGAATACACATTTGGTAACCTATTTTAGCCAAATAAGTAAACCAAGACAGGCTACATTAATACATTGCTTGAAGAGCAAATGAGAGAGATGGGAATTACACTGATTTCGATACAGAAAATTACAGAGGCTATAAAAAGATAAACTTCCCAAGATTTCTCTATTTCAGCATTGAATTGCAGAAATTTAAAAACCCACAATGCAAAATTGCCATATTTTCACAAAAAATAAACTTTCCAAGATTTCTCTATTTCAGCATTGAATTGCAGAAATTTTAAAACCCACAATGCAAAATTGCCATATTTTCACAAAAGATGGCACCTTTATACATTTATTAAGGTTTTCTTATCACATTACAATATGTAATTAAGAACCCAATAAACGTTATAAGAAACAATAAGAATTAAAGAAGGTAAAGATAATGTGTACCTGAAACTGAAACAAAAATACAATCTTTGTTCAATCTCTATCATTAAAGATTTCTGTTTCCCCCCTCTCTTGTTGTATACTGTGAGCAAGAAGATTGTGAAGTGGATGGGGTTTGCAGGGTGGGGGTGGGAGTCCGACCACTGACGTGGCAAATTTGGGATGATTGGAAGTGGTTGGAACTTGAAGGCAGGAATAACGAACAGGGGTACTTTGGGAAGTTTTGAGTCAGCTATTAAATACCCCGCAAAAGCTTCTGACATGGCGTTGCTGTTCGCGCTCCAGTAAGGAAATGCGGGGCCCATAACCGGACAACTAACCAACCTGCTTTCGTTATCCCCTTTTTAAAAGTCCAAACGCACCTCAAAGCTTGAAATTCTGCTAATTTCTGACAGTCCACAGACTTTTAAAATATTTTTCACTACTTTTTTCCTTTTTTTTTAAATCTTGGATGTATAAAGAGACTCGAAAATAAATTTACACTTGATGAAGCAACGCATGACTCATTTATTTTCAAACGCCAGTTGTTTGGACAAATGTACTACGGAGTAATAAATGCTGTCAACAAAAAATATTTCATAACTTAAGTGTGAATATAATAAATTTTCACTTATTACTTATTTTCTTTTACAGATATAAGGCATCTCCTTACATTGCACTTCCACATCTTTAAATGCATTATTAAAATGGAAGTGTCATCTCCAAATGCAAAATAAAATAGTCCATTTGTTCCATAAAATTCTTATTACTTACTAATTTGAGATGTCCCAAAAAGTTCTTCTCATTTCTTTTTAGGAAAGTTTTGTGTTGCTAACATTGATTTATTTTTTTCTTACTCAATCATAATCACACGTTTCCGTTTTATTCCCTTTTTCTTAAACTCTAATTCAAATCAAACCAAGAAAAATTTTATGAGACGAGAAAGAGTAAACGTAATGCAATTGAGTTGGCAATTAAAAAATGGATGAAGGTCCAGGATATGGTTCATAATGGGCCAATCAGTTATGGCCTTGTTTGGTAAGGATGTTTTCTTTTGGACAGAAATTTGTTGGTCTGGTCTGATTTAGTCTGTTTAAGTCTATTCTGGTCTGAACAGTCTGAACTTGTCTAGTAAACGTCTGATCTCTGTGTATTTAATAATTATGAATGTCTGATCTGATCTGTTTAAGTCTGATCTGGTCTGGTCTGTTTAAGTCTGGTCTGAGACTAAAAACAGTCCAACAGAAAACATCCTAATACTGGACTGATTTCGCGTACCAGTTCCAGTCCAGAACCAGAAAACCAGTATCTGTTCGGTTGATTTATCCGTTTAGTTCCGGAAACGGGTCCACCGTTATCATGATATTGAGTGAGGATTTTGCCATTTTGGGGCAGGAAATATTAAGTCCAACAAATTAAGATATTAAGAGCAGACAAGTTCCCCACTCTAATTATTGCCAAGGTGAGTTCAAAGTTCAAACTCCCTTGCCACTGGAAGCAGACTTTCCAAAAAATAACATCTCAACAAAGTTGTGGATGATGGGGTTTCTTCTTATTGCAGTTTTACATCGGATGGATTATTGTTATCAAATGTAAAAATATAGATCTGCAGTCCTTATTAGACTAAACATAAATTTACTCTAAAGGTGCAGAGAAGCCCTAATGAAATGTACATAAATCAGGGATTCAAATTTCTCAGACAATGTCCTAAAACCATCCATGAATTTATTGAGGTGGCGGTGTTGTTTCACCAACTTTAACTTGCTTCAATGACGCTGAGTCCAAACCTTTTCCCAATGAGTCACTTCCCTCGCGACCTCTTTCTTGAGGGCCTGGTTCCGCTTTCTGGCCCGAAATGCAGGCATTAGTTCCATGCAATTCATCACTGGGGTTGGCATTGTCTGGCAATTGGAGTTGCTTGTCTCCAGTTGATAAAGGAGAGTGCGTGGGTTCATCAGATATGATGGGCGGCGGTGTTTTTACTTCTTCTCCCCCCATCTTCCTCGTCTTTTCAAACATCATCTGAAGGTACCTCCCTTGTTCTTCAATCCTCAACTGCAATTTCCTTTGTATCTGGGAGGGTGGGGTGGGGGAGATGGATATTTTACCCCATTATTAGTATGATATATCCATGCACAATGTTAAGCACGCAAAAATCAAATGGCAATATCTATATCCAACGTTTCCGAAAGGAAAAAATGTTAAAGGGCCACCATGATGTACCTTATGAGTTGCACATTCAGTTTGTTAAATTGTCAATTTACCCTTACATGGAGAGAAAATATGGTTGGACTGGAAAATTTATATAAATTTTTTTACACATAAACAATGGGTTTTACCAAATTTGAGGTATGCAGGGGCCTGAGTTGGCCCTACTCCCCTTTCCTACACCCATGCCCTTGCATTGATGAGTAATAACTAATAATTTTATGAAACAGCAGATTGAAAAAACAGTGCAGAAGTTTTTTTTTAAGTTACTTTTAGCTAATGATTAAAATGAAAATAAATCATAAACGATTCTCCTACCCTCATGTTCCAGATATTATTTTCATTTAATTTATGAACAAGACATATTATTCAGCCTGTACAGCCATTTTACCCACGCTGCAGCCAAGTGATATCATCTGCCCATTACAAGTGAGATTTTACAAACAAGCGGATCATAATAAGAAACCAAAATTTATTTGTGGTATAAAAAAAGCAGACATTTCAGTCAGCAAATATGAGAAACCTCATGGGTTACTTGACACTATACATACCTCGAGTTGTTCATGAAGCTGCTTCTGAACTTCCATCTGCATCCGTAGTGCTTCTGTTATACCCATACTCCTGTTAAAACTTAAAAGTTAAAACCCAACTTTTATCTTTAACTCAACATTAAACAATTAATCATCGAGAATTTATAGAGGCAATAGAATTATAGGATATGAGAGAGTAAGAGACACTTACGTTTTCATGCCTGTAGATGTGGCCTCTAGGATATTATTATCTTCTGAGGTTCCTACAAAATGCCATGCACAGCTTCTGGATGAGTATGTTTAGAAAGAAATGTGCTTTACAAAGATACTACTAAAACATAAAGTTCCATACCGAAAGGCATATGAGTAGTCCTAAACCTTATGCATTGGTTTATACCCCCCCCCCCCTCCCCGTCCCAAAATTTCTGCCGAGTCTAACCGAGCACGGAACTAAAGAAAATGAAATTGTGTAAATGAGATTTGTTCTAAAGTTATAACAGAGAAATATTGTGAACCACACGTTGCTGTCCTCCAAAGAAATGTGAAACAACTTTGGGATGGACAAAAAAAAGGTAACTAGATAACTACGGACAAATAGAGTATAAATTTTGGTCCCTCAAATAGAGTAAATGAGCAAACAACAACAAATGTCCCACTAGATATCATCTTCACAAAAGTAAATATATACTATTAATATTTATAGAATTAATGAATTTATCACAAGCTGGCACTAAACTTTATACATGTATCTCATATTCATTTAATTGCTGATAACTTATCTTTAGTGGAAACATAACCCTAATCTAAGCATGAATTACTCTGAAAATGAGGGACAGAAATAAGAGGCATGAATTACTCTGAGATGGCAACAATGAGCGACTCCAATGCACAATCGACAATCCAGAACATTGAATGATTTTCTATGTGTATGTTCATTTGGTGTGAGTTTTGTCTCTTAAACTTATAAGAGTGACATTCAGCCATAATTAGGATACTGAAAGGGTGTTTACCTTGGGAAGGCTCTGGTTTGTATTTGGCTGTCCTATATTTCTGGAAGCCATAGTAAAGCATTTATAAGAGCAATAACTATTGCCAAACGTTAATAATTCAAAACATCTCCATATACCTGCAAGTGGCTTTTAACATGATATATGGTCAACCCTTCAACTTTCATGAGCTTCAGTACCGCCTTAGGAGTGGCCCCTATAATGTGAGACCATAATAATCCAAATATATTAACAATGCAAACTTGAAAATCTCAATTAACCAAAAAGGGGGAGCAATTAGTCACTCACTGTCACTACCGCCAAGTTTATTGACGGCTTCCACAAAAACTTCATGAAGTTCAGGTGTCCAACGCATACGAGTCTTGGTTAGAACAGTATTGGAAGGAGAAGGATGCAGAACACTACAATTTTGTTCAGATAGTGTGGGAGTAGCTTGATCAATTTGAGGCTGCGGAACAGGGGGTATTTCAGGCAATGTTGACAGCAGCTGGTGTCAAGTGTAACATCTATCTTTAGTAAGAAAGTTCAAATCATAATATATCAAACAAATTTGTTCTTGAGTATCCCATATCAATTGTCTGAGTGCCTAGTATTGTCACAGTCATAAACTCAATCTTAAGAATCCTAATAGAAAGAGATTGACCCAAATGAACATGGATTAAAAGCCTTGTCCTATGGCATACCAAATGAACATGGATTAAAAGTCTTGTCCTATGGCGGTTTTGGGTAGGTCTATAACCAACTAGTAAGAGACAAGTTAAGCTCTATATAACGTTAGCGTTTCAGAAACTTTGGACTTCCGATTTTTTTACGGTACTTCTTATTGGAAAAAATGAGTGTGCCAAAGATGCACATGTTGCGTTTGATGTGTGGACATACTAGAAAACACTACATGAGGAATGAGACAATCAGACAAAAGATGAGAGTATCACCTATTCAAGAAAAAATAAATTTGATAAAAGTTAGATATATAAAGTAAAAGATTAAGAACAATTCACATTGACTGAAGAATAGTGGACGGGAACCTTTGAATGGGACGGAGGGAGTATATTTTTTAAATCTCGTTTCTCGCATTTTCCAATTCCTGTTTAGTCTTACCGTGCTACTTAGGTTGGGGAGAATGTGTTCAGAACGGTAGTCTACTAGGTTTATGTCTGTTATCTAAACATCAGGTAAACCTTGCCGCTTAAGGGATCCTTTTAGGGTGAGCTAGACCTAATGTAACATTTCTAAACCATTTTTAATAAAAATACAATAAAAGAATCGGGGTTGAGGAACAAGCCTTGGATTCAGGATCAGGGACATCAACGTCAATAAGAATATCGCTCCAGTTGGTACCTAGAAGGTTTACGTCATCATCGTCATCATTCATTAGCTGATCTGCCCATTCTTGCCAATCAGTTTTCTTGCCATAGTCATCAGATGACATGACACCTGCAAGTGTTTCAACCTGGCCATTTTGAACTGTAACACTTGTTGAATAATCAATAAAATCCGGGGATTTATCTTTGCTCCAGGCATCTATACTTTTGTGCACAGGAAAACTATCCAGTTTAGGAAGATTGTGCTCTATTGAGGGCTGAATTGGTAGAGGAATAGACATAGCTCCAGAGACACCCACTCTAGCTTCATTTGATCTTTGGATTAATAATGCAGGGCGTACATTCATCTTATCTCCATAAATCGAATCAACTTAAACTAGTTTATTTTACAACACAGACCAGATTTGCCTTCCTTTCAGTTTCAACAGAACACGCACGATTTCAACAATATTGGTTTCCAAGCTGTTGCATCTGTGGAAAAGTTTTAAAGTTGGAATTGGGATCAAATTTCGCCAAACAAAACACACAGACACTGACACACACATACATATTTATAGTTTGATGTAACTTTTAAAGGCTTTCCCCTTTTCTTTTCAACTTTTTCTAAAAGAGGGTCCCAGCTATAAATGTGCAAGAAAATTGAAGAAAAACATTAACTCGCGAAAACTAAATTTTCAATACCATTAATCTAGATTAATATTTAAGAGACTTAAGATTCTTCATATGTTCCAATAAATATCTTGATGTCACTTTGTTGTAAACCAAACTAAGCTTTGGGCTCGTAGCAAACCATAAAAACCTGCCTAAAAAATGCAGAGCTATTCTTTGTGATCCGAATTTCCACAAAACCAATAGGTTTCGTTTGGTTGCTGATTTACTACCCGAAATGTCATGACATTGACTCTAAAACTTCCAGCAGTGACTGATACCCATGAAGCCATATTTCGGCTATCAGCTAACCACACTCGTGTGTCATATATAAACATTTGTTACTCTATTCACTCCATTATATAACTTCTCCCTGCCCCACGCATTGAGCCAATTTATTCTTTAGCTCGGGTATTCTTCCTGCAACAACTTTCCCCTTCGAGCAATAACTAAACGAATACCCTAGCGATTCTTTACAACTACAAGAAGGGGGAGAAACCAAAAGCTTGATATTCATTTTTAATCACAAAATTCCTTTCCCTTTCTGAAACCCAGTATCGACCCAATTCAGGAATCGTAGATGAAAAACAAATCAAATCGCAAGATGAAAAAAGTGGAATTTGATGATTGGGCATTCCACCGCATGAATCAATCAATGAATCAATCATATAAAATAAAAGAAATATATATATATAAAAACTCATATGAACTGCACCTGAGAGGAAGAGGGGTCACTATGAGTTTTCGGTGGCGGCTGATTAATCGTATCCTGGGAAAGCTCAGGAAAAATTGCAGTCCTCTCGTTGTCTCGTAAGACTTACAAGACAAAGATTCGAATTGCGCTCTTCTTTGACGATATATTTGTAAATTAGAAATTCGGATTCTTTAAAGAAGAACTCCAAATTGAGGGCTTCTAGCATTAATTTAAAAGGTGTGTTGGGTTAGCGGTTGACACGGGGTAGAAGTATGTTAATGTTTTTTTTTTTTTTGAAAGCATGAAATTGTTGATAAATGATTTTGTCAATCAACGTTTGAGTAGTGGATTGAGTTGGCAAGTTACAAAAAAATGTTTGGTAATTTAATTGTTTGGCCGTATCGGTTATTTGCAGGAATTCTATTTAAGCAATTCCGTTTTAAAACGTTAAAGTCAGATAGTTATTTTATCAAACAACTTGTATGAGCATTTTTCACTTATTAAAAAGGATTTTTACAAGAATATTACTAAAATAAAACTTATTTACATAAATATGACTATTCATTACTACAACGTAGTGTTGTGGTAACTTAAGTTAAAAACTTGAACATGAATCACTATGATTTCATTACTACTCTAGTAACTAGTCATATTTTTGTAAATCATCTTTATTTGGTCATATTTATGTAATTATTTCTTATTAAAAACGTTAAAAATTGTCAAACTATTGTTTTGTTATAACAATGCCATTATATCACCACCCAAAAGAATTCATACACTAAATAAACTACATGTGAAAAGTGTGTAAATGTATTATATTTTGGCCTGGTATACATAATGGAAAATGACGAATTTAGTTATTTTGGTGTAATACCTCATGTATTGAGTTGTAATATGATATTAAGAGTTGTGAATACATTTGAGTAATGTGCATATTAACGTAGTACTCTGTAATATTTAGGTTGTTGATACATGTATGTGTTATGTTTTTGTGTAAATGATGTAACAAATAATGTAAGCTATGTGTGACGATGTAGAAATGTAATGCATTTGTATATAAACAATGCAAAATGATGAACTTAAAGATAAGTCCTAAATACCTCTGTATAGGCAAGTGTACCCTATATATCTCTTAATACACAAGTGTAAGATAATTAACGAAACCTTAGTCATTGGCACTTTTTGAAACATTAGCAAGTTTCGAGGTCAACCATTCTTCTTTTATGAGCTTCTTCCTTTGTGTCATCATCAATAAAACTTTTATCATCAATCTTTCTCTACCTTTTCTCGTCCCCTTCCATTCTTACTACATATAATAATATTATCCTTTTTATTTGCTTGTTTCATATAGATCTTTGTTACGTTTTTCTCTCGAATTGGATAATAAATTTATTGTCGACCCTGAGAATAAGCTAGCTAATCTTCTGTGCATGGGAGGATGGCATCTTCTCGAGTTGAAATTCATGCAAAGGATTGACAGATGCCTTATATGTTGTAAATTAATGTATCTTTATGTTTTTTATCTTTTCGAATCACATTAATTTAATATGTTTATGTAATTTATGTATTTGTTAGGCAACGTGAATGTAGATGATTATTTTCTTATTTACAATGTTCATTATGTCTAGTAAAAATGGTGTTTTGTTTCATATACAAAGAAGTTTGTGTGACGATGTTTATTAGATATGTGTGCAATCTATCTAACTAAAGAAGTTAATTATACGATTCAAGAAAATTGTCTCTTGCTTTTTGAAAAGATTTATCGCTTCGCAGTTTTCTCTTCATAAATAAGAGCGTCAACAAAAAGTTAGTGGTTTATGAATATCTTAGAATAAGAAAATGTGAACTCTTATTCTTTTATTGCTATTACGTTATCTCATGGCTAACACAATTGAAAATTGTTAGTAAATATAGCTAATTGAGTTAATTAGAATTGTAATGAGATTATTGCACTAAAATGAACATAATTCTTAAAAATGATCGTTTGTGTAACGTGGTAAAATGAGAGTCATAACAACATATATATGTGTCACGTACGTGTAAGTGAATCCAATGATTTAACGATGGTTTACGAACACCCAAATAGCGCCAAAGGCCATTATTCAATTGTTCGATATCAATTTCATGTGTTTGGATTTTTAATTTATTTTTGATGGTAAACTAATCAGCTTTATTAAGAAATATTGTCATGTGTCAATTGACTTACAATGCATTGAGAAACTATATCATAATCATGACTACATTCTGGCGTTGAACCGGCCGCTTGATGGTTGTAAAACCGAAGCCAAAATATGGAGAATATTTTCTATTATTGTGTGTGTTCGTATACAACATGCATCCCATATATACAAGATGCGCATGAGTACTTTACAACGTACGAGTACTGTCATGCGTAACTAAAGGAGAAAAGAAAGGAAAGTAATTAAATGTAAAAACAGTCCTATTCTAATCTCACCGCTACGTACGTACATATGAAAATGTTACAATAAAATTATGTACACAAAAAATGATAATAATAGTAACGGCCAACACCCCCCCTCAAGATGGAGCATGGGGATCACAAATGTCCATCTTGCCAAGTAGATAGGAAAATTGATGTGCTCCAAGGGCTTTAGTAAGTAAGTCCGCCGGTTGGTCCGTCGTAGGTGTGTAGGAAGGTTGAATGGTACCAACTTGAATGTGATCTCGTATAAAATGACAATCAAGCTCGATATGTTTGGTTCGCTCGTGATACACCGGATTTGAAGCAATATGCAATGCGGCCTGATTATCACAAAAGAGACGAACTGGACCAGAATGTGTGACGCCAAGTGACAAAAGTAAATTTCGTAGCCAAATGAGTTCACAGGTCAAGGATGCCATGGATCACAGGTCAAGTATACTCAGCTTCTGCAGAAGACCGAGAAACAGTGGTCTGCTTCTTGGTCCTCCAAGACACGGGAGAAAAACCCAGAGATACAAAATAACCTGTGACAGATCGACGTGTAACTGGACAACTCGCCCAATCAGCATCACAATAACCAGTGAGTGTGAGTGATGAATCAGATCGTAACAGAATGCCCTGTCCTGGCCGTCCTTTAAGATATCTGAGTACACGGAGTACAGCCTCCCAATGAGCCATCCTGGGATTTTGCATAAACTGCGAGAGAATATGGACGGAATAGCAGATGTCAGGTCTGGTCAAAGTCAAATAGATCAATTTCCCAACGATCCTCCGGTATCGCTCAGGATCAGAAAAATATGGACCAGAGTCTGACTGCAACCGATGATTCTGCACCATAGGAAAAGTAACCGGCTTGCACCCTGAAAGGCCCGTCTCGGAAAGGATGTCAAGCACATATTTCCGTTGACAAAGGAAAATCCCAGTAGGATTCCGTGCAACCTCAATGCCAAGGAAATATTTCATTACCCCCAATCCTTGACAGGAAATGTGGAAGCAAGGAATAATTTGAATTCTTCTATCATGGTTCGGTCATTCCCGATTATTAGTAAGTCATCGACATAAATAAGTACACAAATGATATGGTTATCCTTACGTTTGGTGAACAAGGAGTAATCCGCATGTGATTGTGTAAAGCCATAATCTCGTAAGGATGACGTGAGCTTAGAGAACCAACATCGTGGGGCCTGACGAAGCCCATAAAGTGACCGAAGTAAACGACATACCTTACCGGGAGATGATGTGGAATACCCCGGTGATAAGTGCATGTACACTTCTTCGTGAAGATCTCCATGAAGGAATGCATTATCGACATCCATTTGATGTAGCTCCCAATGACAAGATGCCGCTACCGCTAGAATGGTACGTACCGTAACCATTTTGGCAACTGGCGCAAACGTCTCACTGAAATCAATCCCCTCCACCTGGCGGTTCCCGCAAACAACCAAGCGTGCTTTATAACGCTCCACCGAGCCATTACTTTTGTACTTGATCTTGTAAACCCACTTGCAGTAAATAGCTCTTTTTCCGGGTGGTAAGTCTCGGATTTCCCACGTACCAGTACGTTCAAGAGCCTGAATTTCACGACTCATTGCTTCCCTCCATTGAGGATCACGTACTGCTTCTCCAAAGGTATTGGGCTCCTTAGTCATGGTGATAGCTGCAAGAAAAGCTCGGTGCGGGACCGAAAAATGATCATATTTTATATGATGAGATAGTGAATAAGGAGTACCTGAATCTGCCGTGAGAGTGGGGACACCATCGGGGTGAGAGTTTATTTTAACCGTGTTCAATTGCACATCATAGTCTTGATGCCACGTTGGAGCCTTGCGGGTACGCTCACTTCTTCTACGTTGATCCAATTCATGCGTGTGTATGCTAGTATCCACACTGCCACCGGCTGTATCATTCATAGTGTCAGTCAAATAATTATGACTAACATTCTCCGGCTGTGTAGAGCCGTGTTCCTCCTCTCCACCTGACCGCACAATTTCATGACATGTGTCAGCTCCTTCACATGTGTCAGGCAAGGCATTATCATCATGCCCATGCACGTATGTCTCCCATGCATGCATGTCATCCCCTGTAGGTTTATCATGATCCAAAACAAGTTCTCCAGGTTTAAAGGGAAACTCATGCTCAACGAATTTCACGTCTCGTGAGACGAAATGACATCTGTTCTGTAAATCGTACACCTTCCAGCCCTTTTGAGAATAAGCATACCCCAAAAAAACACATTTTATACCACGGGGGGGCAAATTTATCTCCTCCATTGTTTGTCACATGTGCGTAGCAAAGACAACCAAAAACCCTCAATTGACTATATACCGGTATTTTGTTATATAACAATTCATAAGGGCTTTTATTGTCTATCACGGGAGAGGGTAAGCGATTGATTAAATATCCTGCGGTCAACACACATTCGCCCCAGAATTCAATGGGTAAATTCGCATGAAATCGAAGAGTTCTAGCCATATCCAAAATATGTCTATCCGCTCTACCCTACCATTCTGTTGAGGGGTGTACACACAACTTGTTTGAAAAATGATTCCGTTAGTCAAAAAATATTCCTGGAGACTTAAAAATTCCTTGCCATTGTCACTTCTCACAACTTTCACATTTTTATTAAATTGTCTATTAGTCATGGCAATGAATTGTTTAAGAATATTTTTGACTTCACTCTTGTCACGCATTAAATGCACCCAAACAGCTCTAGAAAAATCATCAACCACAGTCAAAAAATAACGTGCACCACAAGTAGACATTTCACTATAAGGACCCCAAATATCACAGTGAATTAACTCGAAAGGTTCAATAGCACGACTACTACTAACAACAAAACTATCACGAGTCTGTTTGCCTCTCATACAGGCTTCACACACTTTATTTTGATCAAAATGCAACAACGGTTTATTGAAATAACCAAGCAAACGAAGTACTTTTATTGACGGATGACCCAACCTCGAGTGCCACAAAACACCTGAATCTGAACTTCCCACTGCATATGCCTGTGCTTGATCCAGACCCCGGAAAAAATAAACTCCCCCTCGTCGTTCACCCACTCCAATCGGCATCCTCGTAGGTAGGTCCTGTATTACACATAAATCATTAGTAAAAAAATACATCACATTTCCGGTTATCAATTAATTGTGCCAAGGAAATTAAATTGCATGTTAATCCAAGCACTAGCAGAACATTAATCAATTTTAAGCTTGAACTGAGAGCTACACTTCCTACGTGAGTAGCCTTGGTGTGTTCACCGTTTGGCAACACTACTGCCACAGGTGCAATTCGCACCATCTCCTTTAGTGCATTATTATTCCCGGTCATATGATACGAGGCTCCGGAGTCGAGAAGCCACTCGTCATTAAGTTCCATACCTGAGAGTTTTTCCCCGGAGGAAGTAGCCTTACAGTTTTCCATCAGTTTGATGAACGTCTGCCACTGTTCATCGGTGAATCCCGGCTTATGTAGGACCACCTCCTTTACTCCTTGTGCCGATGTATTATCTGCCTGGTACTCGCCCACGTGCATAGCATGTGCAGTTCCTCGTCCAGCTCCTCTACTCGAACCTCCACGTCCGGGGCTGCCACGACCGGATCCTCCCCGTTCTCTTCCTCCTCGAGCACGGCCCGGGTTTTCATACCACCATTCCGGATAATTTCCGGTTCGTCGAAAACAATTATCAAAATCATGGCCAGATTTTTGACAATAGGTGCACCTCACTCTTTCATCCTTCCCAACAACAGGTCCAGTACGTGTAGCAAATGCCACCACTTCTTGTTTTCCTTCTCTCCCTCGTGTCATATTTTGATGTCTTTCTTCTTGCACCACCATGTTGTACACTTTAGTTAACGATGGCAATTCATCTGCACCAAGTACATTAGAACGTAAATTGCAGTAAGTCTCGGTGTCAAGGCCCATCAAAAAATCATTAGTTTTTTCGTTTTCAACATGCTTGATGAACAATTTCTTGAGGTCACACGTGCAACCATTGCAAGTGCATTGAGGTAAATTCCGAAGTCCGTCGTAATCATCCCATAGCGTCTTGAGTTGTCCAAAATAGGTGGTGATTGGCTGCCCTCGTTGACGGCAATTACGAATCAACTCCTTCAATTCGTAAGTTCTCATTGCATCTCCAACGGCAAAACATGCTTCCATGTCATTCCACAGGTCATACACGCTGTCCATATAGGCCAAGTTAGACCGGAGAGCCGGATCCGCCGACGTCATAATCCAACCCACCGCCATAGAATTGACGGTGTACCAGTCTTCGAGATCTCTTTCATTGTTCATGGGTCGTTTGATGGTTCCGTCAAGAAACCCCATTTTCCGTTTTGCACGGAACGCATTCTTCATTGCCGTCGCCCATTCCCGATAATTGCTCTCACCCTTGAGAACAACCGCACATATGTGCAATCCTGGAAAATCTGAGCTCGACAAGTAGTACGGCGAGGACGGATCATTAATCTTCCGTCGTTCACCTTGTTCACGGTTTCCTTCACCGACGTTGACTGTCTCGCCGGCCATCTTTTGTCACGATTGCGCTACCGGTTGGTCCCGGATCAACGCTCTGATACCATGTAAAACCGAAGCCAAAATATGGAGAATATTTTCTATTATTGTGTGTGTTCGTATACAACATGCATCCCATATATACAAGATGCGCATGAGTACTTTACAACGTACGAGTACTGTCATGTGTAACTAAAGGAGAAAAGAAAGGAAAGTAATTAAATGTAAAAACAGTCCTATTCTAATCTCACCGCTACGTACGTACATATGAAAATGTTACAATAAAATTATGTACACAAAAAATGATAATAATAGTAACGGCCAACAATGGTAAACTATATCATGCTTTATAAAGCATGTGCATCTCGGTTCGCAGAACGTTTACAAAATTTAACAATAAAATTCTTGTTAAGCATTAATTCACTCCTAATATCAATCTAAGAGTAATTCCAAATAAGATAAACCGCCCTCACCCTGAATCACAACAAGAGCATCAGATTCGAATTCCACCCTTTCCCAGCAATTCTATAATGCCCACTACAGTGCTTGACACTCCTTCATTTAAATATAAAAAAATAGTAAGAAAGTCTCGGCAATATAACTTCTATTCCAAAGCAAAATGAGGCTAGCGCTTTGGGGTAATCGTTCTCTTCCAAATCTATACATGTTCAACTTGCCTTAAAATAGATTTATAACTTTGACTTTACAGCTCATTAATATAATTAAACTGCTAGCTAGCTTGAATATACTTCCTCTTCAAAAATGATTTGCAAGTTTACTTTAATTTTTGGTCGATATAATATAATTTCATTTAATTCTTGTTTAGGCTATCGATTTTTAATCATATTCAAATTTAATATAGACTTTTCAATATAATTTTTGAATTTGTAAATTTGAAGTATTAAATCGAATTTAACCATTTGTGGGTAAAGAATTAGCTATTATGGTCAATCTCAAATTGCAAATGAATTTGGGATGAAGAAAGTATTTATGTCAATTTTAATTAGAAGCAGGTATATTAGTATATTCAATTTTTTTTATCTGCGAACACGAGTCACATATAAAAAAATAGTCTTCTCACATTGTGGATACAAGAGTGGGTATAAAGGGTGGGTACATGGACGGAGCTACTTGTATGTGTAAGGGGGCCAATGGGCCATGGCCCCTCCCATTTTTTTTTCTCTAAGTAGTACTATTATAAAAGTTTTGTGACCCCCCCCAAACAAAATTATGAGACACTAGTTGCTAATTACTACTAATATCTTTTTGTTACCAATTAATGTTATATGGAGTAAGTAATATGGATTTGATATAAAAATCTGGGCCTCTAATGATTTTTATCAATTAATATGAAATTATTAATAAATATATAAATGATGTGAGAAAATGACAAACTAAGTTTTAATTGACCTATTTTTTAATTTGAATATAGTATTGGTATACTATTTTATTTTGCTACAATATTTTTTTTTATAGAGATTTGCATTTTTAATCCCATAACTTTCGTGTATGACCGTTACTAGTCGTACAACTTTATTCTCTTGCAATTTTGATCTTGCAACTAATATTTCTTGGCAATTTTAGAACTTGTCTACTAGAAAGTAAACCTTACGATCGAAAATTCGACGTCGGCAACATATTTCACAATACTTTATGTCCACCCTATTTTATAATTTTATACTTGGATTATTTCCGGCCCCCTTTGCACTCCAGTCTGGCTTCGCCACTGGGTGGGCACAAACAGAATTTTCAACAAGTTTAGGGGCTATGAGCCTATGAAAGGGGGACACTTTCCCCTTCAAATTAAATAGAAGTGAAACATAAACAAAGTGTAAAAGTAAGAATAGTTATGTTTTATTTTCAAAAATGGAGGTATTCGGTTTATTGAAAATATAAAATTTCCTCAATTAGGAGTGGATGAGTCTTATTCTAGAAAGAATAAGATAGTGACAATTCTATTTGTACATTTTATCTATGTTTTAATCCTATTTAAGAAATTTTCTCCATTTCGTTCCTATTTATGGTGTCGGCCGGACCCACATATGAACTTGTACTCAAACCCATATGCATTTCCAAAGCATGACATCAATCCTACGCTGGACTGGCTTCTCCGCCGGTGATGGTGGTGGCGACGATGATGTATTCCTGATCTTGATTTCCTTATCGGGGACGATGAGCCTTCCCCACTCAACTTGTTGTCTCCTATTGTGGGCGAATGCATAAAATTTTCTTCCATTAATTCCCACGAAAGTGATGAAATGCTCATTGAATCTTTTCTCACCGTTTGATCTTCTATATTATTGTTATTACTCTCTCGGTCCGGGATAGACCAATTTTCGAATATGGAACTCCCGTAATCTTCTTCTTTACCAGAAAGGTATCCTTTCGATAGACCCGTTGCCATTTTCGATGGTAACGGGTGCATCTCGGAGATGTACGAAATAAAAGATCGGCGTGAGTTTTTCGCCTCGTCCTCTGACATGTTTGTTGTCGCCTGCATAATTTCATCCTCACCAGCAGGAACCTCCGAGGTTTTATTCTCATCCTTATATTCTTCAAACATGTTTGACCCCTTTGAAGCACTACTAAAAATAATGAAGATATAAAAAGAAATATTAGTAAAACACAAAGTACAAATAGATTATCACCGTTTCCTCTAAAATAACTCATCCAATCCTAATTAAAGAAGTTTTGTACTTTTAAAAAGATTAAATAAGTCAAATTTTGGGAATTAACACGACTACTCATATCGTTGCACTTTACATCTCTGTTTCACTCATAATTTGAAACAATTTCTTAAGTCTGAAATCAAAACCTATATCCTAGAGATGTTAACAAATACGTAGTAATTCACAAGTTATGACAAAAGCTAGCTCATTATATTGAATCATTTTTTATACAAACATTATAACAACTTATTATATAAAATCAGTGAGCTGAGCTGCATAACGATGTACGTAGTATAAATTTATTTGTCTACTGATCATATGATCATCAATTGTTTGTTACTCGCTTTATACTCGCTCTGTAAATGTAATACGGAGTAAAAGATACATTACCTTTCAGTTTGTGGGCCGGGGTCTTTGATAATTTTTTCTAGAAAAAAATGGTCAAACAGACCCTTCTAGAATATTTTCAAACCATCATCCAAGTCCCTATACTAAAAACAGCATCGTTGAAGAACGTTTACTTTTAAAAATTGTTTAGTATATCTATATAACCGGTTTATTATGGGATTCTGCTGTGAATGAATATCTCTGTGAAAGCTTTAAGGGTTACGGGATATAATTGCTTACTTGCACAGAATTTGAACACTTGTAAAAGAATGTTCAGGAAAAAAAATCAATGCTCGCATCTTATGAAAACAAGATCTCAATCACGAACAATGCTTTGGTGAAAAATTGATTGAGAGCTCGAGATTATCTAGATAGGTATTGGCTTTGGGTTGGGTGTTTTCTTATTAGTTTCTTTTTTGTTTGTACTCGTTATTTATCTTTTATTTTATGTTTTAAAAAAATATAACCGTTTTTTGACTTGTAATAGCAGATTCTTTATATTGAAAATACTCTAAAATTGTTAAAATTCAAATAAATATAAATAAAATATTTGAACAATTTAAAAATGTGAAACTCAATTTATGATTTAATGTATTTTACATATTCACTTTTTTGCATTATTCTGATTTTTTTTTTGTTTTAACATTTTTAAATTAGATATCTTATTTCCCTTCATTTTTACGAGTGTATATATTATTATTACATTATTTTTTCAAGTTTTTATGAATTTTAATAAAAATTATTAATTTTTCTAATTTATTTTTTCAAAATAACTGGCTGTAGCAGGTCAAAATGACTTGAGTGACTGTATTTTCAATGTAAGCATACTCATATGATACTTTGTTTTAGTACGGGGCTGAGGTGACGGATTTGAAATAGTAGAAGAGTCTATTTGACCTTTTTGCCTTTTTTTTAATTACTCCATAATTTAGCCTTCCTACATGTTGTACACGCCCTTCTTGTACACATTTCATGTACATCGTTTGTGAAGATTTTTTTATCTGTAAAATCTATTCAATGATAAATTATACTTCGTATTTTTTTCAAACAGACAAAAATTAAAATTACAGATGACCTGTATGGCCGGAGCATGTACAAAAAGGGACATTTTTTTCAATTTATCATCACCAAAATTTAAGAGAACCAACAAATTAAACATACCCTCTAGTTTCATCATCATTCACTTCTTCTATATTTGTCTGGGATGGGACATTTAAATGGCAGCGGATACCGCCGGTTTCTTTGAATTGGATACTAACATTGAGGGTTCCTTGTAAATGTCCGGTGGGGCGGCGGACCGGAAGGGCGGCGGTCCTTATGGAGGAATTATTGGCCAAAAGTGGTGGAAAGAAGTTGTTTAACGCAAGCTTGGCGGTGCCAATGGGAGTGTCACGTAGCCATGCAACGCTATAGATTTCGAAATTGACGGCGGCGTCGCCGGAGCCGAGAAGCTGGTTTTCGAGGCGGAAGGTGAACTTGTGATTCCACGTCGGGTTATTGTGGCCATCACGATTGATCCTCGTCGTCAACTTATGGCCGGAATCTAGCCATGCAACGGCGTACGTGCGGAGGGGTTTCGACACCGGAGGGAGATCGTGGGCGGAGATTAGGATGATTTGTAGGAGAGTGTGTGACGGTTGTGTGGACATTTTGATCTAGAAACGCCGGCCGACGGCCGACATGCAGGACAACGGTAGGCCAGGAAAGTTGTCGTCGTCGCCGTCTGGTAGCTGGACGGCGAGCGACAAAAACAATATGTACGGGAGAAAGCGAGAATGTGAATGCATGAGATGTAACAGTTGCTTTCCTATTACATGTATGCAAATTTGAGTATTACCTTAAATAATCAATGAACAATAAATAAATAGACCAATATTGGTAGAAACTCTATGTCGATCTTACGAAGTATTTCATTCTTTTCCAAATAAAAGAGTTTTGGGATGCGTATTGACCACATATTTACACTTTAATGTGTAATACAAGTCACAACTACTACGTCTGTCTCAAATTGATTTGAAAAATCAATTTCTTTTGTTAATTAATCAATGTAACAATGTTAAAGTTAAATCCTCCTTATTGATAAATAATTTAATTTTAATAATTAAAATTTACATAGTTAGAAAATACATTAAAATCTCTTTAATTTTTTTTTTTGAAGAAGGTGGCTTAGCTTAAATTGATATCAAAGCATTACCATTCTGAAAGGGAGTAAAAAGAGTAGAGAGCCACATCCAACCGTCAGCCGGCCGCGAACAAGACTCGGAGTTAATCACCTTCAAACAAGCAATATAACTCGTTGATCCATTAATGGGCAAACCTGAGCCACAGACGATTGAAAAAAGACCCGAACTCACCCGATCCTAATGTAAGAGTCTTACAATTGAAAGAAAAAACAACAGAAAAAAACACAGTCTAATCAACAACAACCAAAATAAAAATAGCAATAAAATAATTATTCTTCTCCAAAGCCAAGAGCATCTCCACTGATGCCTCCTTTGATCTTCTCGGCCACCCCACAAAGTCCAGTGGACGTACAGGAGGTCCGCCTCCGCTCCGTTTTTTGTCCGTCAAGTGCCATGCCTTCCCCTGTCATAGTATCCTGTCTCCCTTCCTCCCATGTTCTTTTGCGCTTTGGCTCTCCCGAATTCTTTTCTGGACTAACTGAGTTTCCTTCCTTGATAGAGCTATTCCCGGTGTCTGTAGTCTCCTTCCAGTGCTGCCTCTCCGTGTCCTGACTATCTGACATCCCCACCCCAATACTGGAGAACCCCTCAATCAACCACTATGTACCCCATGTGGGACTGGTCTTCACTCTGGTCCCAGCTCTAAGGTCCACTCCATAGTTTTTATCAAAAGTGATATTTTCCCCTTCATATACTACCGGGCAAAGCTTATCTGAATGCCCAATAATACTGCAAACAAAACAGAAGTTTGGAAGTTTTTCATATTTAAAGTCCACCCATTGGCTAAAACCCACCTTTTTCAACATAGTACCTTTTTCAGGGGTATCCTAATATCCATACGAACTCTAATTCTCAGATAAGGCTTAAAATTTTCATCAGATTTCTTATCATCAAAACTAATGAATTTTCCAATGTAATCTTCAATCCGTCTAGCATAACCCAGGTTCATAAATCCATAAGCACGATTGTGCACTTGCACCCAAAAATCAGCCTCGTAATGGTTAATTTGTAAGGGAATATCTTCCGTCTGAATTTCTTTTAACAATAATAAATTTCGTTCGAACAGCCATGGGCCTTCGTCCAGAACACGCCTCATATCTAAAATATGATAAAAGGTAAAGATGTACCTTTTGTCACCAATTTCCTGAGATGAAACACCTTTCACTGGTCTCCACAACGAGGCCATCAATTCTTTGAACAATTGAAATTTTTATCTTACGATCAGTCAGAATTACTCCAACCACAGGAAAATCAGGCGTACCTTTGTGCGAAACCTCTCCTTCTTCTTCATCGAAAAACACTTCTTCCTTGTCATCCCCAATAGCCATCTGTTTGTATTGGTGAACCACGTCTTCCATTAATTTATCAACGTTGCTGCTTCGAAACCTGCCCACTGTCGCTTGCTTCTTCCTTTGACCGAACTTCTAGTCACTCTGCTGAACCCACAACATTCGTACGATTTCCTCCCGCCACCACGCGAGGGTCGTTCCCCTCTCGAAACGAAAAATAGAAATCAATAAAACGGAGGCTGCACATCGGAAGCTATCCGAGAGCAGAAATCGTAGACCCTAGCGATCGAGTCCTAAGGAGAAATTTTAGTATTATACTTTGACCCTCTTTAAAGTTGTAAAGTCCCAATCATATTTTAATATAAAAAAATGATGTCCTAATTAGGTGAACAAAATGATATTGTTTATCAAAAAATTGTGTTTGCAAATCAATTTCGGATGGAGGAAGTACTAGTTTATGCGCAGTACTTTATATTACCTTTCTCCTATTATACATTGTCAACTTTGCGTTAGATGTGAAATGAGAGAAGTAACAAAGATATGATTCAAAGTTGTGAATATGACAGATAAATAAATAAATAAAACCACAAATATTACCCGAAATAGGACTAAAAAGGTTTGAAAATTCCAAAATAGGACTGTCATGTTTTTATTCCTAAAGTAGGAATAAAAAATTATGAAATTTAATATATTTTTGTAAAAATAGGAATACAATTAAAAAAGTTATATGAGTTTAAATAAAATAAAATAAATTAACATGGGATTCATCTACTACTTTTTGTTCATTGGCCCTTTCCCCTACTTTTTGCTTTTACTCCTCTCAATAGAGAGTGAAAAGTGGGTTGGTTATTCTCATCTCTAAGTCCTAGCCATTCACTTTCCCTCTTTCCTATACCATTGATTGTATAAAAAATTGGGATGTAAACATTAAATTTATTCTTTTCACTCCAAGATTGCAACTAGTCTAATAGCAGGTTTTTAATATTTAAAAACTCTAAAAAAATTGTTAAAGATTGAAGAATTATATACAAAAATTGTGAAAATTTTTCAGAATATCAAAGTCAATAATTTCTAATTTTTAAAATACTTGTATATATTCGTATTCTGTACAGACGTTCGTCTTCGTCTTATTGACCTTAACGGGCCAGGACGTCCGACAAGGGGTTTTTGGGCCGATCCTCTAATTGGGCCATGAACCCAACAACCTCGTTGAAAAGATCATATCGAGAATAAAATTTGTATTCAGCCTTCATTTACAAAATACTATGAGAATGGTACCTTTTACACCAAACATCTAAATCAAGACACTATTTATGGAAATTGGCTCTATTTACTTCAAATATGCTCTATTTGCTTTTAAAACACTAAATTTACAAAATAAAAGTAGACAACTATTTATTTTAATCAAATCTCGTTGTATGGTCTTCTATTTCAAGCATTTGATATATCTATTGAGTTCTAAAACTCATTTTCATAATCCATCTACAAATTATTAAAGGATTAGTATGTATTAGTTGCAATAAAAAACATTGTTGAGGTTACTTCGAACAGGCAAAATTTTTCTTGAACTAATGTTCAAACTTCATTTACAAGAACGTTAAAGGCCGGATAGGTATGTAAGACTTGACTCAAACGGAGTAAGCATTGATTTATTTTGTTCTGTTCGAAGCAGTTTATACCTCATTCGCAAGATCATAGTGAGTTCTAAAACTCATATTCAAATTACTTTTACAAATTATTACAACATGGGCACCTTTTACACCGAAATGCGAAATCAATACTATTTGATCCATTTAGGCTCTGTTTATTCCAAATATGTTGTATAAAATGACATCTTCTCCGTCCTCCCTCCCCCTCCTTCTCCTCACCCTCCTTCATTGCTAAGAAGGAACCAATGAGACTCCATGTCCCATTCGGAAGTCGGAACTGGGAAGGACAATTTAACCAAAATTTTACATTTTGTACCACACCATGCTGATTTTTATACTCCGTACAATACAATATGATATCTGTTTTAGACCCACCACCGGTTATTGGGTAGGGATGGACTCGGGCCGGGCCAACCGGCCCGGAACCGGACCGGCCCGCTACTGTGCGGACCCGGACCGGCCCGGTGAACCGGTTAGTGCCCGGTTCGGGCCACCCCGCCCGGTGGGATAGCGGTCCGGGCCCGGGCCTGATATTTAGTGAACCGGCCCGGCCGGTCCGGGCCTCATCGGTCATATTTAAAAAAAAATAAAATAAAATTGTTAAAGGCTCTCTAGCCGTTGGGAGAGCTCCCAAACGGCTCTATAGCCGTTGGGAGAGCTCCCAAACGGCTCTATAGCCGTTGGGAGCATAGGAGGGGGGGTCTGGGGGATTTGGGGGTGGGGTGGGGTGGGGGTGGGGTATACAAAAAAAACCTATTTATACTCCTATTTTCTATACATTTTTTACACCTCTTCTTCTACAACTCTTCCTACTCTCTAATTCTCTATTCTCTCAATCTCTTATATTCAATCATCTTCATTCTTCATCTTCTCCAAATTCTTTCTACATATATACTACGCATAATTTATATAATTATTATATCTACTATTCTACTTATACGAAGTATATTAATTATCTACTTATAAATATATACTTATACACATTCATATTATAATTCTTTACACATTATATATACTATATATAGTTATACACATTCATATTTACTTGATATTTAGTTATTATCCATACTATTGTTATTTACTTATATTTTCTTAGTTATTATGCAAAACAATTTTGATAAGTGGAAGGACCCGAAGACCGGACTGTGGTGGGCAACTTGCAAGTGGTGCAAGAAAGAGTGTTGCTTGGGACGTTCACACGGAGTCGGGATGACAATAAAACATATGAAGTCATGTGACAAAGGCAAAACAACAACCAACGGTGGCGGAAATCCCAATTGATATTTATTAGAAAATGTATTTCATATTGTTATTGTTTTCTCAATTCTCAAATGTACTTCCTATTTCAAATAAATGCACTTGAATTTTGTTTTTAATAAGAATTATTATAATAATATAATATATAATTTTAAAAAAAATTATAAGGCCCGGCCCGGCGGGCGGCCCGGCCCGTGAACCAGGCGGGTGACCCGGACCGAACCAGACCCGGGTTTACCCGGGCCGATTCCGGGCCTCCCATACCTTGAACCGAGGCCCGGCCGGTTCAAGGCCCGAACCTGGCCCGGCCCGAATTGAGTCCATCCCTATTATTGGGTTGGGATTTAGAACTTGAAAGAAACTAATAGATTTAAGTTTGAAAGAGATTAAATGACATTGGAAGACATATATTACCCTATGCTCAGCCCTAAACCAACTTCTGGGAATAAAAGACCAACTCAACCACAATTCCACATGCATTGGTTCTATTCCTTGGCAATTGAGCCATCACGTTTTTGAGCTGATATAAGTTTTAGTACACACATTTTTGGGAAGCTAAAAACCCCCATACTTGTACATAAATAGACCCTCCGAAATACAGCAGCCCACAAGTGACCAACTCATGAAAAAACACTTCAGACTTTTTTATTTCTAGCTTCTGCTTTCCAATGTCTTCTGCTGCTTGTGAACTTCATTGATTCACAGTTAGCCTGTGCGGGGGAGATATCGAGGGCACTCCTGCAACTTGTCACCTCATCCAGTTCATTCTTGTGTGCTTTGGGCATGTTTGTGGCAGCATCATGTCTAACATTTTGCTGCTTTAGCTCTTGGGATTTCCGTGCATCTTTTTTCCAGTCTCGTGCACAGTAGGTACGGGTCACAGGTTCCTGAAAGGCTTTTATGAGTCTTGGGCGTTCCCAGGAAATGGCATTGTTGGGTGTTTGGTAACCTGGAGTGACAACCTGTACTGGCACTTCAAGTAGGACTGTGGGAGAACAGTGGTCAGCTGGCAAGTCTTTAACGTCTTTGCCTTTCATTTGGAAGGGAAATTCTAGGAAAGGAAAAAGTGGAGAAAATTCGAAGCTTAGAAAAATTGAATAAAAGAGTAAAGATACTGTATATTAGGGAACACATGCAACCATTAAACGCAAAAACAAGCTAATCAGGCATTCATTCTATTTTTTCCAGTATATCCAGGGCTGCTCCGTGACAGCCTGGTATTGTTCTTATATTTTTATTTTGAAATCTTTTATAATCAAACTCATGACTTTTACATATAATATATCAAATTTAACAAAAGCTTGAGGGAAAAAATGATCCTTTTTTGAGGGAAAGTCGTATATGTGTTATAATAAATAATTAAATACAGAGTATAAAAATTGCATAAACAATAGCTAATCAATGAATATTCATCACGACTGATTTACAGTTTGAGGGAAAAAATGATCCTTTTTGAGTTAATACACTATCAAATAAATATTCTAAAAAACCATTTAAAAGTTAGAACCAGAAATAATAGTTAGAGCAATATAATTGCTCATATTATAATCAATACTTCATGAATATTAAAAAAAAATGATACAAAGCATGAAAATAAAAGTTGGAGCAATTCAAAAATAACACAGAAAAACAACATTGGGCTGCCACGCGCACCCCAGGATTGGCTTAACAGAGAAGAAATGAAAGGACAGTTACTACTTTTGTTAAAGATAAAGGCATATTTATTCCAACAGTACAATGTTTGTGTTTAATTGTTTCAAAAAACATTTGAAAGATACGACTTCACTGAGAAACAGTTCAGGTGTATAACTGTTCCTAAACATACCCTTAGTGTCTAATGCCGCTGCAAATTCTGGAGGTGTGACAGGGATTGGTAGTGTACGGTGTGGAGTATATTGCCTTGAGTCACTCTCAGGAGTCTTGTCAATATCAGTTTGGAGACGTTTCCTCGCTCTATACCTGCGTTGTCGTTCACGGTTTTTAAGGCGACGGATCATAAGTTCATCTTGGCTCACAGACTCTTCCTGATTATCAAAAGGCTTCTCCAGAAAGCCATTTTCCATGGTTGCAGTAAAGTTCTGCTCTTTCATCACCTATATTTATACAAGCTCAAAAACAAGAAAAACTCGGCAAACTCACCCCCACCCCCCACTTGAGAAATTCTGCAACCCTGAGATAGCCCATTCAAAGTCTTGAAATTCAGTGAACACACGTTCTAGTGCTTTTCAGGCTCAGAATATTTAAAGTAATCATCTTTATGATCACCACATTACCAATGATTGTGCATCAGTGCATGGCTGGATGAATATGAGACCTAGACAAGTTTCATAAGACATACATAGTTGTTGAGGGAATGACAAATGATAATCATACAGAAACACAAAGGCTATGCTTGGAATGCAGAAAATGGTAAGGAAAGAAGAATACTACTAGCTCTTTTACACTTGTACCATGGAAAATACCAAGGAAAATCAAATTTGCTAGTTAAAAGTAATTTATGTTTTTTAATAAAAAATAACAAAGTTGTGAACAAAGTTGTTTTTCACACACCAAATATATCATACAGGGTTTCTACAAAGATCACCTTTGCTCTAACAAATGGAGAAATAAAATAATTTGCAGCCTAAAATGAGGAATGGAATTAATGGGCGTCAAACTTAGTTTTAAAAGGCGAGAGACAGCATGAGGTGTTTTGGGTCAAATTATCCGAGGCATGAGGCGAATGAGCGCACCTCACAGAACATAACCATATAACTATGAGAAAATTATCTATGTTGTGACTAAAAGATCAATCATTTCCCAATGTATGAGTCTTTGAGTTTTTTTCCAATATTACTACGTGTATGAGTATTTATAGGAAGTGTTTTACTCTTCCTAAATAGTAGGAATGATATGGATGCACGGTTATATGATTAATATGGTAACTGTTTTTATCATATTATGGGAAATCTCATGATATAGTCATATTGTCGGAAATCATCTATGTTTTAGTAATATTTCCATAATAATCCCTATAACTATAGTAAACTATATTTATAATACTTCCACAAAAAGCCATCTTCACAAAAATACCTTAAGCCATTAAACAAGCTTAATAAACACCAATATCAGTCACAACTCACATTTCATTTCATTTTCACTTACCACATTGCCGCAAAGACTCCCACCTATGGTGGGGTAGGGGGGGGTCGGATGTACGCAGTCTTACCCCTGTACTAAAGCACAGAGAGACTATTCCCGGATGACCCATAGTGAAAATCGAGTCCAAAATTGCATCAAGTGACTGCTGCTTCATAACAAAGAAGCGCAGACAGTTTAGTGAGTCATTTTGCTTTATTCCATCATATTCTCAAGCCAAAAAATAATAAATTTTTGGCTCCATTGCAAATGATGGAAATCAGTCACAACTCACAACAGAAACAAGGTATATATATATATATATAGAGGAATGTTCAGTTCCGAACATTCCTGGTCCGAACACCGTCCGAACATCCCCATTTGGGGCCCTTCCCGGTGGAATTTTTTGATGAAATTTTTTGAGCATGTTCCTCATCAAGTCTAGTTTGTCCATACCAAATTTCAGCTCAAAATTCGATCAGGAAGGCATTCAAATGATATTTTGAAGTTGACTGCGTCAAAATATACATATAAAAACGCAGTCAACTTCAAAAAATGATTTGAATGCCTTCCCGATCGAATTTTGAGCTGAAATTTGATATGGACAAACTAGACTTGATGAGGAACATGCTCAAAAAATTGCATCAAAAAATTCCACCGGGAAGGGCCCCAAACGGGGATGTTCGGACAGAGGATCCTGTCCGAACGTTCGGACAGGATCATTTATATATATATATATATATTCAAACAGTAGAAAGAAACACATTAAGCGCCAATTTATATTTGTACGGTAATTAAAAAGAAAAGTAGCAATCGCAAGCAAAGTAGTGAACTTATGGGCCGAGAATTCATCAATGTTATCATCCTCATTCTTAAGAGTAAATTTTTAATAAATTGCTATATATAATAAACTGTTAATAGTGATTTTAAACAATTAATAGTTATTGTTTTATGAACTTTTACGTAGTATATAACAAATTTTTAATAATAATAAATTTTCATATACAACTGTTATATAATAAACTATCATAAGACACGGTTAATACTATGTTCATTAAACTATCAAAAGTAAAAATTTGAACAATCTAATTGTAGAAATAATCTTTATTATTATTTAAAACTGCTAAACAATCTGATTTGGTGTAAGGTTTAGGCAGATTGTTATATGGACATATGGTTATATATTTAAATGAGGTTTTTACAAATTTATTACTATTATTAATTAGTTGGACAACAAAGTGACTAGAAATAAATATTTGATAAAAAACGAATGGATATGGAAAGATAATAAAATAAAATCTCATGATTGCCCCAACGGTTACCAAGCTTTTAATGTCCGGACCTAATTTAAGGGAATTGGACTGAAACGTCAATTTGGAGTGGGTTGCATGGTAATTCCCCACTGCATCGAATCGATGTTTAAATCATTCGGATGAAAACTTTCATTGCATCAAAAGAGGAAGTCATTTTAGTTGTTTTTCATATTTTTTTTCTCTATTTTATTAAAAAAAATATATTTTAAATATAAGTTTTACATTAATAAGCAGAATCAGCTAATCCAAACACTTCAACCAAAACTTCATAAATTTCACCAGAATAAGCCAATACAGCCAATTTGAGTATTACCAAACGGCTCACAATGTTTTTGTTTAGTGGATTTGAAATCAATTGACGGCCACAATAGTTTGGTTTCATTTGTATTCTTTTCCATTGGAGGTCTTTTGTGAACATATTGTATAATACTCCGTATATAGTAACTTCAAAGTAGTAACTTATACTACCTCCGTCCCTTAAAACTTTGCCAAGTTTGACCGGCACGGGGATTAATAAAGTAAAAAGTGTGTGGTTGAGATTTGTGCAAAGGAGAGAGAATTAACTGGAACCACAAATTCTTTACTTGAAAGGGATAGTGGCAAAGTTAGTGGGACATCCAAAAAAGGAAAGTTGGCAAAGTTTTAAAGGACAGAGGGAGTAATATAGTAATTGGCCCAATGGTAATAGATGGACAAACATAGTAGTCAATGGTGAGATATGGCGCGCGCCATATGCGCCATCGCCATGAAAAAATGGTCGTCGCCATAGCGCCATATGCACCATATGCGCCATTCTTATATGCGCCATTGCCATGCGCCATGAAAAATGCCTTTGAGCTACGGCAATCGCCATGCGCCATGACAACTATGTGGACAAGTAATTCATTAAGGTGACTTAGATATAGTATTGTATGATGAAGTTACTATGTGCGGTGAAGATAGTAGCTTACGTATTTTAAGAAGGCTTTCCAGAGAAACTTCCTTACGTGGGTTTGCGAAGAAGATGATTGAAGGGGTAGGAATCAACGATACTTTAGAGTGATTCTTATCGTACAATAAGAAGAAGGGGTATAGTGGTAGTTGGTGGGAGTTTTGGGTGAAAACGAAATCTAATCTAATGACCAATATATAGACGTGAGGATAAATTAGGATTAAGGAAATTGTTATACTATCATTTAAATAATGAATAATCTTTAGTAATATTTATGTCCATGCCTTTACACTAATAATATAAGTGGAAAATTTTCTTTAAATAATTTAAACTATTTGCTAAATTTGGAATAAAAATTAAAAAGTGAAAAAGAGTAAAAGGAAACAAAAACTTAATAACATACATGCGACGATGGGAAAGAGGAGCGGAAGAAAAGAGAAAAGCAAATGATAGCGAACGCATAGGGAGAGGCGGAAGAATAGAGGGGGAGAATTAAAGTTTGTGAATCGCCACGACAGATAGTCAACACCCATCCAAGAGGCACAAGAGGCATACTATACGCCTCTCAGAAGCGCAGAAAGCAATAAAAGGCAAGGGTTTGGGCCCCAATGAGTATCCACTGCCCCGGGACTCTTCTGTGCGATTTCCCCATGGCTTAGTTGCAACTTACGCTTTTTTAAACTAGGGTGTCAAGGAAAAGATATAAAAACAGACGGGGATTACGGGGAGCCCTTTTCAGGAACTGAAAAAAAGCAACATGCACCCAACAAATCAAAGTAAAGAACACACCATTTTTAGCCAAACACCAAAAGGTACAAAAAAGGAACATGGATACACGTCTACACTTTGAAGCCATCAGCCCATCTAAAGGTATTTCTCAACTTTGCACTGGAATATGAAAAATAAATTAATAACTGAACCAAGCAACCTTATCTACTGATCATAGTCTCATGTACCGAAATTCGGTGGTCTGCTTCCCAAGTTCCATCTTGCCTATCAATAACCTACATTGCTTGTAAATAGTATCAAGTTTGGGCACCAGTTTGGATTCAGTCATAAGTCAGAACAAACCAATACCAAATTTAAACAACCAACCTCATTTGCAAAAGTTCAAAGGTGCCTTCATTGGTTTCGACTAATTAATTATTAACCAAGTTTTTATCTGAAAACATTGTCTCATTTGTCCATGTCCTTCATTTTCTACCTCATACATTTTTTAATAAAAACTATGGCTCTCTTGTGGGTCTCATGGCAAATTTATCTGAGAACCTGCGATAAAGGTCTGGTCATTGTTATTGTTGCGATAAAGTACTAGTAAGTAGTAGAAACCTAAAATTTGACAGATTACATAATTTGATTACTTCAAAACCTCAGCGGCTCATTCACGGGTTCCATATTTTCATTGCAAGACCTTATAAAGACATAAAGAAACTATTTCAGTAGTGTGTATGCAGTTGGCTGAAGCAAACAATAATTTATTATTAATATCATTCTACAGGTGTTGGAACTTCCCAGCTACCATTAAAGCACAAAACACATCAAAGGTTCTTGTCTAGATGTAACATTTAGACACTAAGCAATGCAAATTACCAACACAAATAAAAATGAAAAATCATTAGAGTGATACCCCAATTCGAAAATAAAAATCTATAGGCAAGAAATAAAAAACAAACTGAAAATCATCTTCTGTTAAACCTAAAAACAGAGAATAATCACTAAATCCCTCCAAGCATAAAACAGATAAGCTACTACATCTGCTGCCAAAGCACAAGACACAACTCTACTTATCAATAATAAAGAATATTGCTACGTATAATATTGTCAATCTTTACTAATACTCCATAAATACGTTAAGTACATGTAAATACCTCCCAAATTTGGAGCCAAGAACTGAAAATTGAAGAGCAGAACTACTAGCAGTAGTAGCGAGCAAATGAATAAGCCAACACTAAAGCCGCCTCTCATCCCCTGACCTGCGGAGACGCTATCCTAGACAACATCCCATCGCCCAGCCGGGTATCAGATGTCCACCTCGATCACCGTCCGCCTCGATCGACTATCGTTCGCCCCTCCCCACCTCGCTCTCAGTCCGCCTCTCTCGCCGTCCTAGTTCATCGTCCGCCTCGATGGCTCGCCGTGCACCTCGCTTCTCGACAGCCTCCTTAATCGCAGTTCATCAAGGAGAATTTATCGAAAAGGGCCGAAAAAGGTTGAGTATTTTGAATCTACCGGCCTTCTATTACATTATTAGGAAATGGTGTAATTACATAAGGACCCTTAATAAAACGACACCATGAACTTAAAAACGACTGTCTATCCGATTTCGAAAAACGGGAAACGGCTTGTTGGTCCCACCAGCTTCCACAATCCAACTTCCGGAATCCCAGCTTCCCCTTCCCACACACTTCATCATTCACTATCAGTCGAAATCGATTTCGGTCGAGCTCCGGGTTAGGGCAGAAGCATTTTCGATTTCCAGCACAAGCATTCCTCGATTTCTACTTCGACTTCGACGAGGAGCATTCTTACATCTCCTTCCATCATCATGAAGTGCAAAAGTCCTACGGTTCCTCTTGGGAAAAGCCAAGCAAGACGGCGACTTGTGAAAGCATCTGAAGTGATGGAAGCCAAAGATGAACTCAATATTCAGGTAAATGTTAGATTATTTATGATTGCTTGAGAGCGATACTTGGTTCTTTAGAAAGCTAGACGTGGTAATTTCTCAAATGAAAGCTATAGATGTTCATTCGAATCCGAACTCAACTCAGTCGACCCAAATCATGTTTGATTATTTTGAAAACGCAATGCATGTTTCTCACTATTTTTTCTAAGTAAACATACCTACCAATTATACAAGTATCATTGGTGGTTAATTCGGAGTGAATTTCTGTAAAATCATTTGGTCGAACTAAACATACATTTTTTACCAATCTTAGTCGAAACGGAGTTGTAAACCATTGGTTCGACCGTATCTTAGTCGAACATCTGTAATTTTTTTTATATGCAGGTTCCTTCCTTGCCTCCTGTGGTGGACTGCTCGTTGTTCCCGAGCATGAAGCTCACAGTAAGGCAAAAATTGGATGAATTTATAGAATTAATTTTCGACAATCTTGGTGAGTTTCCCAATCTCATGGGTGCATTTAGGTCGAGTGTATTTGGGAAATACATTGATGTTGAGTTCATCCCTGTTCCATTACATTTGTGGTCAATCGTGTCTAGATTAGCCAAAATTGATATTGAATCGGAGGCATGGTTTGTCGTGAAGGGAGTTCCAGTACGCTACTCTCTCACAGAATTTGCTCTAATCAGCGGGCTTACCTGCAGCGCCCTTGCTAGCAATTATGAAAATGATTTTGATAATGATTCAAAGGCCAGATTCATTGAGAAGAATTTTGATCAAGATTTTGAGGGAGTTGTTAGCTATGAAACAGTTGTAGCTAGATTTGTACAATTGTGCACAACTTTGAAGGACCCTGAAGCTGAGGACGAACTGAAAAAGGATGCTGAAGTAGAAGTGATCAGAGTAGCAATACTCATGTTTGTAGTGATGGTCCTTCTAGCTCCTTCTAAGAGAAAAGCTCCCATTCCTGAATGGATAATTGGGAAAATAGGGGGAAAAGAAGAAAACGAGTTCCCATGGGGTACGTGGGCGTATAAGGGCTCATTAGATGCATTGAAACATATGGACTTGGAGAAAAAGCTAGATGAAATAATTGCTAAAAATAAGTCAGCAACAATGAATTTCCCTGGATTCTTAATCCCAATTTCGGTAAGGACCTTTGTTAATATCATTTGCAGATTCTATTTTGCATACTGTAATAACAATTTGTCTAGCATTTCTTGACTTTTTCAAATTTTGTTTTAATAGATATTGCTTTTTGAATGCGCCCCTGATTTTGCCGAGAAGTTTGCAATGAGACTCCCTAATTGTGTGCCTACTTTGCCGAGGTTACGTCTTTATCGTCCAAATACGACAAAAAGGATCAGCACTGAACAGGTTCAAGTGGCTGAAGAATCAATAAAGGTAAGAACATTTTCACACTTATAACCTTTGTTCGACCAGATTGTGGTCGAACAAATAAACGTGATCGACTACTACACGGTCGATAATACGTTGTTTTGTTTATACAACTAAAAGTGAAGAACTAAATGTTTGTTACAGAGGGTGCAGAGTATTCTACTACCTGATGATTTGGAGAAAACTACTGATTGGGTCAGAAGTTTGGATCCTGTACAAGACAGTCACCCACATGTTGAGCTGGATGGATTTGTGAAATCATTAGAGAGAAAATTGGTTCTTTTTCCAGTCTCTTTGAAAAGAAAATCATGTGAGGTCAAGAGTCCTAAAGAGGAGAAGAAGCCTCCTAAAAAGATGAAGTTGCTGAGCATGAAGAAAGAAGAAGTTGTAGTGGAGGAAAAAAGAAAGAAGAAAAAGAGACACTCTCCTCCTCAAACCCCTATTGCCTCTTCTCAACCTACTGCCCATGTAGAGGAACAAAGAAAGAAAAAGAAACACTCCCCCAAAACCCCTGCTGCTTCTCCTAAGCCTCCTTCCAATGAAGATTCAATAAAAATGTATATTGAACAAAAGTTTAAAGAACTGGAGGATCTTTCAGAAAAAAGGCTCAATTCTTTCAAAGAGCATTATGACAAAAAGTTTCTGGAGTTGGAGAAACGGTCAGAAGAGAGGCACAAGAAACTTGAAGAGTTACTTGTTAAGGTTTGTCTTAATTCTATAGCAAGATAAACCTTTGAAACTTGAGCTTCAATAATTAGTTATAATTTTTTCCTTATATAGTCCACTGCTAGAGGAGAGGAGAAAAGTGTTGAGGGGGCTGAGCATAAAAAGGAGGTAATTGCGTATGCATTAAAGCTGTTAATGGACTTGTAATATTTTTAAAGCTGGTAGAATTGTTTTGTTTTGTGAACGGTCATGAATACTTACTTTACTTATTTTCCATCTAGAAAAATGAAGAGAGTGACGATTCTGAAAAGAAAATGGAGCAAGAAGATGAAAAGGGTTTAGACAAAGAGGCTCAGGCTGAAAAGTTCGACCAAGAGAAGAAGGTACATCGTTTAATTCCAAACATTTGTGTATAAAATATTCCGCCGACTAATATTTGGTCGACCTGTAAATATGTAATAAAAAAGTGGTCGACTTTGCTGTATATTTAACATGTTCTTGATTCTAGAATTTACGTTAATATTGGTAATTCGTATAGATGTTAACAAAGATGTAAGATCATGAATACTTACTTTACTACTTTTCATCTAGGGAAAAGAAGAAGAAGAAGCTCAAGGAAATGAAAAGATGAATGAACAGTATCAGGTTGAAGAGATAGAACAAGAAAAAAAGGTATATTTTAATCAAAAGTATTTGCTTAAACCAAACTGTTTGTTTATAAGAAGATTCGATCCACTAATATTGGATCGACTTTGAAACTATGTAAAAAATAAGTGGTCGACTTGATGTATATTTTATTCATAATTTACTATTTTTCTTCTAGGAAAATGAAGAAGAAAAAGAGTCGGAAGATGCCCAAGACTCTATGGCTAAGGTTTAGTAGTTTAATAAAAAATATTTGTGTTTACAAAGTTTTTTTCAACTGTTTTTTCAATTGCATGGGTGATGGTTTTGAATAAGAAGATTCGATCGACTAATATTGGATCGACTTTGAATCTATGTAAAAAATAGTGGTCGACTTGATGTGCATTTTAATAATACATTACTATTTTTCTTCTAGGAAAATGAAGAAGAAAAAGAGTCGGAAGATGCTCAAGACTCTATGGCTAAGGTTCAGTAGTTTAATAAAAAAATATTTGAGTTTACAAAGCGTTTTTCAACTGTTTTTTCAATTGCAAAGGTGATGGCTTTGAATGTGTATATACCAATTGTTTTCCGCAGGGTCATGAAGTCGAAAATGTATGTACATTGCAGACAAGTGAAGAGATTGGAGAGGTAACTAAATAGATAATAAACAATCGACCAAAAGAGGGCCGACCGAAAAAATCTACTACCTTTGTCTTCTTTAAAGATTAAGCATTAATACATATTATACATATAATGACAAGGTTGATCAGACGGTTGAACCAGGACTGAACATTGTTGATGACTCTATTGGCTTAGGGGAATCAGAGGTAACCTATAAGTAATCGACCAAATTATGATCGACTACTTACGTTAGTAATCGACCAAATTATGATCATGAATACTTACGTTACTATTTTTCATATAGGAAAATGATAAATTGATTACAGAGGTTCATCAGTATCAGTGTGAGGAAATAGAAAAAGAAAAAGAGGTATATTTTAATAAAAAAATATTTGCTTAAACGAAACTGTTTGTGTATAAGAAAAATCGATCGACTAATATTGGATCGACTTTGAATCTATGTAAAAAATAAGTGGTCGACGTGATGTATTATATAAACATCGACTTAGATAATAAACATCTACTACAGAGGTTCGATCGACTAATATTTGATAGACTTTGAATCTATGTAAAAAATAAGTGGTCGACTTGATGTATATTTTATTTATACTTTACTATTTTTATTCTAGGAAAATGAAGAAGAAAATGAGTTGGAAGATGCTCAAGACTCTATTACTAAGGTTCAGTAGTTTAATAAAAAATATTTTTGTATACAAACCTTTTTCAACTGTTTTTTTCCCATTGCAAGGGTGATGGCCTAGAATGTATATATTCCAATTTCTTTCCGCAGGGTGATGTGGAAGAAGTTGTTTGTTCATTGCAGACAATAAACTTATGTACATTGGAAACAACAGAAGAAAGTGGAGAGGTAACTACATACTTAAATAATAAACATCTACTACCGACCTATGTCTTCTTTATAGATTAAGCATTAATATATATTATACTGATAATGGCAAGGGTGATCAGACGGTTGACCCAGGATTGCATATTGCTGATGTCTCTAATGAGACGGTTCATGATCAGTTAGCTGAGGAGAGTGAAAAGGTAACTTATAAATGATCGACCAAAAGAAGGTCGAATACAGAAGATCGACTACTTATTTCTTACCAAAAGGTTAAGCATTAACATATATATTATAATTATAATTGAAGGGTGATGAGAAGGTTGATCCAGGATTGAATGTTGGTGATACTGCTGAACTTGATAATAAAACGAAAGAGGTAAACCACAAAACTTTTTAATATTATAATATCGACTACATTTATTTTTTAAAATATTAAACTTTGACATATATATTACACTTAATAATTGATAGGGTGATGATAAGGTTGAGCAACCATTTCGTATTATTGATTATGTTTGCGATGCTTTTGCCAAGGGTTTGGTTCGCAAAGAAGATGTTAGTGATGCTGATGATGTTAGAATTGTTGAACTTAATGATGAAGAGAAACAGGTAAAACTCAAAATTGTTTTCTCAAGTAGTTGAATTGTTTTATGATATATTCTTTATGATTGTTTGTAGGCATTGTTGGGAAGGGGGCGAAGAACAAAAGGAAGGGGAAAATTTACCAAATCTCCTTATGTGCCCTACAAGGGGAAGAAAAGGAGTCATCCCAGTGAGACGATACTGAAGAAATTTCATACTTTTATAAAAAAAGCCAAGAATGATGGCAGGGATGTTCAGTGCTTCGAGGACAAGTATTCTGAAAGTTCTGGAATGGAAAAGAAATTCTGGTCCATGATGTTGGACGTAGGTGGTTGGCTTGAGTCTCAGGTAAGTAGGTAACCACATTATTTATATTGATGAGTATTTCTTTTTATACAAAACGTTTACTTCATCACATGTAAATCTTTCAGCACTTTGACGAGTATCTTTCCTACCTGAGGAAACGTGTTCTTGATGAAAGTCTCTCAGATGTTGTTGTCACGACGGAATTCTTTTCTTCCTTTATTGATACCAATATGGATCCAAAGCAAGAGCTCTTTCCTGGATTGCTGGATGATTTGAATAAAATGATGGAGGGGACTTCGAGCACTTCTTATATCAAATCTTGGACAGGCGTGAAGCGTCTCTATTTTCCACACAACATTGCTGAAACTCATTGGATGGCAGTGCGAGCAGATTTCGAAAACAATGAGCTTGTTGTGTTTGACTCTCTGCGATGCTTCAGAAGTGATGATGAAATAGTACGCAGTTTAGAGCCGCACAGAAAATGGTTTGGAAATGTTGCTTGCATCCTTAATGGTATTGTCTATGACCCAGAAATAATGCCTCTTTGGAATGTAAAGCGGCCTACCGTACCCCAACAAACCACGAGTGACTGCGGTGTGTTTACAATGAAGTTCATAGAGTTGGACATGGTTGGTAAAGATTTTAAAGAACTTGAAAATATGACTGAAAGCCGCATGAAGCAAGTTAGACTACTCATGGCTTATTCTATATGTAAAGAGTTTCAAGAAACATTAAATGTATGAACTATTTCACTGATATTAAAGGAACTATACATTAATATGTATATACAATGTAAGTTTTTGTTTTCTTTATAATCATTGTTTACCAATTTTACATATAATTTCAAGGTTGATGAGAAGGTTCATGATCAGTTGGTAGGAGAGAGTGGAGAGGTAACGGGAAGAGCAAGTTTGACCAAGTTTTTTGAAAGATGAGTACGAAAGATCGACCTTATGCTCGACCAAGTTTTTTGAAATGGTTATAGATGTTTGTAGGTAATGGGAAAAGCAAAAAGAAAGAAAACAAAGCCAAGGCAGTTTAAGGTAAAAGTTGACGATGCATCTTTGAAGCTTGAAGAACCTGATGCGAAGGTTTTGGAGAGATTTTCTAGCTGGATTCAACAAGCCATAGAAGAGGACAGGGAAGTTCAGTGTCTTTTCCATAAATATAAAGAATCAGATGGAGTGTCAAAGAATTTTTGGACTGTGTTGTTGCGTCCTGGTGGTTGGCTTGCGATCGAGGTAACCAAATGAAGTAATTTTATTCGCTGAAATTACATTTTTCACATATATGTTTACTAAACCACATTTAAATTATTCAGCATCTTGATGAGTTTCTAGTGCATCTGAGAAAACGTCTTATTGAGAAAGAGATCTCCCATGCTGTTGTACCTACAGCTTATTTTGGTAAAATGGCTCAGCGCAATGGAAATGAAGAAATTTACCCGACACTAGAAAAAAGTATAGAGAAAACTATTCTAGGGACAACCACATCAATACACATGATTCCCTGGGAAAATGTTAAATATGTTTATTTCCCTCACAATCTTGGAGGGAATCATTGGGTTTGTGTAAAAGCAGACTTTGAGGTGGGAGAGCTTGTAACATTTGACTCTCTCAGGGGATTGATGAGTGATGAAACTTTTGAAGCAGCTATGAAGCCATTAAGAATGGTATTCCCTGTAATAGCATCCTTTGCCAAGTTGGGTACACACACATATGAAAACAAGTCAATGTGGGAAGTAAAATGCCCTATTGTACCGCAACAGAAAGAGGATGACTGTGGAGTGTTTGCCTTAAAGTTTCTAGAGTTGGACCTTTTTGGGAAAGATTTCAAAGAACTCGAAAATATTAATCACCAGAAGACCAAAAAAATTAGACTTAGATTGGCATTTGATATATGTCAGGAATTTAAGGAGACATCAATGTGTAAACTGTCTATGTAATTTTTGTTATTTTATTTGTTTGGTAAATATTGAATGCAATCATTTATATGCTAAGTGTTTCCTTGTACATAATTAGGGTTTCCTTGTATATCTAAAATACATGCATTTCCTAATTCTTAATACTTCGTTCGTATATGGTATATATCTAGAATCTAGAATATATGGTATATATCCAGAATATATGGTATCGGTATATATCTAGAATATACCTTTGGACTATATATTCCTTGTATATCTAGTGTACTATATGTGTGTGTGTGTGTGTCTTGAGATGGCATCATTTATATGCTAAATGTTTATTGATAGTTCATTTGTTCGGCTACATAGATGAGTCAATCATTTAGATCGACCATATGTAGGTCGACTATGATTTGGTCGATATTTAACAAATGCATGTAAAACGTAAAAACATAAAAAGGTTGAGTGTGAGTGTTTTCTAAAACATAATTAGGGTGTTTCCTTGTACATAATTAGGGTTTCCTTGTATATCTAAAATACATTTCCTAATTCTTAATACTTCGTATACCATATATATATATATATATATATATATATATATATATATCTAGACTAGAAATTATGTTATATATCTAGAATATATGGTATCGGTATATATCTAGAATATACCTTTGGAATATATATTCCTTGTATATCTAGTGTACTATATATATGTGTGTGTTTGTGTGTGTCTTGAGATGGCATCATTTATATGCTAAATGTTTATTGATAGTTCATTTGTTTGGCTACATAGATGAGTTAATGATTTAGATCGACCATATGTAGGTCGACTATGATTTGGTCGATATTTAACAAATGCATGTAAAACGTAAAAACATAAAAAGGTTGAGTGTGAGTGTTTTCTAAAACATAATTAGGGTGTTTCCTTGTACATAATTAGGGTTTCCCTGTATATCTAAAATACATTTCCTAATTCTTAATACTTCGTATACCATATATATATATATATATATATATATATATATATATATATATATATATATATATATATATATATATATATATATAGAATATATGGTATATATCTAGAATATATATATATATGGTATCGGTATATATCTAGAATATACCTTTGGACTATATATTCCTTGTATATCTAGTGTACAAACTTATCTAAAAACTATATTGTCTTTATGACAACAATGTGTTTTCCACCTACACATTTTTTGTTTTTGTCTTCGACCAACAAATGATCGACCTAGTTATATTGAATAAAAAAGTATTTTACCTATACTTATTACGAGTATAAAAAAAATCTAAACTTTACCAATTTTTTCAAACATTTAATTAAACATCAAAACTTTAATGTTTAGACAAAAACATTAAAGCCTTATTAGACAAAAAGCACATATTTTTCCAAAACTTTACCAATTTTAATTGATAAAGTTTCACTATTGAGCACTTTTAATGGATTAGTATTAAAGTTAAAATAGATAGCAGTAGGTAAATTTAATATTTGTTGGTGAATTCGATCAATGCATAGCAACCACCAGAGTTAAAACCCAACGGTCACCTCTTCCTCAGCCAATCACCCTATCAATCTAACTTTACTCACCGTTAATACAGATACACAAATCCTGTCAAAACCATGAATTAAAGCACAACTTTAGTTAAAGCACGTAATTCACCAGGAATTACGATCATAAACAATTAATGCTTGAAAATTAATTTTTGTTGGTGAATTCGATCAATGCACCGCAACCACCAGAGTTAAAACCCAACGGTCACCTCTTCCTCAACCAATCACCTCTGGCTATCAATTAATGTGTGTTATAAAAAGATATTGAAAATGAAATTAAAATTTTAGTATAAACAAGGGTTAATAAACATTAACAATGTTTTTAAATTTTTTTTTGCTTCAATACATAACTTTTGGAATTCTTGTTAAAAAGGGTCAATGGTAAACAACTTTTAATCATGTACATTTTTAACAAAGTTGGTCGACTAAATTGTGGTCGAATTAAGCAGTAAAGTTAATTAAAGTTTGGTCGAATCGCGTTTTTGAATCCGTGTACATTATAGGTCGACCATATAATCGACTACTTAGTCTTTTGTAGAAAAGTACTTCAAAATATTTAAATATATGCTTAACTTTGGAACAATATAAAAATATGCTTAAAAATTAGACTAATATATTGTCGATCAAGTGATTTTCGTATCACTTTTGAGAAAATTCAGAATTTCTATCAATAGATTGTACTTTTCAATTCTTAATTTCTAGGATTAATAAAAAGGGATAAAAAGATATTGAAAAGTAAAATGAACTTTTATTATAAAAAAGAGTGTCGACCGATTGCTGATCGATCCGTAGAATATTGACCAACATTTGTAAGTAAATTTATTTTTTGTTGGTGAATTCTATTCACCGCAACCCCTAGAGTTAAAGGGCCGAGTTATCAATTAAAACCCAGCGGTCACCTCTTCCTCAACCAATCACCTCTCTGGCTATCAATTAATGTTTGTTATAAAAAGATATTGAAAATTAAATTAAATTTTAGCTTCAATACGTAACTTTTGGAATTCTATTTATTAGGGTCAATGGTAATTGGTAAACAACTTTTGGAATTCTATACGAATTTTTTATTCATGTACATTTTTAACAAAGTTTTTCGACTAAATTGTGGTCGATTTCAGCAGGAAAGTTTGCTTCAATACGTAACTTTGGTCGAATAGTCATTTTTAAATCCATGTACTTCTAGGTGAATTCAATGCACCTCAACTACCACAGTTAAATCCCCCAACGGTCACCTCATCCTCAACCAATTACCTATCAATTATTGAATCTCAACAGTCACCTCTTCACCATATATATATCTCAACATCGTATGCTATAAGCAGCGGCTCGAGTATATGCATCTGTATTTTTTTTTTATTTCTTCTTAACTTAATGCGTACTCAGTAGTATATTATATGTAGAACTAGAAGATCATTACTCATACCGTATATTCTATCTACTATATGTGGTTTATACTTTTGGAATTCTATGGGTTTCCTTGTATATCTGAAATACACTTCTTAATTCTTAATTCTTAGTACATCGTATATGGTATATATCTAGAATATATGGTATGTAAATCTAGAGTATCCCTTCTATGGGGTTTCTATGTGTTTTGAAATTCTATCTAGACTAGATTGTACTTTTTTTTTAATACTTTGTATCTGGATTTTTTTTTCTAGATTATTCCATCCCTACTACCGTATATTCTTGTTTACTTTTGGAATTTTATTTATTTATTATTTATTTATTAGGGTTTCCTTATAAATCTAGCGTACTACATATATGGAACAATCCTCTATGCAAAATATATCACATAGCACACAAAGAATGGAGAGCACAGACCAGATGTTTTTCCATGTAGTTGGGCAAAAAATATTCGTCCATTACAAATCCTACCCTAGAAGTTTGAATACGCAAGTGCCTCCTATTCAAAAAAGGTATATCTTCAAACTCTGTAATGCATGTTGAGATGGCATCATTGTATTGACGTCGAGTTTCTTCTTGTGCAACTTATCTAAAAACTCTATTTTTCGATACTACTCCGTAATATTTTTTACAATGTTAAATAATGTTTTATTAAATATTAATAAATTGTGTTCGAACTGTCTTGTGAAATTGTTTTTATTTCATTACAAGTTCTCAAACATAAGTTCTCTGGAGAAATTTCTTATGAGTCTATTTTTTTCAGATGGAGAGAACCAGTTTTATTTTACCTTTTTATGTTTTAATCAATATGAGTCGACTATATGTTGGTCGATTACATTATATATAGCTGAATACTACATGAGTGTAGTTTCAGGATGTATCGTTTCGTCTCCCAAAAATAGTAGTAATGCAAGTTGATCACGGTGATAGTAATGATGATTAGCTTGCTTTACTACTAATTTGGGAGATGCTAATTTGGGAAATGAAACGATACAAGTTAGAACTTACATCGTGCACAATAAAGATAAACTTCCACGTTGTATCCTCTGTCTCCAAAATAATAGTAAATCATGTTAATCACCATTCCAATCACGGTGATAGGCTTGCTTTACTACTATTTTTGGGAGGGGAAACATACATCCTGAAACTGAACTCATTTTACTTTGCTATTACCATAGTCGATCAACATAAAATCGACAAAGTATATTCAACTAAGTTGACACAAGGAGAACCTCGACGTCAAATACAATGGTGTCATCTGAAGGTGCACTATAGAGTTTGAAAATCCACCTAGTTTGAAATCGGAAAGACATGCATCTCTTCAAACTTCTTAGTCATTTTAGGGAACAGATTTGTAATGGACTAATATTTTTTTCTTAATCTTCATGGAAAATATGTCTGCTAGAGATGGATTGATGAAAACGGTTAGCAACACAAGAGGGGGGGGTGAATTGTGTTTGTGTGTGGAACCGTGGCAGTTTTTCGCCGAGTTCTAGTGTGGGATAAAGGGAATTGCAAAATAGTAAAGTGCACAAGAATTTAACGAGGAAAAAATCCCTTGGCTCAAAGGGATTAAAAAACCTCGACCTCCCTCGGAGGAATTTTAAACAACTTCACTAAACAAGCCTTTGAAAGAGTTACAAGAGTGATTCTCCTAATCTACCCTTGAGCCTCCCCAACTCTATCCTCTCTAGGAAGAGTTATGCATCTCTACCTTGCGGGTAGAGAGCCTCTCAGCTTTATCACAAAGCTCTCTCACACACTTAACCCGAGGCAGCTACTCTAGCCAATTAAGCCTCAATATTCCAAGTACAATATGAAAGGGAAAAGAAAAAGTCTGTCTAGAACTCCGAGCGGGCAGTTTCAGGCGCCAAGGACTTGATCTTTTTCTTGAATGATTCTTCTAAGTATTTTTCTCGGTTCAGCTCCGCTTTTCTTCCTTGCTGCTTCGAATATATAGGCTCCCTAGAATGAATCCGTTGGAGTTTTCCTTGTAGAGATAGTCTTGCCTTCAAAAGCTTTCCAACTTGAGAGTTATCTTAATAACTTTATGTGCCACCAAGATATTTTGTTCACTTAACATTCTCGGCCAAGTAAATCATCACAATCAAATAAAGATGGCTTTATCAAAATATATGGAAAGCAAATCTTGACCATACCAAGTATACGGCCACCTTAGCAATAATATTCATTTCAGCATTTTTGTAAGAAAGCCGTTTAGTAGTACGAGTGTGCTTTGGTCAACTTATTTCAAATGCAGCATTAATATGAAAAATACTTTCCAAACTCTTTTACAAAAATGTTTCCATGTAAAGCAGGTAACGGTTATGAAGTAAAGATGTATTGGGCAAGTAAAAAGACTTTCCTTTCACACATAATTTGTTAAAGTAAAGCTATGCATGCAATCCAATTCGGATGTAACAGATACCTTTCCATAAAACAGGACCTTTAATATTAGTAAGAATACTTATGGTAAGAAAACCTTTCTCAAATATTTGGTATCTTTTAAGAAGCTCCGGTCAGCCAAGTTTAAATCAAGCAATAATATTAAAGATACTTTCTATAGGATATGCAATCACGTATGGGAAGGTATCATGTGCAAGTTATAATATAGCACGACACTATCGCAGTTCTTAATTAATTTACGTGAATACTAGACCAGTTCTTATCCTTCGTTCCTGCATGGTTAGTTAATTAAAGACCGGGTCTATCCTTTGTTCCTGCATGGTTAGTCATCAACAAAACAACATATTCAACAAATTCCCCCTTTTTGTTGATGACAAACATTGGGTGTCATAATAAAGGTGTCCCTAATTTTTCCCCCTTTTGTCATTCAACAAAAGGAATAAGATTAATGTCCAAATTAAAATATCGATTTGTTCCCCCTTAGATGAGACCGGAAGATTCTGCATGCTTTCTTCGCGACTAGTGAAAGAGATTAGTACCAGTGATACAATTTAGGAAATGAGAAGTAGAACAAATAAATTAGGAATTAATTAGACCGAGTTCCAGTCTAATTATTTCAAACCTTTCTCTTCCCAGAGGCTTGGTAAAGATATCAGCTATTTGTTTCTCGGTGTTGCAATATTCCAGCCTGATTATTCCTTTTTCCACGCAATCTCTCAGAAAGTGATGTCGTATATGAATATGTTTTGTCCGAGAATGCATGACCGGGTCCTTTGATATGCTAATTGCACTTGTATTATCGCATAGGATGGGCGTGCACTTTAAATCAACCCCGTAATCGCTTACTTGTTGCATGATCCACAATGATTGAGAGCAACAAGATGCGGCTGCTACATACTCAGCTTCGGCTGTTGAAAGAGCAACTGAATTTTGTTTCTTTGAGCTCCAAGAAACTAGACAGGGACCTAGGAAGTGAGCCGTTCCAGACGTACTCTTTCTATTTAGCAAATCACCTGCAAAATCAGAGTCTGAATATGCAATAAGGTTAAAATCATCATTACGAGGATACCATAGGCATAAATCAGCAGTTCCTTTGAGATATTTGAGGATCCTTTTCACAGCCTTGAGGTGAGATTCTTTGGGATTGGCCTGGAACCGCGCACATAGACCTACGCTGAAAACAATGTCAGGTCTACTGGCAGTGAGGTACAGTAGGGACCCAATCATTCCTCGATACATCTTTTGGTCTATGCTCTTTCCTTGTTCATCCGCATCCAGCCTATCATTTGTTCCCATAGGTGTAGTCATGGTTTTGCCTTCATTCATTCCGTACTTCTTTAGGAGTTCCTTGAGGTACTTTTGTTGAGATATTTGAGTTCCTTTGCTTGATTGCTTGATTTGTAGGCCAAGGAAGAAATTAAGTTCCCCCATCATACTCATCTCAAATTCGGAACTCATAAGATTAGAGAATTCATCACAAAGAGAATCGTTAGTAGCACCAAAAATAATATCATCAACATAAACTTGAACAACCAATAGGGCTTGATCTTTTATTTTTAGAAAAAGAGTTTTATCTATTTTTCCTCTTTCAAAACCATTTTCCAAAAGAAATTTAGATAGGCGTTCATACCAAGCACGAGGTGCTTGTTTGAGGCCATAAAGTGCTTTATCTAATTTGAAAACATGATTAGGAAAATCTTGATTTTCAAAGCCCGGTGGTTGTTCTACATATACCTCTTCCTTAAGATATCCATTCAAGAAGGCCGTCTTGACATCCATTTGGTGGAGGGTGAAACCCATATGAGCCGCAAATGCAATGAGCATTCTGATTGCTTCTAATCTAGCCACCGGTGCAAATGTTTCGTTGAAGTCTATTCCTTCTTGTTGGTTATAACCTTTGACAACAAGCCTAGCTTTGTTCCTTGTGATTTGACCATGTTCATCGAGCTTGTTCTTGAATACCCACTTGAGACCTATCATAGTCTTGTTCTTGGGTCTCGGTTCTAGATGCCACACCTTATTTCTTTCAAACTGATCTAGTTCTTCCTGCATGGCTAGAACCCAGTCAGTGTCGGAGAGAGCCACTTCATGGTTCTCCGGTTCTATAAGAGATAAATAAGCAGAGAAAGCACAAAAGTTTTTAAGTTTAGATCTAGTTGTTACTCCCTGATTTAGATCGGTGAGGAGATTATCCAGCGGATGTGATCTATGAAGCTTCCAACCCCTAGGAGCGTTGGGTTGGTCCACCAAGTTGTTGAGAGTATCTGAAACTGGTTCGACCGGTTCTACAGGTCCAGTGCCAGTGTTCTGTCCAGGTTCTTCTTCAGTTCCAGATTGTTCATTTTCATTTGTTAGAGGTGGTTCACCAGTTTGATTGTCAGTTCCTTCACCTCCTTGAGATTGTGATTTCTTGCGAGTGATCCCTAGCTCACCATCATCGGCTTGGATTGATTTTGGGGCAAGTGCTTCATCAAAAATTACATGAATGCTTTCCTCCACACATTGTGTGCGTTTGTTTAGAACTTTGTAGGCCTTGCTATGTGGGGAATATCCGAGAAAGATTGCCTCGTCACTTCTAGCATCAAATTTGCCGATGTTGTCTTTCCCATTGTTGTGGACGAAACATTTGCACCCAAAAGTTCTTAGATGACTTAAGTTGGGCTTCCTCCCCTTGAGCAGTTCGTAGGGTGTTTTCCCTAGGAGTGGACGTATCATGGCTCGATTAATGATGTAGCATGCTGTGTTTAGAGCCTCTGCCCAAAAACTCCTAGCTAGACCGCTGGAAATAAGCATAGTTCTAGTCATGTCCTCCAGAGTTCTATTCTTCCGTTCTACCACTCCGTTCTGTTGTGGAGTTCTAGGTGCGGAGAAGTTGTGGTCTATCCCTCGTTCTTTGCAGAAGGTATCGAAGAGAGAATTGTCAAACTCAGTTCCATGATCCGATCGGATCTTGATTAGTCGTAGACCTGTTTGATGCTCAATTTTCCTTACAAAAATAGCAAACTCATTAAAAGTATCTTTCTTGCTAGCAAGAAAGATAGTCCATGTAAATCTTGAAAAGTCATCAACAATAACCAGAACATATTCTTTGTTTCCTCGGCTACGGACTGACATTGGACCACACAAATCCATGTGTATTAGTTCTATGGGCTTGCTTGTGCTCACCAAATTCTTTGTTTTAAAAGATGATCGAGATTGTTTTCCGGTGGCACAAGCCGAGCAAACATGGTCAAGTGAAAATTTCATATTGGGCAGTCCAATAACTAAATCATTATTTTTAAGTTTATTTATTATTGAAAAACTAGCGTGTCCAAGCCTTTTATGCCATAGCAAAGGATCGTTATCAATAACGCTCAAACAAGTCATACTAATATTAGGCAATGAATCAAGATCTACTTTATATGTATTTTCGAGCCTCTTGCCTTCAAGTATAACTTGTTGTGATTCGTTATTAACAATGCGACAAACGTTATGATCAAAAACAACACTATTACCTCGATCGCAAAATTGAGAAATACTTAGTAAATTAAATTTCAAACCCTTGACTAAAAATACATTATCGATAGCATGGCTAGGTGACTTTCCAACTTTGCCCACGGCTATGATCTCTCCTTTGCCGTTGTCTCCAAATGTCACCTTTCCACCGTTAAATGGCCGTAGTGAGAGGAATAAAGATTTGTCTCCCGTCATGTGCTTAGAACAACCACTGTCAAGGAACCAGTGATTGTTCCCCCTCACTCGGCGCTGTTCCAGGATCAAGGGTTAGCGCGTGGAACCCAGACTTGCTTGGGTTCCATTTTGTAATTGTTTGAGGAATATCTAACATGATCATAACATCTTTCTAAAGTCTTTTGCCGAGAGTGACATTGATACCGTAGATGACCGATTTTGCCACAATGCATGCAAACTCGGTTGTCATAAGTGTCAACGTATTTAGGTTTCCATTTACCATAAAAGCCTCTTGTTCTTTTATTAAAAGTTCGGTTAGGCGTTTGTCCATAACCGTTTTTGTGCCTCTGAACCAGTCTATCGAACCAGTTTGGTCCAGTTCTAGGTGGCTGTTGATATGGTCTAGAACTAGGTTGTCCTCGGGTTCTATTTCCCTTAAAGGGTTGGTTCTGAAAATTTGATTTTTGATTAGATCGAATATCCCTTGGAATATATCCGAGACCTGCAGTCTCGTTTACTTTCTTATTGTGCTGAGAAGGACCAGTTCCAGAATGATGTCTAGACCTGGTTTTGTTCGTTGCACTATAGGATTGATATTCCGGTCTATTTTTAAAATCAGTGCACTCGGCAACAAGACGATGAAGATGATCAATTAAACAACCAACACTCGGTATTTTTGAGAGAAGCTTTTCATCATGATCAACTTGTTTGTTCATACTATCGAGCTTAAGAGAGCAAATAATTTGATCTTGTTCTAGAACCACTTCACTGTACTTAAGCCTTTCATCTATTAACTCTCCCACTTTTGTTTCAAGCCTTATTTTGGCTCTTGTGGCTTCCTCGAGTTTAGACTCAAGCTCAGTGACACGTGATTTAAGATGATCGTTTTCAGAAAGGTTTTGATTAAGCTCAATAGTCAATCTTTTGAAAATTTTCCGAGCTTTGGTTTTGGATAGAGAGTCAAACTTAGATAGAAAATTTTCAAGGTTTACCTCAAAGCTCTCTTGGTCGGATTCCTCGTCAGAATGAGCCATAAGGCATAGACCCGCATGGTTGGTGTTCTTATCATTTTCCTCTTCTTCATCATCGGAAGAATCTCCCCATGCTGCCATCATGGCCTTTTTGAGATCTCTCTTGAACCCTTTGTCTTCGCTGAACCTCCGGTTGGAACTGGACTTGTTCTTGTCGCAGTTCCGGTCATTTTTCTTTTGTGAACAGTCTTTAGCCCTGTGCTCAAAGGAACCACAAACAAAACAACCTTGGTTATTAAAGGATTGAGTATTCCTTTTACCTTGTTTGGTACGGTTGTTCTTGAATTTTCGGTACATCCTCCCAAATTGTTTTGCAAACATGCTCATCTCATCATCCGATTCACTCTCGGATTCCTCTTCTTCTTCTCGAGCCTTTAGAGCTATTCCTCTTTCTCGTCTAGCACTCTCGGCATCTTGTTCTTCTTGAAGACCTAGTTCATATGTCAAGAGTGATCCAGTCAAGTCTTCAAGCGTCATGGTGGATAGATCCTTTGCTTCTTCAATAGCCGTGGTCTTAGGCTTCCACTCTTGGGGCAGGCTTCTCAAAATCTTTCTCACTTGATCTTCCACGGTAATTTCTCTTCCAAGGGCTGAAAGCTCATTGATAATGTTAGTAAAGCGTGTAATCATATCCTTAATTGACTCTTTTGGCTTCATTACGAATAATTCGTAATTACGCATGAATATGTCAATCTTAGATTTTTTTACACGTGAGGTTCCCTCATGAGTGACCTCGAGCAAATCCCACATTTGTTTTGCAGTCTTGCATCCTAGAACCCGATTGTGTTCGGCAGGACCAAGACCACAAATTAAATATTTAAGGGCTTGGGCATTATGCTCGAGTTTCTCATAATCTTCAGAAGTATATTCAACTTTAGGTTTAGGAACAACATTACCTTCGGCGTTTCTCTTTGTGATGACATTATCACCACTTTCAATTACATTCCAAACCTGGTAGTTATCGGCCTTGATAAAGTTTTCCATCCGACTCTTCCAAAATTGATAGTATTTGCCATTGAACAATGGTGGTCGTTGAGTCGAGTACCCTTCTTCCAATCGGTCAACCGTATTCATTTTGCCGGATCTCTTCCCAAGGTATTAGCCTTTATGTGGTGAAGACCGGCTCTGATACCAATTGATGAAAACGGTTAGCAACACAAGAGGGGGGGGGTGAATTGTGTTTGTGTGTGGAACCGTGGCAGTTTTTCGCCGAGTTCTAGTGTGGGATAAAGGGAATTGCAAAATAGTAAAGTGCACAAGAATTTAACGAGGAAAAAATCCCTTGGCTCAAAGGGATTAAAAAACCTCGACCTCCCTCGGAGGAATTTTAAACAACTTCACTAAACAAGCCTTTGAAAGAGTTACAAGAGTGATTCTCCTAATCTACCCTTGAGCCTCCCCAACTCTATCCTCTCTAGGAAGAGTTATGCATCTCTACCTTGCGGGTAGAGAGCCTCTCAGCTTTATCACAAAGCTCTCACACACACTTAACCCGAGGCAGCTACTCTAGCCAATTAAGCCTCAATATTCCAAGTACAATATGAAAGGGAAAAGAAAAAGTCTGTCTAGAACTCCGAGCGGGCAGTTTCAGGCGCCAAGGACTTGATCTTTTTCTTGAATGATTCTTCTAAGTATTTTTCTCGGTTCAGCTCCGCTTTTCTTCCTTGCTGCTTCGAATATATAGGCTCCCTAGAATGAATCCGTTGGAGTTTTCCTTGTAGAGATAGTCTTGCCTTCAAAAGCTTTCCAACTTGAGAGTTATCTTAATAACTTTATGTGCCACCAAGATATTTTGTTCACTTAACATTCTCGGCCAAGTAAATCATCACAATCAAATAAAGATGGCTTTATCAAAATATATGGAAAGCAAATCTTGACCATACCAAGTATACGGCCACCTTAGCAATAATATTCATTTCAGCATTTTTGTAAGAAAGCCGTTTAGTAGTACGAGTGTGCTTTGGTCAACTTATTTCAAATGCAGCATTAATATGAAAAATACTTTCCAAACTCTTTTACAAAAATGTTTCCATGTAAAGCAGGTAACGGTTATGAAGTAAAGATGTATTGGGCAAGTAAAAAGACTTTCCTTTCACACATAATTTGTTAAAGTAAAGCTATGCATGCAATCCAATTCGGATGTAACAGATACCTTTCCATAAAACAGGACCTTTAATATTAGTAAGAATACTTATGGTAAGAAAACCTTTCTCAAATATTTGGTATCTTTTAAGAAGCTCCGGTCAGCCAAGTTTAAATCAAGCAATAATATTAAAGATACTTTCTATAGGATATGCAATCACGTATGGGAAGGTATCATGTGCAAGTTATAATATAGCACGACACTATCGCAGTTCTTAATTAATTTACGTGAATACTAGACCAGTTCTTATCCTTCGTTCCTGCATGGTTAGTTAATTAAAGACCGGGTCTATCCTTTGTTCCTGCATGGTTAGTCATCAACAAAACAACATATTCAACATGGATCATCATAAATACTACGGAGTACTCCGTAGTACTTTGTCAAAAGTATAAAGCACATTTTGATAAGGGTCGAATCGACCAAATTGCAGTCGATCTACAAAATTTGTCGACCAAATTAGAAGGTCGGATGTACGCGACTTTCAGTTGGTTGACCATATGTGTATCGACCCTACATTTAGTTGAAATAAAATTTACTTGAAGATGTTTATCGACCCTAAACAAGGGTATTATTATCGGCTATCACATGGTCAACAAGGTCGACAGGTTCTGTTCTTTTTTTACAAGTTCTTATAGTATGTCCTTTTTTGCCACAACCTGAGCATGTCAATTGCCATTTCTTTCTATGCTCGCCGGCGGATGGAAATCTTTTCATTGTAGGCCTTCCTCGCTTCTTTGATATGGCAGGAGGATTAACGGATTGAAGCACAGTGTCTTTGGCATCCCAATCTTCTACTTCGGGGACAGGATAAATGGTTTCAGCATATGCCATGTACATGAATTCTCGAGTGTAGTAGTTGCTGCACAAGTCATAAAGTTGAATATTATGTCCCAGATGATAGCATGCCAGAGCGTGAGCACATGGAAGTCGTGTTAAATCAAAAACACGACAGGTGCAAGTTTTCCGTGCCAGGTTGACCACGTGTGTAGACGTACCTTCAGGTCCTTTAACTTCAAAGTCAAACAAACCTATTTGCACTGATGTCATTGACTTAGCCTTCCTGTACCTATTGCGAATGAGTGTCTCTGCTTGGGCAGTCAGTGGGCTAGAATTGGACTCTGTTAACTGTAACTCCACCAATCGCTTGCCTCTCCACTCAGAAACCTTGGATTGTACTCCTTTCAATAGTGCAACAATGGGAAGTACTCTTTCTTTTTTCAAAACATTATTCATGCTTTCCACTCCATTTGTTGTCATAATATTATAGCGATTCACATGAAAGAATGCCCTAGCCCATTTGCTCTTTTCAATCCCATCTAAATAATTAGCCCCAGATTCAAATCTACTTCGAAATTCCCTATATATACGATTAAAATGCCTTTCGGTGTATGCATTTGCAAGACTGTCAAATAAATTCATTGCCCCTTCATCTTTGTGAAGATGAGATTTCAGATTCTGTGATATATGAAATTTACAGTGTCCGTGATCAGCAGCGTTGTAGTGCTTTCTCAGTCCATTAGCAATGCTTGCATGCCTATCAGAAATGAATACAAGCTCTGATGAATCGGCAATAAGCTTTCTCAAATGCCCAAAAAACCAATCATAAGAGTCATTGTTTTCACTGTCCACAACAGCCCAAGCTAAAGGATACTGATGAAAGTCACCATCTTCAGCTGTAGCTATGAGTAAAACCCCTTTGTAAGAAGTTTTTAAGAATGTCCCGTCAACCGAGATAACTTTCCTGAGTGATTGAAATCCTGAAATACAGGCATCAAATGCTATAAACACGTACTTGAATAATCCATTTTCAACTTCAAGGTGTGTTGTAACTTTTCCACTGTTAGCCTCTTTCAACATATGCAAATATAATGGAAGTAGTTTATAACTACTGCCGGGAGAACCATACAAGGCTTCATTTGCAAACTTTCTGCCCCACCATGCCTTTGCATAAGTAATTGGCATACTCTTATTTTGCATGAGGGTCATTATAGACTTCGGTCTAATCATTTCCTCAGAACCACCACCAAGAGTAGCTAAAATCGTTTGTGCAACATATCTTGAAGTGGTCTGACTATTAGTACGATTACAGTCTCCAACTGAGCAGTTGTGCTTCTTTATGTATTTTATGATTTTAAATCTTGGAGAATTCTTTACGGCAGTTGCATTCATCATCCACTTACATGTAGGGCATCTACACTTCAGTTTATATCTCGTGGCATCACTCTTCCAAGTTGTTGTTTCAAAATTTGCATTGATGGCAGCCTCCCTAAACTTATCCTTCAGGTCTTTTTTATTCTCAAATTCAAACCCAACTACGAATTCGGAACCATCATCAAAAGTACCATTAGCAGAGTCAGGATCGACTACATAGTGGCCGTCCTTAGAATCTTGGTCGACCACATTTTCCTCGGTATCATCAACTACTTTGCTAGGAGTAAGATCAGATACTTCTTTATGACTGTCAAGTTTCTTAGGTGTGGATACAGTAGCATCATGATCAACTACTTTGGTAGGAGTAAGACCAGAATAATCAGATTCTTCTTCTTTATGACTGTCAAGTTTCTTAGGGGTGGATACAGTAGCATCTCCTTCCACAATAATGCTGCATTGAAAAAAAGAATCCTCAAAGAAAACTTCATCATTTGTAGAGCAGTCCTCCCTATGCTCTAAACTTACCACAACAGATGGTACATCTTCATTGCGTTCGACCTCTTCAATCTCTTCAGTAACAGGTTGTACTTCAATAACCTCAACAACCTCAACATTAATTAAAGTTGAACGCATTTCTGTGTCTTTCAAAAATACAGAGAGTGCTTTATCCTTGTCTATGGTAAAAGGAACAACTTTACCAAAGCGTGGGAGTTGAAATGAGATCTTCAGTTTGTGAGACATAGGGTCATAACCTGTCTCTCCGTAGATACACCTCATAAACAGGTCCAAATCCACTTTACTAGGATCCCAATCGAAAGCACCTATCTTAGTGTCACCAGTAAATTTGTACTCTCCTGAATCGTTCTTCTCCCATTTCCCATTGTAATGAATATATATCGGTGTTGAATCCATCTGCATAAACTTGAACATTATTGTTTGATGTTTAAAATATATGACTAATATTTTCGACGTGATTTTGGTCGACACATAGTGGATATCGATGACTACATTTGGTCGACCAGTTCTAAACAGTTCCAATCAGTTTTGTTTTTTCCATTATATATTAAAATTTTCGACTTATTGGTTACAGTTTTCATAACTATTCGACTATATGTACTCGATCATGTAAAAATGTTCGACAAAATTGTGGTCGACAAAGATCAATATGGACCACATTTGGTCGACCATATTCTTGTTTTGATTGTTCAGTACTCTGTATTAGTTAAAATTTTGTAAGTTACTTCTTTTTATAACTATTCGACTATATGATGGTCGAACATATGGTCTACAAATTTAATACCAAAAATTGACTTGTAAAGTTATCGCACGTAGACCATATTATAGCCGACCACTAAAATAATAACGGTTGTGAACAACCAAAGTTGTCGGTTAGCGTGGTTGATCATTTTGTATTTGTTATCCGACCATATGGTTGTATTATATTTGAACATATATAAATTATGACATGAGTTTTATGATTCTACGCACCAAAAAAGCTAGAGAATCTGAATATAATGGAGATGAAGCTTTAACCAACCGTTTAGTATATGTAGCTAATCTTGTCTTGCCGGATGATGGATGACGAAAATCCAAATGCGCTGTACCAAGCTTTTGGTACTGACTGAGTCGATGATGCAGAGGCTAGAGGTTGAAGACAACTGAGAATCTGAAATAAACGTGGAATGATGAAGGAGAAAGGAATGACAATCTGAAATAAATGTTACCGTTGTGAATAAGTAGCCGTTGGGATGTGGTCGTTATAATGTGACGTGTGGAAAGAGGAAGCAGTTATTTAACTGAAGCGGGGTATAATCGGAAGTACGCCAAAACATTTAAACCGACGCGGGGTATAATGGGAAGTAGGCCAATTCATTTAACGGAGGCGGTAGTTTGATAATAACGAACGTTGGCCGGGTAGTTTGATAAATATTAAACCTTCTTAGGGCATTTTAAAAAATCCTCCGTTCATCAATGGAGCGCTGTTGGGCCCAGTAAAATATTCCTTCAGTTGGGCCGATGGATGCGGCAGTGTGCACCGATCCATGCAGTCCAAAGGAAAACCGCAGCCCTCCAGTATGCTGTGATTGATATCACTCGGTCACGCTAAGATTGTCTCATTTTACATTTTTGGAAAGTCCCACTAAGATTGTTTCATGTCAAATTTGGTAAAGTTTGTGTGGCTCTAAACCATTCTTACTTTATTTTTACTTTATAAATTTAATATTAACTATACAAACTCACTTTTCTTAATAGCCGTGTCACCTTCTCATGTCTCAATCTTAGTGAGACGGAGGTAGTATTAAAGATAAGAATTAAAAGGGTCCAAGAGCAATTCAAGAGGAGAAGTTAAACGTGGAGACAAAATAGGTGGTTGGTTCCTATTCTTGGAGAAGGGGTAGAATTTAGTTTATAAATACGTTTGTTCAGCACTACTGTAAGACACGATCAAAAGAGATCAAACACATATTCATACTCAGCTATTCTTCATTCAATATTCGAGCATATTTAATTATTTATTCTAATTAGTGTATTTCGTACTACCCTTATTAATTCAGTCCATATTTGATTCTTCATTGCTGGATTCCCATTTCAATCATATTCTTAGATTAGTTAATTTCTAGTTAAAACAAACGCCACTCGTTAAAGTTGCAGCTTCTTTCGCTTGTATGTAGAGTATCGATTGAGGGATCGGGTTTTGGAGAAAGGGGCGGAGGGTTTCTGTTTCTGGTTCTCGATTAATGAAGAAAGGGGCGGAGGGTTTCTGTTTCTGGTTCTCGATTAATGAAGAAAGGGGCGGAGGGTTTCTGTTTGTAATTATTGAAGGATAGAGAAAAATAAAGATTAAAAGGGGAAACTAAACTATATTGTTGAGTTTTTAGTTCAAATTTGGTATGAGTAAACTAAACTTAATGAATAAGATGCTCGAAAATTTTCATCAAAAAATTCCACCGAAAACCGCCCCAAATGGCGACGGCCGGACAGAGCGTCCTATATAAGGCCTTATTTGACCTTTTTATGTAAGTTCGACTGTTCGAGACCCTATTTGACCCTTTTCCCAATTTTTTATAATGGTCAAAGTTGTGTGTTGGCAAACGTGAAAAAAGGTTGCAATTAGAAAAGAACGGAAGAAGTATTTTTTAAACTTTTACATTTTTGCTTAACTACTACTTAAAACTAAATGTTAATTGAATTCATCGGAATACGTAAAACTTATACAAAGCGTGAAGAAAAAATAAGCGAACACAAACCATACATAGAAGTTTATTGAGCGGAATATTTTAAGTACATTAGAGCCTGTTTGGTAACATGAAATTGGTTGAATCGGCCGATTCTGCTAAAATTTATGAAATCCTGAGTAGATTTGATGATTCTACTGAATTATGGTAAATTATATTTAAAATATATTTTATTAATAAAATAAAGAAAAAAATATGAAAACTAGTTTTTTAAGGAAAGAAAAATATAGTTAAAATATTCTTCTACGTTAATTTCAGCCAATTCAATTAGAATAGCAGCTTCAACCTTACTTTTTAACAAAAGTTATGTATTTAATAAAGAAAATTGGCTAATAAAACTAATATAGTGAAAAATAAGGTCACCACCCACAAACTCTTAGAGCATCTCGAATGTTCTTCTTTTGACAGAATCAAATTTTGCCAAATGTTAATTATTGAGAAGTTTGTCTATCCACATCATCTAGACATTGAAAGAATTAAATAGAAGTGCTCCAATCTACAAAGTTGAGATCTTCGAATATTTACACGCAGAAACAGGAAAGCTAAAACTAAGGGCAACCAATAGTTGCCCACAATGAATTTCAGAATTGGCAGGCTATTTTTGTGGAATTGGACGTATTGCTCATGATTTTCACTGAGTCACGATGTTAAGTAAACTTTGGAGATTCCAATAGAGGGGTTGAAAGTGTTTGCTCCATGTCACCATAAAAGAACTCACGAAAGAATCCATTGGAGAAAAATTACAATCACTCTTTTGAAATTGATATGATGATGTGTCAATTATTTATCACATCCAAAGAAGAACATCAGAGATGCTCTTAATTAAATTTGATCATGTTGATCAATTTTGTGCATCGTACGTAACTTTTTTTGAAACTTCTACATTTTTGCTCAACTACCATTTCAACCTAATTAGGACTAATGTGCACTTTAAACTTAACTTTAAGGGGAATTTATATTAGAGAAGGCTTAAATATGTTTTTTCTCCCTGAAAATATTACACAGTTTGTTTTAGGTTTCTGCAAAATATTTTTTTTTTGTTTCTCATCCTTGTAATATGCACTATTTTGTTTTTCACGAATTTCACTTCACTTAAAAAAAGTCATTGTGAGTTGAAATTCACGAAATAGAAATCAGATCATTATTGGGTTGTTATTCTCGTGTTAGTGTTTATGTTAGGTTTGTCAATTTGTTTGGGAATTTAGCCTTTTTTTATGTCATTGGGTATGTTTGAATGTATGGGAACATGGATGTTTGTGTCAAGCCCGGTGCATGGTTAGCGATTCATGTTGCTCTTTTAGGAGTGACCGTCTCTAAGTGTGATCATAGGGTTTACAGTCGTAGTTGTTGGAGTTTAGTTGGTGTCAGATTTGTTTTTCCTTTGATTGATGTAATGATCCTGAAACTTATGATATGAATAGAGGCAAGTTTCCGTTCAAAAAAAATTGAGGCTAATATGAAAGTTAAAATATTGCTTTGTAAAACTAAGTATTCACATTTTCAAAATATATATTACAAGCCTTCGAAAAAAGAAAATCAATTTGTTTAATAGCATGACAAAGAATTAGAGGAAATCTATTAGTCGGGATTACTTTGAGGTCAAGCGGATGTTGTTATCATCAGTCATGGACTAAAACGAAAACTAACAAAAATTGCAGGGACGAAAAAAAAATGCAGGCATGTAAAACAAAATGTACTATATTTACAGAGACTAATAACATATTTAAACCTAAAGAGAATAATAGGGTTAATAATGTGTCTAAAGTAAATGTATGAGGATCCATCATCTTCATATTATGAAAGCAGAACTCCTCTAAAGATGAGTAAAAACATTTTGAAATGTGAAAATATGAGTATTGTGTTTTGTTCAAGAAATAGAAATCATTATTGCGATGAATGCAAAACATGATCATTAATGGTAATATAATGACATGTTAATGTCTAATATTGCAATTAATCTTGGCAATAATAATTCCAAGATTAACAGTGTCAAATAAGTTCACCTACTATTAGGGATAAGTCAATTGAACCCCCAACTCAAACATCATCCAATTAAACACACAAACAATTAAAAATGAAGTCCCGGTTATTTTGGCACCCAATCAATTGGCACTTGATATTATGATGTGACATATTTTTTTTGGTAGTTTCTATGGTACCCATAAGGTGAGAAATCATCTCATCAGGCCGGCCTGACGGGCTGCCCCGTCCGGCCGAGCCCGTTTGGGCACCTTCCCGGTGGAATTTTTTGATGAAATTTTTTGAGCATGTTCCTCATCAAGTCTAGTTTGTCCATACCAAATTTCAGCTCAAAATTCGATCGGGAAGGTCGTCAAATGATTTTTGCAAGTTAACTGGTCCGGAAAAATACATATTCCGGAGAAAGAGATTTCAAAATCACTTTTTAACTTAGGTAAAAAAACCAATATCATCCATAATCAAAGAGAGATAAGAACTTCCATGATCTTTCTTCAACTCATGGACCACCGTATGCGCATCTGTTTCAAGAATAATCTTATTCCATCCCCCTGCCATAGCACCACAGATCGCATCTCTGACCCCCAACGCCTCAGTTTCCTCCGCTGACCATTCCGCTCTCTTGGATACTCCTTTAGCCCGAATGAACTCACCCTGGTCATCTCGGGCTACCCAGCCCCACGCCTGGACACCATCAGCCTGATTAACCTCCCCATCCACGTTCACTTTCACGAAGCCCTCCTTTGGCTTACTCCATTTTCCCGCTGCCCTTTGCTCCATCCGTCCTGCTGACTGACTCGCAGCACCCCCTGCTGTTGTGCCCGCAGCTATGTAACCCCCAGTAGCAGAGCATGAGGCCCCAGACTTTCCCCCGGTACCTCTGTTTTGAGCCTCCTGCCAATGCTGCAACATACATGTTGCAGTATAAAGAATCCCCCCAGCCCATGGTGCTTGTCTTCCCAAATTAACTTGTTTCTCCTCTTCCAAATGCACCAAAGCATCGCGATAAACTGCCCTCAGTGAGCTGCCGATGAATGTTCCAAATGCCAGTTCAACCACTACTCCCAAGATTTGGCACCCGTATCAGCTTGAATTCCTACTAACTGTCATGCTTCGACTACTTTTGGGCATGCTCTTAACACATGATCAAGAGTTTCTTCCGGATTCCCACAGAGCTTGCAACCGCCTTGGATACTAATAACTATTTTCTTCAGGTTCTCCACGGTTGGCATCGTTCCATCAACAACCTGCCAAGCAAAATATTTAAACTTTGGGGGAATGTGAAGATCCCATAATCGTCTCCAACCTTCCCATGCCCCCACCATTTGGTCCCCCATTAACTTTTTGCAGTAGCTCTTCACTGAAAAGTTGCCATGTTTCTCACCTGGCCACCAAAAACCATCAGGCCGATCCGGCACACTAATGGGAATGCTGAGAATTAATTGTTTATCATCCTCATTAAATAAATTATTAATTCTCGTTAAGTTCCACTCTTTTCCCGTCTTATCCCGCAATGCAGCCACATTCATATTCCTAACCCCAGGGGGTTTTGCAGACGTAATCTACTCTGGCCCCTGTCCCAGTAGCCAAGCATCCGCCCACACCTGTACTTCAATTCCATTACCTGCCCTGCGCCTCGTATGATCTTTCAGAGTTTTTCGAGTCTCGAAAATACTACGCCATATAAAAGAGGGGTTACTTCCCACTTTTGCCTCCAAGAAGGATGAATTGGGGAAATATTTAGCTTTAAGCACGCAGCTCATCAAGCTATGCTTATCTGTGATCAACCTCCAACCTTGTTTTGCAAGCATAGCTAGATTAACTCTCAAATCTTCCGAAATCCCAGCCCTTTTGCTTCCTTAGGCTTGCACATAGCATCCCATCTTCGCCACCTAAGCCCCTTCTGTTCGAATTTAGCTCCCCTCCACCAAAATCCATTCATCAATTTTTCAATATCATCACATAGGTCCTTTGGGAGCAAGAAAACATTCATAGCATAGTTCGGCATGGCTTGAATGACATTTCTTAATAACACTGTCCTTCCTGCCCAGGATAAAAATTTGTTATTCCAACTCTTAATTCTGCAAAAAATATGTTCCCGGAGATACCTTAGAATAACATATTTATTTCTCCCAACGAGGGCCGGCAACCCCAAGTATAGATTCTGCCCTCCTTCCCGGTTAATTCCAAAAAAATGGCAACAATTATCTCTGAAAAGTTCACCCACATTTGGGATAAAAGACAAAAAAGACTTACCAAAATTCACCATTTGACCTGAAGCCTGCTCATAATTTTGTAAAATATTCTTTATTGCGGTACAGCCGGCCTCCGATGCCTTGAAAAATAAAAAACAATCATCTGCAAATAAAAGATGGGAAACTCTGGGAGCCCCCCCGACAAACCGAAATCCCATGCACACTCCCAACCTGCTCAGCTCTCCTAATCATAGCACTCAAACCTTCTGCCACAAGAATAAATAAATAGGGTGACAGTGGATCCCCTTGCCGTAGCCCTCTACCCGGCCGAATAGGACCTAAATAATCCCCATCAAACTGAACAAATTAATTAACAGTGGTGACACACGTCATTATAATATTCACCCATCTGTCCGAGAAACCCATTCGAACCATTAGCAGCTTCAGAAAACCCCAACTAACCCTGTCATATGCTTTACTCATATCCAACTTCATAGCCACAAAACCCTCCTTACCAGTACTTTTTCTTTTCAGAAAATGCTGAGTTTCAAAAGCTACTATAATATTATCAACGATAGACCTCCCTGGGATGAACGCGCTCTGGTTATCACCAACCAGACCCCCCAAGATAACCTTCAGCCTATTTGCAATGACTCTAGAAAAAAATTTATACACAACATTACACAAAGCAATAGGTCTCTAGTCTCCCATAAACTCAAGTTTATCCTTCTTTGGTATCAAAACAATATTAGTAGTATTTAATTCCACCGGGAGAGACCCTGAAGAAAAAATACATGTACATAATCGGAACACATCAGCCCCAATAACGTCCCAGAATTTCTCCCGTCTGAGCCAGGCGCTTTCTCCGGATGCATATAAAAAATAGCTGCTCTGACCTCCTCCTGGCTGATAGGCTCAAGTAATTTATCATTTTGCTCTGCCGAAACCTGAGCTAGATTATATATATCATCCCAATGTACCTCAGGGTCTCATTCATTTTCATTTCCTTTTCATTTACCCCAGTGCCGCAAAGGCTCCCACCTACGGTGGGGTAAGCGGGGGTCGGATGTACGCAGTCTTACCCCTGTACTACACCACAAAGAGACTGTTTCCGGATGACCCATAGTGAAAATCGCGTCCAAAATTGCATGGATTGACTGCTGCTTCATAACAAAGAAGCGCAGACAGTTTAGTGAGTCACTTTGCTTTATTCCATCATATTCTCAAGCCAAAAAATAATGAATCTTTGGCTCCATTGCAAATGTTGGACAAAATGTACCTCAGGGTCTCCAGCCTGAAAAATATTCTCAAAGTACGGTTGCACCATATCTCCCAGTTTTCTTCTTTCAGTAACCCATGTTCCATCCGGACCCCATAAGCCCTGCAGCTTATTCCGTCTCCTCCGTTGTTTGACCGCGTTGTAAAAAAAACGCGAGTTTATGTCACCCTCCTTGAGCCAGAACTCTTTAGCTCGTTGCTTCCAACATAGATGCTCCTTCTCCATTAACCCTTGAATTACTGTTTTGAGCCTCAAGAATTCCCCCATCCCAACAGGATCAGTTCGCCCCCTCAAGCTAACCAGCCTTTTCTTACAAGCCTGAATATGGTGCCTAAAGCCCTTCGGTCTACAACTGTCCCATCTCATTAATTCTTTTCCGCAAAAGATAATGCACTCACTAACCGTCAGGTCTGTCCCTGCACTCCAGCTATTCACCACCACCGTCCGGCACTCTTCTTCCCGAAGCCACAGGTTTTCAAACCGAAACACCTTTGGTTTTCTCCCGTGTACTGTTGGCTTAACGCTAATCCATAGGGCCATATGGTCACTCGCCAGTGCCTCCACCAAAGACGCTTGCGCTTGCATAAAGTTGTTCCACCAATCATCATTAACAAGGATGCGGTCAAGTTTTTCCTCCACCCAATATGTCTTCCCTTTTCCCCTCTCCCAAGTCCATTGATAACCTTGGAAAGGAAAATCTCGAAGACCGCTGTTCATAACCGCCTCCCTGAAGCCTCTAAGTCTCCATTCCGGATGAATGATATTCCCTCTCTTTTCGGAATCATTTAGGATGTCATTGAAATCCCCTATAATCATCCAAGGAAGGGTATTATCTTCCGCCAAATCACAGAGCATGTTCCACGCCTCCCTCCGCCGAACCGTGTCCGAAAAGGCATAATAGCCCGTTAATCTCCAAACTTGTGCTCCTACCTCCAGTCGAACGAAACAATCGATGTAGTTGAGACATGAAGCCCGAACTGTCAATTCGATGTTATCCTTCCAGCCAAACGCTAGTCCTCCACCAAGCCCCTCACAATCAACCCCTGCAAACTGGCCGAACCCCAAATTCCCCATGATTGACTTGGCTCGCAGACACCTGGTTTTCGTTTCCATGAGGAAAGCATACATCGGGCCTATGAGATTGAACAATGTCTGTCACCCCTTGGATAATGAGCCCATTCGACAGTCCACGGCAATTCCAACTAACCACACTCATCGAGAAAAAACTGAGAGAAGCTGGACCTGTGATCGGAGACCACCGCCGGAAAAAAGGTCGGACCAGTGATCGGAAATCACCGCCGGAAAAAACCCTAGGACAACCTAGGAGACGACCGCCTCAAATAATAGCATAGTTTAAACAACACAACAGAGAGAATACTTATCATGATACCTGAAGTCCTTTCAAAAAAAATATTGATAACTGAGGATGAATGAAGAAGAACGGCGAAGTGCAGAGTCGAGAGGCAGAGCCAAAGGTAGAAGAAGCCACCCCTTTCTCTAGTGATATTTGAGCTGGGGAGTCCAATTGTCTTTTACGTAATAGTAAGGAGACTTATTTAACATTTTCCCGTTTTCCCTAGATGTTACTCCCTAGTATATATCATACCACTCATATATTACTCATATTTGAGAAAGAAAATCTTAAGAGTCTTACTTTGGAAAAATAACCATTTTTATTCATATTTGAGGAATCTTTGGGCCTGTTTACTAACAGAGATATTTTCCAATTTTCTAGAAAACTGGAAAACTGGAAAACAGAAAACAGGAAACGTGTTTACCAAAGAAATTCCTGGAAAACTGGAGAAATGAAAAAAGAAAAACGTGTTTACCAAACCGTTTTCCAAAACAAGAAAAAATGAGACATGTCTCTCTTTTCCTTAATGATTTGGAGAAGTGACTTTTACTAGTTTTCCAAATTTGGAAAACGCAGATGCTACAGTGCCGCTGCAATGAATTTGCATACTTACACCTAGTGGTGGGTCCGGTCCCGCTCCGATAACGATTCCATTCCGGTACCTCCATCCTCGTACCTTACCCCTTACCCCTACCCTACCCTACCTTACCCACCCACCCAACCCCACCCCGCATACCCATTTTTCCCTATTATGACACTTACCCCACCCCGGCCCCACCCCGGCCACCCTACCCTACCGCCACCCCTACCACCTCGACCCCACCTTACCCTACCCCACCTTACCCCTTACCACATGCCCCAATCTCGGCCCCACCCCACCGCCATCCTACCCCCACCCTCGTACCGCCATCCTACCCTCACCCTTCCGCCATCCTGCCACCATCCTACCCCCCACCCTACCCTTCCCCTACCTCGGCCCCACCCAGATCCCGGGCCCACCCTACCACCTCGACCCACCCTACCCTACCCCCACCCGTATATTACCCCTTACCCCTTACCACATGCCCCTACCTCAGCCCCACCCCACCGCCATCCTACCCCTACCCTCGTACCGTCATCCTACCCCCCACCCTACCCTTCCGCCATCCGACCACCATCCTACCCCCCACCCCTACCCTTCCGCCATCCGACCACCATCCTACCCCCCACCCCTACCCTTCCGCCATCCGACCACCATCCTACCCCCACCCTACCCTTCCCCTATCTCGGCCCCACCAAGATCCCGCGCCCACCCTATCGCCATCCTATCCCACTACCCCTACCTTGCCCCAACCCCAACCCCAACCCTACCCACTACCCCCCCACCCTTACCGCCATCCTACCCCTCACCCCCTACCCCTTCCCTACCTCAGCCCCACCCTGGTCCCGGCCCCACCCTACCGCCATCCTATCCCAACTCCATACCCTACCTCTACCTTACCCCAAACCCTACCCACTACCCCACCCTTACCCCTAACCACGACCCTAACCCACCAACTACCCCCACCCAACCCCCAACCCCTAGACCTTACCACCCCACCCCGACCATACCCCTTACCCCACCCCCACCATAACTTCCGTACCCCGACCCCTACGAGTAGGTATGGGTGGGTAAGAAGGGTTGTGGGGGAGTATGGGTAGAGTGTAAGATTATGGTAAGGATAGAGGTCAAGGGGCATGGACCCGGTTCGGGCCGCCCGGCCCGGGACCGGCCCGCCACTGTGCGGGCCCGGAACCGGCCCGGTTCTCGGGTCCGGGTCCGGGTCGGGCCTAGGCCCGGTGGGGGGGGGGGGGGGGGGGCGGGTCCGGGCTCGGGCCTTGTATTTGGCGAACCGGCCCGGCCGGATCGGGCCCGGGCCCGGGCCGAATTGATTTTTTTTTTTATTTTTTTTTTTTCATTTTTTGGGGTTAGTTGGGTTGGGCTTGATGGTTAGGAGGGGTTTGGGGGTTTGGGGGTGGTGGGGGGGGGGGTTAGGAAAGCAAAAAAAAAAAAAAAATTATGACCGAACCGGAGGCCCGGCCCGGCCCGGACCCGGTGGCTACCCGGGCCGGTCCCGGGCCTTCCTTCCCAAAAAAAAAGCCCGGCCGGGCCCGGCCCGGCCCGGACCCGGACCGGACCCGGTGGCTACCCGGGCCGGTCCCGGGCCTTCCTTCCCAAAAAAAAAGCCCGGCCGGGCCCGGCCCGGGTCCATGACTAACTCAAGGGTGTGGAATTGGAGAACATGTTTTCAGATTTGAAAATGGAAAACTAAAAAATAGAAACAGGAAATTGGAGATAGAAAAACTGAAAAATAAAAACAGAAAATTGGAGAACGAAAAACAAAAGTAGAAAACAGGAAAATATCTCTATTAGTAAACAGACCCTTCTTTTTTTTGTCTAAAGGAATCTTCCTTTATTAAAAGAAGAAAGGTCTAACAAAAAAATCCTCTTCAGTCAACGAATGGTTGAAAAAAGTCAGCCATAACTAAACACCATTAACACCTAACTAACCTCAAAAAAATTAAACGACTAATCCTTCTTTCTTCATTGCTTGGGGCTAAACTTTCTGTATTGATGCCAACCCTTTAGTTCGATTTGCGTGATCTGCCGCCGCTGACGCCGGCGAAACGATGGGATCCACCACCGATACGTCAGCGGCTTCCTCCACCGTCACCACCGCTTCCCACCATCCTCCCTCCCACCACATCCTGGAAATCACCCTCATCTCCGCCCAAGATCTGGCCCCCATTTCCAAATCCCAGCGCACCTACGCTCTAATTTGGGTCAACCCGAATAAGAAACGGAGCACCAATATCGACCCCAAAGGGCACACCAATCCCACTTGGAACCACAAGTTCTCGTTCCGGGTCGACGACGAGTTCCTCGGGTCCGAGGCCTCCGCCGTCACCGTCGAGATCTACGCCGTCGCCTGGTTCCGGGACATCCTCGTCGGAACGGTGCGCTTAAATGTTAACAACATTTTGACGCCGCCCTCACCGGGCATTGTTAGCGATGAGAAGAAAAACGAGAGGTTCATGGCTCTCCAGACCCGCCGGCCGTCCGGCGACCCTCAGGGGATGCTCAACATGGGGGTTGCCCTGTTCGACGCCGCCACGCGCAGCAAGCCGATCTGCAGCGACGTCAGCGCTTCTTCCTCGGATTGCAGAGATCTTCTGGAAAAGAAAATGAACAAGTTCCTTACAGGGGATGAGATCTCCGAGGAGTTCCCGGCGAATCCGGGCTCGATCTGCCGTGCGGGATCTGCCGTGAACGGATCAGCGATATGCGGCGGATCCGAAGTCTGCTCGGACATCGGGCCGTCGGCGTCCGTTGTGGCAGCGGAGATAGCCATGAAGTCGAACCCGCCGGCGGAGCAGAGCAACGCCGGGCCCCAGAGACGGAAGGGCGGAGGAGAATGCGGAGAGAGCGTGATATTGGAGGAACTGACGGCGGAGGAAGCGGCGGCGAAAGGGATGACGAATCAGCCGGAGGTTGTGAAGAAGAAGGGACGCCTGTTTTCGTGCTACGGTTTTGAGGTCACCATTGTTTGCGGCGCAAGAAAAAAACAGAAAAGCGATTAATAAATTCCGACAGAGAGATGAAAATTTTCCAGAATTTTTTTCCTGTTTTGTTTGTATAGTGAACCAAACGAACATCAACCCTCCTCCGGCCGGGCTAGTAGCCGCCGGCGTGATGATCAGATAACGAGTCGGCGACTGTTTTTTCTTCCTATGAAACTCTGACTTGATGATGGTTTGTTCTTAGAGCCTGTTTGGAGAATTCTGTTTTCGGCTTATCAGGCTTATCAGCCAGCTTTTTCACCAAACACGTAACTTTTACTTTCGCGCGCTGAATTGTGTAATAAGCCGAAAAAGTAAGGTTGGAGTTACTTTTCTGGCTGTATTGGCTGAAGTTACTGTAGAGGACCATTTTAGCTATTTTTACATATAATTTTTTCTTTAATTTATTAATAAAATATATTTTTAAAATATTTTTTTCTTAAATCAGCAGAATCAGCCAAAACAGCCACTCCAGCCAGAATATCATAAATTTCAGCAGAATCAGCCAAAACAGCCTATTTTGGTGCTACCAAACGGGCTCTTAGTATAGCATTATTAAGAAGCAATCAGTAGTTATTTATGCGGAGCAATTAATAGTTCATAATTAAAATAAGCTTTGTAGGAGTGTAGAAATTGCGAAGAGGTTAATTCCTTCTTGCAATACTAATCTTTTACACAACCTCATTAGTCATTATTCTTGTACTCTATATAACTATGGAGAATTTGACTTTGCACTGATGTTTCAGGTGATATTTGAGTTTGCACTATATTTTCAAAATCATTAATGTATGTATTTCAATTCACTATAAAATCATTTGACTTTGCACTCCATTCTTTCACATTTTAGGGGTTGATGGGGTGCATACATTAATGATTTTGAAAATAGGGTGCAAAGTCAAATATCACTCAAAATATGGGGTGCAAAGTCAAATTCTCCCCTATAATTATCATCTCATCCTATATCCCTATCTTATAATAACACTCAAATTAACTAAGGGAGATTTCCCAAAATAGAACTAAATAGAGTTTGAAATTCTAAAATAGGACTCTTATGTTTTTCTTCCCGAAATATGACTAAGATGACAGTATTTACTGTCATCTTTTAGTCATTACTGCCAAATAGTTGCAGTACTATGCATTTAACATGACAGTATTTATTATAATTAATGACGGTATTTTTCAATCATGACAGTATTTTTTGATCATGACAGTAACGACTCCTATTTCGGTAAGAAAAACATAATGGTCTTATTTTGGAATTTCCAAAGTTATTTACTCCTATTTTGGGGTACTACTCATTAACTAATAAATCGACTGAATGTTACACTTAATTAAAAATGTGATTGAAAAGGTAGACTGTCCAATATATTGAATTATAGAATATTTGTATTTAAAATATACATATTCATTTATAAATTAAGGGGAAAAAATTGAAAATATATAAAATGATTATTTGCAATAACTTTGGCCATTCTATACAAAAAAGTAACTTTATCCTTATTTATTTTGATCATTACATAATTCAACATATGAAAATTAGAAAATTACTATATTTTCTTGTTTAACTTGCACGCTTATATGAACTGTGAACTATGAAGTGGTTGAAAGTAAAAATGTGATTGCTTTTTTAAAACACTTAAAGCTACAGTGAGAAAGGTATCCCACAAAGCCAATTGAAAAATAGAAGAGATGATAAACTGTCAAATAGACCTTCGTAGTGTATAAGTGTACTAGCATTGGCACGCGCTTTGCGCGAAGGTCAATGCCCAATGGCATAAGATGGGCTGTGAAAAAGAGCAGAATATGTAAAAACAAGAAATAGTAGATTAACATTGTCAATTCATTCACCGGAATATAGTTTAAAAAGTATTCATGATTGTTTGAAGCAAACCATCATTGAAATAAAACATAACAAAAAAGCAGTGGTACATCAGAGAGGCATACATTGAAGAGGATCAAGCAGGCCCAGCATTGTCGGTGGATGCAAGGCTGCTGATCTCGTATGCATGCTTGCGACATGGGGCTCTCCTCTATGCCACATGCTGAAACGGCAAGGAGCCTAATCCTTCCACAACCATTCTTAAAAAATGCTAGGCTGGAATCTTGGTTGATGTGGAAAACCATTTGAATTTCCTGCAAGAGATCCATTTTCACCCGATATTCAGAATGATCCAAACACGCCGGTGATTGAAGACAATGGAATGCGTCCAAATAATGTAGATCCAGATGAAGTGAAGCCTTCCGTTTTCACTAATTCAATTGAAACCCAAATTTTTAGTTTGACCAAATATTTTTTCCATAAAATTGTTTCTAACTCAATTCCATTGAACTGTGATTTTATGACATATTTTAGCATATTCCACACCATATTAATGATTGCAAATATGCATCGCTTAACTAAATTAGATTGAAAAGAGCAGTAACAGGAGGAACCAAAGATTATCTAATAACAATTTGGAAAAAATAACCAAATTAGATTTGAAAATCGTATTGAGGGTTACAAATATGCATGGAAATAGAATTGGACCTACAAAGATGAAATTGCAGCGTCACTATCCTTGAACTTTTTCTTTTGCTCATCCATTAACACAGCCATGGGCTCCAAGACAAACCTAATGGCAGCAGTAGAGATGAAATAAGTAATTGAGCAGTAATGCCCAGAAAATCCAAAGGCACAATTATAATTTGAAGGCATGTTCAGACTTCAGAGTTCTTCGAAAGAAATAATAACATACATATATATAAGTGGTTGCCCTGTGTAATATCCCAACATCTGGAATACCAAACCTCTAATGAGTGATCGAATGAGCCACCTAATTTTCTTGTTTCTGTTTACAGGTTGATAAGGCCAACTAATATATGATACCTTTAGTTTTAAAAATGCCACTCGTAATAGTTAGTATGAGCACTCACGAATATAAAGGAAAATGCACGAGCCTATTACCATTATACTACGTATTAATTTTCATGTGAGAAAAGAAGAGCCTTCTATAGATCTGAAAGCAACAAAAAAGTAAAAAATCAAATTTTAGAGAACAAACCAACAACAGCAGGTGATATTATAGCTAAGGTTCCAGGTTTTATCATCTCTCTTAGAGATGCAAAAGCAACGATAGATATACATCGTCCATAATCTGGTTTCTCTTTGCAGTACGACATCAATCATTTTCCGGAAAAATAATTAGAAAAGCAAACAGAGCATCATAGGCAACATACAACTTTAATAATTAATACTAATACATGATTGGTAAATATATCAAAGATGAAAAACACAAACCATTATTCCTGGTGTAGGCAGAAGCTATGATCAGGGATAGCCAATTCCTTTCCAAACTTGGAACCAAATCTGCAATCTATGGGCAGCCCCACATACTTCGAGACATTGATTTTGCTTAATAGAGTTATCAAACGACTCAATTTACTCCAGATGTAGGCAAATCAAACAAATTTATGAACATATTGGTCTTGTTAATATGATTAAAATAGCTGTAAGATATACTTGTATATGCAGAAATTCATACATGCCTTCAAATAAGAAAATATGCAACACGGAAAAGTGATGACCAGTTTTTCCTATCCAAAAAGTGATGACCGGTTTTTCAAATAAGAAGTTTATACATGTCTTTAAATAAGAAAATATGTAACAATTTATATGAGCTCTATTGGAAAGTGACTTTCCTAGCTGACTAACATTCTCGATTAACGAGATAAAAGTGAGTCTTTCTTATCAAAACACAAAGTTGTAGCTGAAAATAGAAATGAATTCACGTATGTTAAGTACACTTAAGGAGTTACTGGATTTATAATGGCTGGAAGTGAAATGGGGCATGATTTGTGTACGCAAATAGATGTTAAATGGGTAGAATCCATAATGTATTAAATATCAGTTTAGAAACATATAACATTCATAGCTTTGGGTAGGTTTGGTTTAACCTGTCACCCGATTTAGTAACATGAACACACCCACATACATCCCCATTAATAATGCAAGCACTGTCAAACAAACAAACACCCCACAAAAAAACAATACTCAAACACCAACACAGCACAACTAAAATACACAGGTGCTTAAAAGTTATGCACAGGAACATCAGAGGCTTACAATTTCAGCAAATCCAAGGAGTTCAGCAGGGATACCTAACACCAGGGAAAAACATTTAACCATAGTCAAAACCAGCAGACAAACTTTCAAACCCAGCTTCTCAAATTATCAAACAGACACAACACCCAACGCACACCAGCACCCTAGGAGGAGTAGTTAACAAGGCCTCCACCCCATTCAACCCCACACAAACCACAAACAGAAAGAAGAGCCCAGAAAAGGCGCAACAACCACCCCGACCTCTCAAAAAAAACCAGAAAACAGCGGTCCAAACGCAGTACACACAACGATGGAATACAGAGGGAGAATAAAAAAACAGCAAGGACACTCACAGTCTCGCAGGAACAGGCCAAGATATTGGCAAACAGCACCAAAGAAAAAGCGGGCGTAGACGATGGGATAATGATCAAAACGAAATGATTTTCACTCCATCTTGTAGGAGTCAGGCGATAAAATTTTAAAATGATCAAGTGGAGCTGTGGAGGAGGTTGGACCGTGTCAGAGAGATATTTCTCGTGTCTCAATCAGCCCAACTTTAATCGATTTAACAGCAGGGATATTTCCCCGGGCAAGCTGAAGTCGCGCTGGCCGAAAGATGAGGGAAGCAGACGGGAGCCTCCCGTTAGTCGATCGTTGCGCCAAAAGGAAGACGTCCGCGGGACTGTAGCAACGGAAAAATGCCCAACTTAACATCCTTTCACAATTTATATATAAGTAGATTAAAATAGTTAATTAAGTTCTCAAACTAAATAAACACACAATTAGACCCACAAACTTTATAAAAGCGGTCAATTCTAAAATTTAACAGGTTATGGTCCGGTTGTCCAGTCACTCATCTGACCTGGCAGTCATGCGTTTACTTTAACTTTTTTTCTTGGGTTCTTCTACGGTACCTTCTAAAATAAACCATGTACGGGTACCTAACCTTTTTTTAGCCAATAGCGTTATAATATGAAGACACGTTAGCATATTAGTCACATTAATATACTAATTTTCATTATTTGCATTTTAGTCCATAATAAAAGAAGAGTTAACAAAATGAAACACTCATATGTTTGCCAACTGCTCATGTCATTGCGGTAAGATTCCCAAGAAGCCAAGCCGATGAAACTCAAAAACGTTGCAGATACAGAAGGGAATCATATCACTAAATCACTAATCAATTATTGGGTCCAGAACTTTTAGGAAAACAGGCCAATCAAATATAGTAAAAACAATAGAATCTAATTAAGATTTTGGCTTCCAATTATGAACAAGGCGTCTTCTTTCTTATGTGGTTGCTGCTGCATCTTCTCATCTCTTTCTTGGGGTGGAAAGATCTTAGGCCGAGAATCTGAGATTGTATTTTATGAGCCGAACCGATCCGTTCACTTGTTAACTGTTTTACTAGGGACTAAAATGAAAATAATAAAACTGATAACTAGGATGTTAACGTGGCCTAATAGGATCAAGTGATTGGCTAAATATTTTGGGTACCGGTACATCCTTTATTTAGGAAGTTACTGTAGAATTTCCCTTTTTCCTTTTGTTTTTATTTTCCCTTTTGTTTTTATTTTTCCTTTTCTTTTATTTCCATTCTTCCACTGTGTTGCCTAGTCATGAGGCATTGTTCCGACGAGGTTGTGGTGGAGATCATGATGTTGAGGTACACGCAGAGCTGCGACAGGGTCGTGGTGGAGAGGTTGAGGAGGGCGAAGTTAAGGAACTAAACCGAGCTCTGGCGGGATGTAAGCGGAGAGGTAATTGGAGGAGAGGTCCAACGGTCCAAGGCCTAGAGATTGGTGCAATTGGAGAGGTAAGAAGAGATAGAGCATTTGAGGGGTGTTTTCTCATAAAGCGGGAATGCAATGCATCAGTGTCCAAAATACGGGAGTTTTATTAGGTTTTCTGAAAACACGGGAAACGTGTTTGTCTAATCCGAAAGTTTTAGGTATAGTTGGGAGGTCTAGGAAAAGTTAAAAAAACGGATTCCATGAATCCGAAATGTGGTTTTAATTATTTTTAAAACATAGGTATGTTGAGTAGGTTGACTAATTTAAGTTGAGTGGGGTATCTCAAGTTGAATGGGCTCTCAAGTTCAATAGGTTTTTTTTAATGATTTCTTACGTTTTTTTACATTATTTAGTTACATTTTTTTTTTTCAAATAGGAAATCACAAATATTTCAATAAAAATATGAACAAAAATAGAGGCCCTCAAAAATAAATAAATAAATAAATTATTGATATTTGTACTGATTACATTTTAAACATGGTTCAGGAATCTGAATAGTGTTTTTTTAAAACATGCCTAAGCTATGTACGTAGAGTTGAGTAGGTAAATAATAATATGGAGTAAGTGCATTATTTTGTACTCTATATTTAAAAACGTACAAATAATTTTATATAAATTTGTAAGTGGGATAAATAATAAAGTGTTTTGATTGGGATAATATGTACAAAAATGAATAAATTTAGTGATATTTGTAATTGGAAATATGTGTATTATTTTATGATGTAAAAACTAATCAATTGTTAGGTTAGTGATTGTATTAGTGAATATACATATTTAATGATATTGTATTATGAAGTTATTCAATGTTCCCGCAAAAATAAAAATATAAATATTTCATTACTCATTTATTCTTGCATAACAACATGACAAACAAAAACAAATTTTTATTCATTGAAAAGAGTTACAAAATACATATAAATTTACTCTTGTGCTCTCCTACTCAGACGCATATCCATTTCATTTGTAAATCTTGTCCTTTAAGGTCTACCGCTTTGACCGCGCCTAGCACTTTGAGGCGGTATCACCAAATATCCGGTATCAGGCATCACACTTACGTCATGCATAGGCATAATATCCGTAGCATACGTACGGATGTAGGCACCTAATTTATACACGTCCGGGATGAGATGATATACAGTTATTTCTAAGAAATGACATGTCGCATAAGCGTGAACACATGGAAATCCATTTTGCTTCCAAAAACCGCAATCACATTCGCAACGTGAGAGATTTACCGTTAATGGCGGATAATCACTGATGGAAACAGAGTATATTCCAGTTGTTAGGTTATGCGGGACAATAGTGCACCGATGTCTTTGCTGCGAACGTTCAAGAATATCTTTCCATATATTTTGCGGATAGGGGAACCCAGCTTGCCGCCACATCTGACCGGCCCTACGTCGGTCGGCAAATAGTTGCACAACTTTGTTAAAAGTTGCCTTAACAAGCGCGGTGATTGGAAGTGTACGACATCCCTTTAGGACGTTATTGAAGCTCTCGGAAAGATTTGTTGTGAGGATGCCGTAACGTCGTCCGTCATCGAAGCATAGTGCCCAATTTTCATGTGGAATATCATTCAAATACGTGAACGCATTCTCATTCCTAGCACGAATTTGAGCCATTGTTTGGTAAAATTCACTCACAATGGGTGTACTCCCGGCCTGCCAACAGAGCTTTTTCAGTTCAGTGCTCTTGAATTTTGTCATGAAATTGCTCCTAATGTGTCGGAGGCAGAACCGCTTTGAAACTCGGGAGGTTTTCAATTGGGGTACTGATCGATAGGCACTTAGGATGCCGGGATGCCGGTCTGATATTAGGCACACACGCCGATTTGGTCTGACAACATAAGTCATAACGTGTTCCAAAAACCATGACCAACTATCTGTGTTTTCACTTTCCACGACTGCGTAGGCGAGAGGGAAAATCTCACGGTTAGCATTCATGGAGACTGCAACCAGGAGATGACCCTTGAACTTTCAGTACAAGTGAGTACCGTCTACAGATAGTACGGGCGGACAGTGTTCAAACCCATCAATGGAAGCTTTTAAAGCCCAAAACGCACGGTGAAATTCATACGTACCAGCGTGATCGGTTGGTTTTGGTTGGAAATCTACCACTGATCCCGGATTTGATGCTCTTATCGCATGCAACAAATTGGGTAAATCATTATAGGCCGCCTCCCAGTTGCCGAATCTTCGCTCAAGGGCGATCAAACGTCCATACCACGCCTTTTTGTACTTGACATTGATTCCGAATTTGTCGTATATGTCTTGGATCACGAGTTTAATGCTGTAATCCGGATCAACATGCACTTTGGTGGCGATTGCAGTCGCTATTAACTTGCTCGTCATCAGCCTGTCACTAGGAGCTCTTTCATAATCCATTATGCAGTTGTGTAGTGGTTGATATTTTTTCACCCTCCAAAAATTGGTGTTGAGAAGGTTTCCCGCCTGAATGTGCCACGTACACGTTTCATCATAGATGCAAATTGCCTTCCATGATCTGACACGTTTGTCAAGTGTCCTAAAAACTCGGTTTTGCCGAATACTTTCTTTGGCTACGGCTTCTTTCAGTAAGTCGTAAGAATCGTATATTTTGCCGACCACAATTCTGTCACTTTCACGATTTGCTGGTTCAACATATGGTTGTTCTAGTTCGATACCGGCCCATGTTGCGTCCTGAGCGACATCATTATCGTCGGAATTTGTTGTTGCATCGTCATCTCCAGAAAATTGTTCATAATCAGAATCTTCTTCCTCTTCATATGTTGTTGAAGGGCCATCTTCCTGTTCAATAGTATGCGGGTTATAGCGTCCGCCGTATCTCGTGTGTAATTACTTATCTCTTGTTTAATATAAATACACCACTAGGGCTACCACAATGGTAGGCTATTATTCCCTAATCATATCTTTTCACATGGTATCAGACGCACGGGTTCCCTAACCCTAGTTTAATATGTCAAATCCTCCAGTCTCAGCGCCCGGACATCAGTTGAAAACCTAATCATATCTTTTCACATCTCGTTGATGGTCCGTCCGGACAGTGGTTCTCCTTCGAATTTGTCCTTGGTCCGGACAGTGGTTCTCCTTCGACGGGCAACCCCAACAACACTTCTACGTCCTGTAAGGTGATGCCCACCTCACCAAAAGGCAAATGAAAGGCGTGTGTCTCTGGTCTCCATCTTTCAACCAACGCTGTTATAAGCGACCAGTCTAACTGCAACCTTCCGATGCCCTCGACTCCATAAAATCCGGAGGTCTTCAGCAAAGCTACCACTCCTGGATGACGCGGGCAGTCTTTGTACACCTTTGAACAATATATATTACACCTCAACTTTTCATCAGTGGATGTAGCATCATTCCAGACAAGGTCCGCGCGATGCGCGTAACGTGGCATCACTAGCACAGACCGATCAACCGGGTCCATAAGTGGTATTTGTGCAGCCATTCTTATCCCAACTAACAGTAAGAATCATAATGAGGAATTTTATTAAATGAGATTATATATTAGATACGGAGTATAAACTTTCAATGAAACTATATCAGTGTTATGTGATACATTATAACATATGTACCATTGAAATTGTAAATTTTCCATTGAACAATATTATCACCGTGCCAGAAACTAGAAAAGAACTAGTTCTAGACAAAACTTTTGCCAGAAACTAGAAATGGACTAGTTCTAGACGAGTTTGAGATTATTTGAACAATATAGTGCAATTAAAATATTTGTACCGATACAAATTTTAGACTTCCTACTAACAATATTGTCACTGTGTCTAAACTAGAAAAGGACTAGTTATAGAAAATGTTTTGCCTGAACTAGAAATAGAGTACTAGGTCTAAACGAGGTTGTGATAATATTACCAGTATAGTCCAATTATAATGTGTGTTTTCTTTTATGGCACAATTATAATACATGTTATGAACTAAATTATATTATAGTGTTATTTGGAAATAAATAATGATAACTATATACTACCTCCGTCCCATTTATATTATCCCGGAAGAGAGTGATACGGTTATTAAGAAAAGTGGGTTTGTGTGGTTGATACTAATTGATAAAGTAAGAATAAAGTAAGAATGATTTAGAGTTACACAAACTTTGCCAAATATGGTATGAGACAATTTAGGTGGGACTTCCCGAAAAGGTAAAACGGGACAATATAAATGGGATGGAGGGACCGAGGGAGTATTAAATTGTCCAACTAACTAATTAAACTAAATATAAACCCGTAATATAAATGTAGTGAACCAATACACTAAGTAATTAAACTAAATACAAACCCGTAATATAAATGTAGTGAACTAAATATAAACCCGTAAATATAACCCCTAATATAAACCAGTGATACACTAACTTATAGTAAATATAAGCAATAACTTAACTTATTATATTCAATACATTATTAACAAATGTTAGTGAACCAATCATTATAATTGAAAAATAGTAAATGTGGTTAAATTAATTAAGGGCTATTCAACGTAAATTAAGTATAATTTAGGAAACGGTACAAGTAATTATAAACTGTGAACTAATTATTTCTATTAATATTTATTTAGTATGACTATATCAAGTATCTTAATAACAATTAAAGATTAAATACATACTCGTAGTAGTTTTACTATTAAAATTTTCTAAATATTGAGATTAACATAATAAAATCAGTACAAACATGTAATTGCAAAAAAAAAATACTGCCTCCGTAACTGATATATCTTCCCATTTGAACAGTAGGTGAGATTAAGAATAGTGAAAGAATATAAATTATTAAGAGTGATGAGAAAATAATGAAATAGTGTGTTGGAATGAAGGATAAACCCAAAAAGGTAATTGTAATTTTGTATTATTTTTAAAATTATTTAGAGTATGATGAGAAGATTTAGAAATGAGAAGATATGAATGTTACGGCTAGAAAAGGAAAGTGGAAAGATATGAGTGTTATAAAGGAAGTAAAAAACATTATTAAATTTCTAACCTTAATCTGAAGAAACAAAAAATTAAAATCAGCAAGAACACTCAATAATTTTGTATAGTTGAATTTGTTTTTGTATGTAGTGTTTTAAATATGATGTTTAAGGTATTTAAAGAGGTAAATGTTGTGGTTGGAGGGTGAACTACCGTACATAATTGAAGGGTTGAGATATTTTTCATAAAATCTTAGGGCTGAAATAGAGAATGGGAAAGCACAATCCGTGTGCTTCTCAATTGGCCAATCAGAGAGCAGTTTCTTCGAGTTATTGGATGGAGCTGCGCACCCAGAAGTCGAATTTATCTAATCCGAGTTTTTTTAAAAAGCTCTGTGACATGCACTGACTTCTTACACATGCAAGGTTGGAAGCCAAAAGTAAATGAATGCTTAATACGTATTTGAGTAATCCGACTTTCCTTGTCCCCACACATGCTCCATTTATATTAAAAAAAGGTGACAACTCCGGTACCTTTTTAAAAAACGGGATACCGTACCTACTATTCATTTGATTGGACCACATCACTTTATCATTTTTAATTTAGATTTAAATAATTCAACTGTTACATTCTCATTGGTCCATGTGGACAAAGGTATGGTACCTTATAGGTACCATAGAATCTACTTAAAAAAAAGGCACTAATGAAAGCGTGGAAGCTCCCGCATGCAACCCTACAAAAGTCGGATTTCACTACCCCGTTTCCCGTATTATTGTACCCTATTTCTGACATTCGTATTTTGGGAATGAGATCAAAAAAGTCCCGTAAATCCATCCGGGAGAAACGAGAGAGGGTGAGCTTATAGATCCGACCGTTTTTATAGATGGCACCATGGAGGATGGAGGTTAAATTAGCCGGTGATGCCACCGCAGGGTAGGAGAAGCGGGTTTGGTCCAATTTTGGAGCAAGTGGAGTGGGTCCTCCAAGGTAGGGGTGGGATCGGTCCGGTCTGGGTCGGGTTTTTGCTAAACCCGGAAATTACCTGGAAGGCTAGGTCTCGGGTTATGAAAATTAGGGACCGGAACAAAGCCTATTATATTCGGTCCGAGTCGGGTTTTTTGGTAGCCCGGTTTCGGTCCGGGTTTGGGTTGGGTCGGTTAAAGCCCGAACGTGAAATATCTCATTGTTCTTTTATATTTTAACACCTATTTTCAAATAAAATTAATCAAAAATACAAAGCGCAAATAATAACACAAATATTAGTCTCCAAAATCACCAACAATTCAAATCCAAAGAAGATAATTATCTTAATATTATATTTACGATGCATATAAATAAATAATATAGGTTTCTTAAAAGTATTACGAAATAAAATTTATAAATAAAAATGTGACTAGAGTTGCTATAAATATATTTTCATGGTAATTACGCTAAAAAATTGAACAAATTTGTAGTCACTAAAAGTTACAAAATCACTTTTTTATCCACCGTGATTATAATCGTATATTAGGAAATATTTATAAATTTATATTCATATATTATATTAATTTTATATTAAAGCTAATTGTTCCGGGTTTTTTCGGTCCGGGCAGGGTTATATATTTTAAGGCCCGTTAATGAGCCCGGGATTTCGGGTTCGGTCCGTTTTTTTTTTAATTCGGTCCGGTTAAAAAGAAAAAACCCGGACCGGGATCATAATTCGAGTCGGTCCAGGGTCGGTTTCCGGGTTTCGGTTCGGTTTTTCCCACCCCTACTCCAAGGTGCCATTGCAACGGGTTAAACAAAGTTCATCGCTCAGATTTGGGGTGGTCGACGGACGGAGTACGGCAGTGCACGCCAGGACCAATACCTATTGTACGGGTAAAATGCACCAAACACATCCCTCTTATATAAATCGTGCATGTTATCCCCTTGTGTTTTTGAAAATACACAAAACCCATTTGTGTTTTGTAAAATCTTGCACAAAATTCCTTAAAATTGTGTGTGATACACTCGCTATTTGGTGTGATTAGTTGTCTAATTTCAGCCTTTTGAGCTACATAAATGTCAATTTTACCCTTTTGAAAGAAATGGACGGGTCTCTTTTTTTGCATCTTCTTACCCAAGATAATGTATGAAAGAGCAGCAGAAAACTTAGCAAGCTAATTCAAAAGTATAATCAAATTCATTTATTTTAGTAAGCAACCATTTAAATGTCAGTGAAAATAATAGTAGTATGAGCAGCACACAAACAAGACAAAACATTAGAACACTGTCACTACTAACAACACAAAATATCACAAAATAAAAAACTGCATACCTGAGAGCTCATAGTATCAATACAAAAATAGAGTTTTACACAAATTCAAAGTTTTCCAAAAATTGTAAACACATGCGTAATCACTGCACAAATTATCAATTGTTATCCAACCAATAGGTGCAACCAAAAGCTTTTCCTTTCACTAAATTTTTGTTAAGAATGCAAACTTCTTGAGTTGGATTCACAACTTCAGATCCTAGCATATCATCCATTATCACCTAAAAAACAATAAATGTAAGTTAAAAAAATACAAAGGATTTGCAAATGTGTACACTAAACACTTTAGTTAAAAAATGAAGTTGGAGAATTTACCAGAAGGAAATTGAAAGGTTTGACCGTTTGAGTATCAAAATTTGACACCATTGCAAAAAACATGTCATGATCCACCTGTTCAAGTGTAAAATTTACTGTAATAGGCCCCAGTTGATCTAGCCCTCTAGCTTCAACTGAGCTTGTTCAGTGGATTTCGATGCTGATTTTTTGGGGCATGTTCGTTTATTATGTCCAAAAATTCTGCACATCTTACATGTATGTGTTAGTCCCCTTCTTGAAGCTTTTGACGGGTCAATGTCATTCCCATCAGCTCTTCTTTTCTTCTTTGGGCTACCTCTTCTCAATTTTACATCAAGTGCCGCAATCTCACCCTTTCTATTATCTTCAAACTTGTGCATACCTGGAAGTGAATGAATCATGTGTTCATAAACTCTCAAATACATATCCTTTTTGAAGTAGTCATGCACATAGTCTTCAACATTGAGCCTATGATAGGAAATACAGGCTAAGGCATGGCAACAAGGATAACCGCGCAGCTAAAAAAACACACGTACATAATTGCTCTTTAAGATGGACAATGAGGTTTTCCATATAATATTGCACCTCAAATCCGTCATTCCCTGCCCATGAAGGATAACAATGCCTACTTCGTTGTCTTTGAATATCTATCTTCTTTAGAATGTTGGGGCACACGTTTTTAGCATATCTTTCCATCCCACACCTCTTAACTTGAATTCTAGTCATGAGTTTCCTTCTAATCCACTCAAACATATCAATTATAGGAAGATCTCTAGCTGACAATAAGTAATTGTTGAACGATTCAGAAATATTGTTCACTATCACATCAAATTTTGCTTTTTTTTTTTTGAAAAAACACCTAGCCCAGTGTTGGGTTGGTACTTTACTTAGCCACTCAAAAGTTGTATCTTCATCCCCTTTATCAGGGGATAATTGCTCTATTTCCTTCATCACTCTTTGATGTGTCTTCACGTTAAATGTTGAAGATGTTTTCTACAATAGTTTTTAAGCGCCAAGCTACCAAACTTAGCTTTGAAATTATTGTACATGTGCTTCACACAGTACCTAACACATATAAAAAAAATTACATTTAGTAAATGTAAGTTTCTTAGTAATCAAAACTTATTGATCCAAAGCTTTGTCAATTTAAATTTTACCATTTATAACCAGTAAAAATCTATAAAAGATTATAAAAGACCTTCTAAAAATGATGTACTAACATGTGTTCAAAATGTGTGGCATTTTTTTTATTGCTTTAATGAGCCCTTTGTGCCTATCATAAACAAATGTCCACTCATGTTGCTCCGCAAAAACCTATATCTCTTAATAGTAAATTCAAAAACCAATCGCAAATGTCAAACTTCTCCACTTCAAGAAGCTTCCATCCAACCCGATGATAGGCTTGCATCTGGTCAGCCAAGCTTCCTTATTTGAAGCAAGACACATGTACATTCTCTGGAGTTTGGGTGGAGTAAAATACCTCTCAATCTTTACTACCACTGAACTCATTGGATTATATTTTTCTGCTGTCGCGCAATAGTCATATAATCTCTTAAACTACAAACCATTGTCGGTTGTTAGCAAGGAGAGGACATATTTCCTAGCTCTAAATACACCAACTTGTACATCACACTCACTTTTTATCTTGTTTTTTTAAAGCTTCTAGGCTCACATTAGGATTGTCACTGACAGAATCTCAGATCCTTTCTCCAAGGTACTTGTAATCTGTTTGGTGGTTATCAGTCCTAAACGCACAAGTGTGCTTTCATTGAAGAGTTTTCAGCTGAAAAGTTGGACTATTTTGAATAATTGAAGCCCTCGTGATCATCATCCATTCACATCCACTCTTGCAAACAATGATTATGAGTTTCGCTTCACATTTGATCTAATACAAAATATTTGATACGTGATACAACTATAAATATGTATCACTGGTGTATGGTGGAGAGAGGCTAGACAATGATATAACTGAAGAAAAGAAACCTAGTGCACGGTGCAATAATCTAATCATGACCTTGAAAATAGGATATGATTAAAGTGGAGTAAGATAGACTTCATTTCTTTAGTCATATCATTGTCTACCGTCTTTCCACCATACACTAGTGATATACAGAGTACTCCCTCTGTCCCCTTTTAAATGTCTCATTTTATCATATTGGGATGTCTCTATTTAATTGTCTCATATCTTATTTGGTAAAGTTTGTGTGGCTCAAAATCATTCTTACTTTATTCTTACTTTATCAATTAACATCAACCACACAAACTCACTTTTCTTAAAACTCGTGCCAACCTCTTCCGGGACATTTAAAAGGGGATGGAGGGAGTATATATTTATAATTGTAGACAAATTTAAGGATTCGGGGTTTAATGTTAAGGAGACAATTTTTTCCACTAGTGTAGGATTCCATTATTTTTTTTTATTAAAAAAAGCCCATTGATACGTACAACCTACATGATATTTAAACATATTACAATCTAAGTTTACAACAGATTAGTGATTCTTTTTTATGACAAGTGGGTTGTGATAACCAGATGTTAGTGAAGTGAACTCTAAGGATGTTTTCTTTTGGACTGTTTTCAATCCCAAACCAGACTAGATCAGACCAGACCAGACCAGACCAGACCAGCAAATTTCAGTCCAAAAGAAAACATCCTAAAATAAATTCAAAAATTAGGTTTGCAACCTAAACGGCCCGCAGTTAAGCACTCCGGAGTAGGACATGGTTGAACCTCAAATCCATATATATATATATATATATATATATATATATATATATATATATATATATATATATATATATATATATATATATATAGAGAGAGAGAGAGAGAGAGAGAGAGAGAGAGAACTTCATGTCAGGCCGGCCTGACGGGCTGCCCCGTCCGGCCGAGCCCGTTTGGGCACCTTTCCGGTGGAATTTTTTGATGAAATTTTTTGAGCATGTTCCTCGTCAAGTCTAGTTTGTCCATACCAAATTTCAGCTCAAAATTCAATCGAGAAGGTCGTCAAATGATTTTTGCAAGTTAACTGGTCCGGAATATGTAATTAAGTGATTCCCGCTCACGCACACAGGCATTTTCGTAACTACGCTTGATTTCTCTTAATTATCGCTACGATGCTTGGAGCCTGGTCTCTCTTCTTATGTTTCTATTATACGCTTCTTTTCTTCTTCATCTCTTCCCCTTCCTCTTCTTACGTTTCTTACGCTTCTTTTCTTCTTTTCTTGGAGCCTGAACTCTAGATTATTATTTTCAAAAATGAAAAATCTCTTCTTTATCTCTTCCACTTCCTACTCATTTTAGACGGCAGAAGATTATTTTCAAAAAAGATTGGGACGAACACGATTCGATTTCGCCAATAACTGTGGATGTGCTTTCGCTCAAGCCTTGGAAAGTCCATCTCGGTTTAGGGGAGAGCAAACCCGACCCTACCCGATTGATCCGACCGGATATATCCGATTATTTTTTTTGGGTCGGATAACCCGACTCGAATCACCCAAACCCGACCCGATTTTTCCAACCCGAGAATTAAGCGGGTAGCGGGTAGGGTTACCAATTATGCTACCCGACCCGCCCGAAAACCCGAACTAGCGTAGTGTATATACTACTTTGAATTATTAAGCATGCTCAAATATCTCAATTATTGTATGTCAATTACCATATTATGCATATTCAAGTATTTCAATTATCGTATTTGTAAAACTATAACTTTGAATGTTGTATTGTTATGACTTTGAATGATATTTTGACCAATTATCAATTTATTTACACTACAAAAAAACACGCCTGTAGTCACGGACTTAGTCACGGACAGCATTTCAATTTTTCCGTGACTAACAGATGTAGTCACGGTCGCTGGCCGTGACTAAATCCGTGACTTAATGGGCGTGACTAAATTGAAGTCACGTCCAACAAACCGTGACTAAATTTAGTCACGGAATAGTCACGGTCGGAGGCCGTGACTATTATACTAACCGGAATTCCATTCCGGCGTATTAGTCACGGTCAGAAACCGTGACTAAGTTTTTTTAAAAATTAATATTAGTACTCACGGCTTTGGACCGTGACTAATCTTTCTAATTTTCATGCTTTTTTAAAAGACCGCCCGCGGCGGTGATTTAAATTTTTGAAATTAGTCACGGGTGTCGACCGTGACTAATTGGTTTTTTTGGAAAAAAAAATTATGTTTTTTATTTAAAAAAAATAATAATTTCGGATTAATTATAATCACGGATAAGGCCGTGACTACTTTTTTTGTTTTTTTAAAAAAAAAATTCCAGTTTTCGTATTTTTTTAAAAATGTTTTTAAAAATTACTTTTTTAAACACGGATGTTTACAAATTAAATTTAAAAATGTTTTTTGAAAAATGATTTATTGAAAATATTATACTATTTTTTTTTAAAATAAATACATTTTAAGAGTAAAGACATACAACACATTCAATAAATATTGTAACAAACTTTTAAATGTTTTGAAATACAACAAATAATAAATGTATGATGATTACATGTCCCGTGGGACTCCATTATGATAAAAATTGGGATTTTCTTCTTCTTCTTCTTCATTAAATCATAATTATAATTATAATTATAAATATATTATATGATATTATATTATATTATATTATATTATATTATATTATATTATATTATATTATATTATATTATATTATATTATATTATATTATATTATATTATATTATATTATATTATATTATATTATATTATATTATATTATATTATATTATATTATATTATATTATATTATATTATATTATATTATATTATATTATATTATATTATATTATATTATATTATATTATATTATATTATATTATATTATATTATATTATATTATATTATATTATATTATATTATATTATATTATATTATATTATATTATATTATATTATATTATATTATATTATATTATATTATATTATAATAATAATTTTATATTATTAACATTATTATTATATTATTAATAATATTATTATATTAATATATTAATATTATTAACAATAATTATAATATAATAATCATAATTAATATATTAATAAAAGTGATAAATCATGTTTGAATTTTTTGATCTGATCTGAATGTTTCTGATCTGATCTGAATGTTTCTGATCTGGTCTGATCTGGTCTGAATCTTTCTGATCTGATCTGAATGTTGCTGATCTGATCTGAATCTTTCTGATCTGATCTGAATGTTTCTGATCTGATCTGATCTGAATCTTTCTGATCTGATCTGATCTGATCTGAATCTTTCTGATCTGATCTGATCTGATCTGAATAAAATAAGATTAAGGAATAAGTAATAAGATTAAGACGAACGGAACAGCTTCTTACATTTGTACTTGTCTTAACAAGTTATATTTTGCATACACCTAAATTTAGATTTTCTTCAATACAATTTACATTTTTCATAACACGAGTTACATCACAACTAGACCCTTGCAATTGAAACAAAAAAACTTTTTTTTTTTGCAAAAAAAATCGTTTGTTGGCAAAAAAATTAAAAAATGATTTAAAAAATATATTTTTTAGGGCCTGAATATTAAAAACAAGACACATTCACTATTTTGTAAAGTAATTGAACAATTAGACTACTTATTTCCATTGTTTACATTGAAATCAATGTTTTTATTTGTTATAAATTGTATTAGACAAGTTACATTTCGGTATGTCTGTAGTTACATTTCCTATCAACGTGACTTACATTTTTTTTAACACGCGAGTTACTTTACCTTGCTACTGGGAGTCTGGGACAATGAATAAAACAAAAACAAAAGGTTACGGTTCACGCATGAACAGGAACCCGCGAATTTTGCCTGGGAGCATCATGCTCACCCAAGGCCGCTCCCACGATACACCAACTGCTCAACACTCCCAGGGCCTAATTCCGATCCAAATTCTGCTACCTTTCTCCTCACCACTCTCACTTATTTATTCCATTTCTAATGGGCCAGCGCACTATTACATTTTATTAAAATACTCAGTATTATTTCTGTTATATCTCACTCCATAAGCCCATAAGTCCAGTTCTCTATCAAAAATTAAACTTGATAAGGTGTTAAATTATGGATGTGTCTGAATTGCTTAGAAATAGCCTTCAGTAGGCTTTGTTATATGTCGTGAATTCGTGAGGCCCAGTTGTGTACTTTTGAAAATCTGGAAAACAGGCTTGATGGGTGTTGGTGTTTAAATGATTGACTAGAGTAGTCGAGTAGAGCTGAAGTTCTAAGAATTCAACAAGTGGTTCATGTGTATTGTCCAGTCCGACTGTGTTATGGAGTATTATTTTAGCTGTGTTTTTTTGCCTAATGGATCGTTATTTTAATATTGCAGACAATGGTGCCATCTTCACTGTCTCTCTTAAAGGTGTAAGGAGATGCATAACATATCCGCCTATGAAATTTGATATACCAGACATGGTTCATGATTGTATCACCTGTACGTTATCATCTAGCTTTGATTCAAAACATCCAACTTATATGTTTCACGCTTTTATATGCTTACATGGTACGTAGTATTATGGAATATTGCCATTTCGTGCTGTATTATGTTTCAAAACATCATATAACTTTATTATGTTTCTTCATACTATATTCTCACCCGTGCGATGCACGGTACAAAATGTTGTCGTAGAACACATTATGAGTAGTGCTGGACATAACCGGGCCCAACCAGGCCGTGTACCGGCCCGGCCCGCTACTGTGCGGGACCGGGACTGGCCCGGTCCACCGGGCCGGGGCTGGGTCGGGCCTAGGCCCGGGTGGGTGGGCGGTGCCGGGCTCAGGTCTGTAGAATGGTGAACCGTCCCGGCTGGGTCGGGTCCGGGCCTAATGGTCACTTTTTAAAAAAAACATTTTTTTTAAATTAAAAATGGGGCTGTTGGGAGCTGTTGACCCACCCAAAGGGCTATATAGCCATTGGGTGTGTAGCAGGGTGTCCGGGGCTGTTGGGGTGGGGTGGGGGTAAAAAAAACTTATAAATACTCCTATTTATAAACACATTTCCACACCTCTTCTCCAATCTTCCTACTCTCTAATATTCTATATTCATCTTCTCAAATTCTCTTACTCTCCATTCTATTTTACTATTTAATACTTATACAATAATTATATCTACTTATATATTAATGGGAAAAGGAACAAAAATACCCCTCAACTATAGGTGGGAGAACACATATACCCCTTTTCTATTTATTTGAACAAAAATACACCTAAATTTGAATATGGGTGTAATACTACCCTTCTTTAACGTTTCTTTAACGTTTCCTTTGTTCAGCTCCCGTCAACGTACATAAACGCCAGACTTCGAAAGCACGTCAACATGGGAACTCAAGAGGGCTCTGAACGCATGCAGAAAAACACGAAGCACGAGCATATCAGTTTAACTACTCCTGGAGAATAACGAATCAAAGTTTTTTTTTTAATCATAAAACACATCCATATATTAATCTAGTAAATCGTTTGCCAAATGGCTGAGAATACAATCAGGAGCACTATCAAACAAAAATCTCTGATATGGTAAATTCACATGAGCTCTAGCAATAGCATGAGCCACGCGATTTGCAGATCTCCTACAATAAGAAATAGAAACATTTCTATTTTGAGAAATAAACAAACTAATATCATCAATAATAAGATGTGTATAAGAGTGGCCCGCTCCTTGGTCGAGGCTCTGAACCACTGTGAGTGCATCAGTCTCTATCTCCACCTCGTTCCACCCTTCTTCATACGCCCATCGGACTGCCTCTCTCAATCCCAGTGCTTCTGTTTCCTCTACGGTCCAATCTGTTTTATGTGAAGAGCCACAAGCTTTTATAAACTCTCCGTTCTCATCTCTTGCAATTATCCCCCAAGCTCGGACACCTTTAGCCGAGTCCACTGCTCCGTCGACGTTAAGCTTAACATACCCCCTTTTCGGCCGGCACCATTTGCTTACTGTTGCATCCCTCGGTCGAGAGCCTGCTGGACGATGCAGATCGATGTTTGCATCTTTCCATGCTGCCAGCCGTCGACGTTAAACATTTGATAAAATATGAACATGTTTAAATGTAAATTAAAATATTAGTACGACGGGTTCCACACCCAAATTGGTTAGTGCTAATTGCTAAATAATTAGGGCGGCCCATGGCCTTATCTTTAGTTCCAATCCCCTAATTGGTCTAGCTTAGGTTCGCTCCCAATATTTTTTAACTACCTATATTTCTACTTTTAAATGGAATATAGCGCATTTTAAGGTGTTCTCAATGATTTTAATAAAAAAAATGAACAGGGTCAAAACATGGACTCCAATCCCGATCCCATAAAGTGAAGCCTGAGGCCTTTTTTCACCGGTCTGGTCTCGATCCCGATCTAAAATTAAAAATAAAAAAGAAATAAAACTAATTTAAATATATAAATTTTTAAATTAATTTTTTAACGGTCATTTTACGTCTGAAAAGCTAATTGCAAATTTTTACCTGTTTACTAACATTTTATTTCAAACCACTAATGAAAGCGGTTAGTTAAAAAGCTAATGTAATCCGCTATTATCAATCTGCTGATTCAACCGAGTATGAGCTAGCAACAACTACTATTATCAAACACGATCGTTAACATTTTTAGACCTCCACTTTTGATGACAAAATCAAAGTAAAAGGACGACCAATATCAATTTCACAATACTTAAAATATGAAATGTCGGGAATTCTAAAGTCGAGGACAAAAGTTTATTACTTACAAAAAATTGACCAAAGTAAGTATTTCTCATACAAATTTCCAATAGGTAACAATATAGTCTCCTAAAAGTCCTTCACCAACATCTGTTTTAGGTATAAAATAACCCTGCTCATTATTTGACATCTTTCTCTAGTTACAAAAGTTTCACCAAGATTTCTACAATCTCAGATATATTTTCAAACTTTTAAAAGTATTAGAGATTTATTGTTTTAAGCTTGTATCTTTCGATTGGGTCTGCTACTAGTCCTATAATTTTACTCACATGTAGATTTAGTTATGTACCTAATAAATTTGTCAATAATAAGGATTATTTCATCATAAAGTACGTGTTCCCACGACAAAAGTATGTTCTGGTGGAAAGATTCTTGATACAGATAAATTTATTAATAATCAGATTAAATCTACAAGTGAGTAAATTTATAAAACTAAATTCATACTCTTGCTAAACGTAATTAGGAGTTAATACACTTTCATTAAAGGATAGGGAGGGGGTACGTGCATATTTTCAATAGTGCAGTGGCCTAAATGATAATACATGAAACCTCAATGAAGGTTAATGATAATTTCCCTAACTTATTAAGCAATCACGTACTGCTATACAAAAAACATAGAAAATTGTAATAGTAAATCATCAGCCTTTGAAGTCAAACGCTCTTTAGTCCTTTTCAACTTTCATCGCCTTGAGCTTCTTCATCAAAGCTGATGAAGCAAATCTCCAAAAGTATCATGTTTGACTCTTTCAGCATCAACTTCTGAAATCACCCTCTTCTCCTTCGTCAATAGTGGGCTGGTCACCGATGGTTGTGAAGAGCCAACATGAAATCTCGATAGAAACCAACACATGAAGATTTAAAATGTACATATGGATAGAGAGTATGAAAATTACAACCATTTCACAACTAGAAACATGTTTCTTCAAGACACTAAATTCATCTTCCTCCTAAATAAAAAGTACAATCTTAATTAACTGACAAAATACGCCTATTCTTCTACAAAACAGATCTGCCATGACACAATTCGAACCCCTTGTTGGGTTATCTTGGAAGAATATAGGGACAACACCTTAGGGTCAGTGTTCATCCTTAATTATGACACTAAAGGTTTGATTTGGACACGGAACAGAGTTTTGATATCAATCAGGGAATTTATCTCCGATGAAAAGTAGTTGGGACCAAAATTTCTCTATAATGAAACAAAGAGTTAGCGTTCGACAATAATGGTAGGCACAAACAAAACACAAAATCTCCACTAAAGATCATTAATATTTAATAACCTTTGATATCTGATCTTTAAGAGATGCAGTACACTTCCCTATCAAACACGACACTTCCCTATCCCAGAGCAGAAACGATGCATGTGTTCTGCCATCAAACATATGAGTTTTCTCGCACTTAAAAATACGTTGTAGAATAGGGTGCATGTAAGAGTATCGTCTCACAGGAACGGAAAAGGAGAATTAAGTATTAACTAAATTCAGCGATTAAAAGAAATAAACTAAAATGCAATTGTGTTGGTTGGAAAATTAAAATGCAACTAAATGAATAAAAAGTTTGGTTCCTTCTAATTAATGACTAAAGGGAAGATGGATTGATTCTGAGGTAATCAGATTTCTGGCTGATTAGCCTTAATCACATAAAAAATTATTTAACTAAGCAACGCTAATCAATACTAAGTTCTTACCGCTCTCGTAGCGTAGAATACAATAATTTAGGGAAGCATGCTTATCTCTTATGCGACAGGTAGCTAAATTATTGCCAAAACGAGCGAGCGTACGGCTCCTTAAACATTACTAATCTCTTAGCGAACGATTAAGTGTGTGTAAAGGTGTCCTAGAATAAATTAAACCTCTCTTAATTTATTATATAGGCAATTATATTCCTAGTTGCAGTTCTAGATTACAAGAGATATTAATTAAATCAATCAAACACAAATGAAATAGCATTCATGTAAGTAATCTATCATGAATTTAGCCATGCGTCATGACCAATCCTTCATCAATCCCAAATCCCTAATTAAAACTACTCACAATTCATAATTGAATCAACAATAAAATTGGGATGAAAAGAATTAATTGTCATTAATAAAAAAGATGGAACTTACAAATAATCCCAATGTCTTGAAGACCAAAGTGGAAAAATACGTAAAATTCTGTCCCTAGGCCTCTCTCTAAGCTCCGTTCTCAAAACAGGGGTTTACAGGATGTTTAAATAGAAAAAACGGAGCAATTCTGGTTGAAAAAGGACATCGGGAGCGCACGCACGACACCCACGCACGGCGTGCCGCGTGTGTGTCCCAGTGCGTCCGGAGCAAAAAACGTGCATAAATGGCCATGCACGCGTGCGTGGTCTCCAGTAGCTCCTCCGTGAATTTCTTCTTCCGCGCGCGGCGTGCGTACTTCGGGCGTACGGCGTGCGTATTTCCCTTATGAATTGGACTATGCTTCCTTCCCCAAAGTTGTAGACAATGAAGTCTTCTATTCATCACAACTTTCAAAACTGGATTTGGATCATCCAATCAAAAGATATGAATAAAATGGTGGAATGTCGCATCCTGAAATCTCAACAGCGATTATCTAAATTCCTCGTCTATTTTCAACTTGCTTCTCTCAGATTCTCATCATGGTGTCGTCATATTATTTTTATCCCTTGAAGTTAGATTTCAAATGGTACTTGAGTCTTGTACTTTGGATGTTTGTACAAAAAGATGCACTTGAACGATTGATACGTCATCGTGATCGCCGTTTTCAAGCTCAATTCGTCTTCTTTTGATCCTGTAGCCAATTATAGAGCCTTTTACTTTTTAAAACTTCATCTCTAACACCTCATTGACCTCCAATGCTCCTAATCAACTCTCAAATGCATCTCAACTCTCTCGATTGCTTCCCAAACACCGGTGTCGGGCTCAATTCCCCGATTTTGACTCCAAAAATACCACACACGAACCAATGCCCGGTAAAATATGATTTGAGCTAAAAATGTGACTTATGACACGTTTAAGTTAGGAAAACCATCAAAAACCGATCTCAACACGCATGAATTTTGTGTCGAAATGCGGACTTATCACCTGACGTTGACCTTATATCTACACATATTACAATCAGTAGTTATAAGTTAGTCTACCCAAGACATGATCTCAATATACGAAATCTAAAAAACATATAACTCAGAACAATATCATTTGATTTGCAATACAAACACAAAAAATTATCACCGTTGGGCGACACCCTTCAGTTACATCCAATACACGAGACATATGACCAGTCCTTGTGGTTGTCGATTGCAACAATTTCACCATACACCAAGTGCTTTCCATCCTATAGTGGATACAAATAACATTAGGTTTGGTTTTCCTTAAGTAGACTTTGTTTTCATAATTGAACTCTACAAACCTCTTCCAGTTTGTTAAGTTGTTCAATTGTCACCATTTCCAACTGGCCATTGGTGATATCACCATCGTTAGAGTTATCGGAAGAGATAGTGAAGCTTAAGCCCTCCCTAGACTAATCATCCATCATGTATTAAGGTTTTCAATAATAACCGTTAGAGGAATATAATTCTTGGTTTCGGGAAAGTTAATCCTTATGGAGTGCTTGAAAAACTGTATACCTAGATTCGAACTCAATAAACTCTTCCTCAGCTGTAACACCTCGGCCCCACATGACCCGATGTAGTTACTCCAGACCTCTAGTACTGTCCCCACAAACCATCACAAGCCTTTACCACGCACTTTGTCCTCACTCATGCGCGCTCTGAGAAACTTCTCATGGGGTCACCCATTCCAAGACTACTCCCGTGCAAGCACGCTTAACTTTGGAGTTCTTGAGTGATGAGCTATCTTAAAAGGAGATTCACCTCAGTTAGTATGAGTAGTACTATTAATCCTTTTAAATTAATCTTGGGTATTACATCAGCTCTGTTCAAAATAACTTTTGTAGGGTTAAACATGTTAGACACATGTACGTGACCTAACAAAAGTTGTAGTTTATTAGTATTCAAAAAATCATGAAACAAATAATTTAACATCATTAGATAAAACCTTGGTATTTTCTAGCTCTGCAACATTGTAACAGCATTACAATGGGACCAGATGTGGTTAGTTTATATGTCAATAACATCTCTACCATCAGTCTCCATAAAGTGCACACTATGAAATCCCCCGTACAAAAACAATAAGTTTGGAAATAGAAATAGATCTCAGGCGCAATGATAAAGTAGTATCTTTTGAAAATATTTTTACTAACTCTGTGTCTCCCATAATCAGTTCGATCATTCAACTTCCTTGGTCTTTCGTTCTTCAGGATCGTTTTAGGGTCTTTGTCATGAACGACTTGACCAATTATACATGCACTTCAGTATTATACGCTACTGAAAAAATATTACAATGGAACATTTAACTTGAAATAAAACACCCAATGCGAATTGAACCAATTCCTGATTTATTATCAATAGTGTCCAGCGCTTGCAATGTAGCAAATGACACCAGTGATAATATTGTCTTTAATGGGAATGAAATGTCTCATATTTCAAACACTTGACTCTTGTTAAAAAAAATATAGTCTATAGGCACTGTTGGTTTTGAAGAACATATCATTTCCCTCAACCATGACATATTTGACAGCTAAAACACGGCCTTCCTTGAATATGCTTGTAAATTTGGTGATGAACTGATTTGGAATGTGGGCATGGATCTTCGAGTCCTAACATTCCAAAAACAATGAATAATAATATGAGATTAAAGACCAAAAATTAAAGGGGAAAATGGAAACTAATAATCCAACCTTTTAGCGGTCTTCTTTCAGTAATCCCACCTTTTGATAATTCATGAATCATCCAACCTTTGCACCTCATCTTCATTCATTGGTCCCTGGTCGGTTAATGACCTACTATTCCAAGTTATTTTCTTATCTTTGCAAAATATTATCTTTGTGAAAGATGAGATTTATGGTATAATGATTTGCAAAGATAAGAAAATAGCTTGGAATAGCAGGTCATCAACCGATCAGGGACCAGTGAATGAAGATGAGGTGCAAAGGTTGGATTATTCATGAATAACCAAAAGGTTGGATTATTGTAAGAAGACCGCTAAAAGGTTGGATTATTAGTTTCCATTTTCCCAAATTAAAATAATTAAAGGTAAAAACTAAAGACCTCCGCATCATGAAATACTACCACTAGAGATTATGGGAAAACATGATGAGCATGCTCCCGATAGGACGACACACCCTTATGACCATGACTTTAATCACCAATGTTGTTTTGCTTTGGTCTATCTCACATATCAAAGACCACATATATACCAACCATTTTGATGGAGCTTTGCTTCTGTTTCTTGTGTTATATGGACGATGCTAAGTAGTGATGTCAATGGGGCGGATCGGGGACGGGTACACATAAAACCGAAACCGCCCCGTTGGATAAATGTTTGCCCCAAAACCGCCCCATTACCCGTTCGGGTAATTTTTATTTGAACCGTACCCGCCCCAACGGGGAATCGGTTTATCCACGGGTAACCGTTTCCCCAAATGATACCAAATAATCATTTTTTTAAAACAAATAACCCATTTCTAATCCTACTTGTTATTTATATATTCAAAACACCCTAAAACATACAAAAGTAAATATTTAAGCAATCAAGCAGACTGGCTTAAATTCATTAGTATGACATGCACCTAATATCTCTTGTGACATAATAAAAAAGTAGTAATCATCCTAGAATCCAAATTCCAAAAACAGGTTTAGGCATATATTTAGTTTTAGGCCTAAAAAAGTAGTATACTTTTTAGCATTATTTATATGATATATATTGTACTATTTAGTATACACAATTTAGCATATATACTTATTATTCTTATATATAAAAAGTAATAATTCATCAATAATGTTACAGATCGGGTAACGGTGTGGGTACCCGCACCATTAGTGAACGGGGCGGTTTCGGGGCGGTTTCGGGGCGGATAACGGCGCGGATTAGTATAGAACCATAACCGCACCATTAACCATTTAAAAAATTCGGATATTCCCCGCCCCGTACCCATTCCCCAGTCAAACCGGTTTTCCCCAGTTTGACCAAATAGGTTCGGTGCGGGTATCCAACAGGTCGGCCGAAATTGCCATCTCTAATGCTAAGGATTGTGGGGATTGCACAACATGATTCCTGATTTTTGGACATTAAATCTCAATCACTGTTTACACCTCAAATTCGACCAACAGAAAAAGGTTTAAACATGGAGGGAACACTGTTAAAGCCGTGGTTTTAAAATAAACAATAATTTCACCCATTATCCCAATTTCAAGCAAGCACATCGTCCGCAACAATGCTCTTTGTACCCATTTTAATACACACCCCATACCCACTATATATATACTCTAAAAAGAATTACCCCACTCCACTTCTTTTACCCCTTCCCCATCGTTCCTTTCTCTCCCCCTCCCTGCTTCTACGCCGTTTCCCTCCTCTCCCCCTTCCTCTACGCGATTTTCCTCTTTCTCCCATGCCTTCTTTTACGCCCTCCTTCATGAAGTGTTTTACAGAAAAGAATCTCCATCCTCTTTCGTCCTTTAATCTATTTATAATTCATCTTTTTCTTTTCTTTCTCACAAAAACCTACCTTCTCTATTTTTCACTGACGGCAGATGAACCTTCGAGCAAAGGGTCAATCCTTTCAGCCACACCGACGCCCTCCAGTAATCCATCCTCCTAAATTTAACTCATCAGGTTATAATCTTCCTCCTTTTTTTGTAAATGCTCATTTAGGTTTTGATTGTGTTTTTTATTATTGAAATTGTATGTTTTTATTTATAATATATGGACTATTGTTGGACTATTTTGCTTCGTTGTTGGAATGTATGGCGTTCACCATAAACTTAATGTTCAAGATGTCATTTTTTTTTCTACCCACAATGTGTTTGATAAATTGTTGCAATGAAATGTTGTTATTTTCATGATTCTTGAACATCTACCTATAGTATCTTGATTTGTTTTTCCTGCTATTATGCATTTCAGGGAAGAACTCTATTTGGTTTTTCTTGTTTTCTATTTGTGGACATTGAAATCAAACAAAGGAATGTGGTGTATTGACCTATTACATAGCTAGTATAGTTTATTACTATGTTTTGGAATAGATTTCCTGAGGAGGAAGTTGTTCACATTTCTTTTGGTTCCCTACGTTTATTAAATTATTCATCATACAATTCCCAATTTATTAGTGCAATTCTCCCATTTTAATTTTTCCTACTTTCTACCTTGATCTGCTTATTCTCTATTTTCCTCCTCAACTAAACAAAGCATACATATCTAAAGTGATCCAAAAGTATGTGATGTATTCTTAAAAATATATGGGAGAAATCTATACACTTTATAAACCAATTGTTTTAGCTTCTAACATTGAGTTTAAAAGTGCTATATTTGTTATGTTGGTTGTATAATAATTTCAATTTTGAAAGATAGGATTAGAACCTTATTTGATTAATTTGGTAAGTTGGGCTACTCATAAAACTAAGTTTAGACATGCTTGGTGTAATCTCATTTGCTACTTTTAGGAATATTTATTAAAATAATACAAAAACTTACTTTTGGTGTGCAAATTTATTAGTACATAATGTTGGTGTTCTAGATTTCTAGGTGAACGGTAAATCACAAAACTTCTCACAATTGACACAAAGAGCCTTTTATAATAGTTGCAATATATTTAAATACTTTTATTAATTTTTTGATTTTCTTTATATTATGTTTAGCAGGAGCCAACTTCTTTCCCTCAATGGGGCAAGCAATTTCTCTTCATCTGAATGATTCCTTGCAGTTTGGTCAGGAAGAGGTGACTGGGCGAAGACATTAAGAATTATATATCTTGTTTACTTCTATTATGTTAGTTCTTGTAGTCTTTTTGTAAAGTATGTTCCATTGTTCTTATATTCAGTATGTAAATATATTTAGAATGTAACATTGAAAGTGTCCGAGAATGTACTTCCCAAATGTTACATTATTAATGGATATGTATTTCATAGTTTCATCTAAAATGTCTATAGAAAAATAATGTCTGCGTTTTGTGTTCGTTTATATTGGTCACAGACAATTGCCACTAAAGCGGGTTAATATGGTAAGTGGAATTGTGTGTGAATCAGATATGAATTGTCTGATCACGGGCAATAGTTGCTTTAACAAGCTAAAATAAATAGAGAGAAATTGTCTTTATACCATATATAAGGTGTCTTGTATTTATTTTCTATGCCAAATAAATTGTGAGAAACTGCAAATTTTCATTCATATTGTTTGTACGCGGATAAAACATTGTCTGTGTAATCATTTATTTTGTTTGTGCATAAAATATTATTGTTTGTGTGTTTGTTTATATTGTTTATGTGTCTATTTATTTTGTTTGTCCATAGAAAGTAATTGTCCGTGTGTTCGTTTATATAGTTTGTGTGTGGTTTGAACGTGTGTGTTTATTGTCCATGCATAGGAAATAATTGTCTGTGTGATTGTTTATATTGTTTGTGCGAGGCAAGCTTACCTAAGATTAATAATTATATTGTTTGTGAGCATCATAGACATCCTATTTTTATGCGAATAACTCTCTCAAGCTAAAAAAGCATTACACTAATTACACCCTGATTAATAGCACAAATTCAATTCCTTTGGCAGCATTCAAAGTCATTTTCATACTACAAAAGATAAACTTTGAAAGCACAAACAACCCCAATTACACTATCGTTGTCAAAAACATTAATTTCGCAATATAACTAATTACAAAAAATTAATATCACAACATTGCATTCATCCTCTTATCCAGCTCCGTAAGTTGAGACTCGAGATGAAGCAACCAACAATGATTTCTTCAACAAGAGAAATTCCAGAGCTAGTTGACTTGAAGTCAGCATTTAGATCCACCTTTTTTGGTTGGTTGTTAGTACTAGCCATGTTGTTCATCCTTCAAGCTTTTGAGTGACCATCCTACCACCTAGCTGCAGTTTAAAATTCAAGATCAGGGCAAACTAAGTACTTGTTTGGCCATCAAACGCAAAATAATATAAACTTTTGGATAAAAAGTACTTCAAAACAGAGTGGAATTGAACAGGCTGAAAAATAAGCCAACTGATCTTAAATATCATATTCAAATATAAAGTCATCTTTTTTTTTGTTTTCTGTATTTTCCTTTTTGCTAAGCCAACTGGTCTTATGAAGTTTTTGAAGTTGTGGCTAGCTTAGATCATAACTGTTATGGCGCACTTTGAAACCATAGGTGCTGCTTGGTTCAATCTGTAAACCACGAACTATGAGCTTAGTTTCACAAATTATAAGGGATAAACTTAAATGAAAACCAAGAGGTAATCAACAAATGTACAAACTGAACACTAAAACTTACCAAATTAAAGGATGAACCTACCGGGAGAGAAGGCAGGACGAACAATACTACTAAACACGATAGGTTAAATTTCGAAGTGCAAAATTAATAAATGATCCATATGACCTAAGTTGGAATGAACGGGAAGGCTGTGAGCATGAAGTTGGAATGAACAGGAAGGCGAATTGTATGATGAAAAATTTAATAAACGTAGGGAACAAAAGAAATGTGAACAACTTCCTCCTAAGGAACTATATTCCAAAACATACTAATAAACTATACTAGCTATGTAATAGGTTAATACATGCAGTTGCATTTTCTCCTGTTAAAATAACACTTTCGGTTAAAACAAACATGTTTTCATTAATGCCCAAGAAACTGAACATACGGAATGTTCAAAACTTACCACTACATAGGAGACTTAAGTCTATTATTAGTACAAGATATTTTGACAAAATTTTCATGCCTAATTAAAAAGTCCTACTATTTTAAATGAACTTCTTAACAAAACAACAAAGCAAACACAAATTTCTCGTAAACACAAAAACACCACATTCCTTTGTTTGATTTCAATGTCCACAAATAGAAAACAAGAAAAACCAAATAGAGTTCTTCCCTGAAATGCATAATAGCAGGAAAAACAAATCAAGATACTATAGGTAGATGTTCAAGAATCATGAAAATAACAACATTTCATTGCAACAATTTATCAAACACATTGTGGGTAGAAAAAAAAATGACATCTTGAACATTAAGTTTATGGTGAACGCCATACATTCCAACAACGAAGCAAAATAGTCCAACAATAGTCCATATATTATAAATAAAAACATACAATTTCAATAATTAAAAACACAATCAAAACCTAAATGAGCATTTACAAAAAAAGGAGAAAGATTATAACCTGATGAGTTAAATTTAGGAGGATGGATTACTGGAGGGCGTCGGTGTGGCTGAAAGGATTGACCCTTTGCTCGAAGGTTCATCTGCCGTCAGTGAAAAATAGAGAAGGTAGGTTTTTGTGAGAAAGAAAAGAAAAAGATGAATTATAAATAGATTAAAGGACGAAAGAGGATGGAGATTCTTTTCTGTAAAACACTTCATGAAGGCGGGCGTAGAAGAAGGCATGGGAGAAAGAGGAGGAAAATCGCTTAGAGGAAGGGGGGAGAGGAGGGAAACGGCGTAGAAGCAGGGAGGGGGAGAGAAAGGAACGATGGGGAAGGGGTAAAAGAAGTGAAGTGGGGTAATTTTTTTTAGAGTATATATAGTGGGTATGGAGTGTGTATTAAGATGGGTACAAAGAGCATTGTTGCATCGTCCGTAACACTTTTTGATTCTATGTTTTTTTTAATTATTTAAATCGATGACTCGGCTTAAGTTGCCAGTTTTGATCTGAAACACTATTCCCACCAAAAAACTCACCAATAGAAAACTCTAAACACTTGGAGGGAACACTGTTTAGCTGGTATTTTAAATCCCAACAATTTCTCCCATCTATTATATCACACACAAGCTCATTTTCAGAAAACTTTTCTTATATTATATTTTGTTTAACACAAATTATAGATCAAATGAATGACTCACTTTGGACAATGACAGTTTGAAGCAGGAATTATTCGTAAAAGTATCCACTTTTCTAAACAAAGAGGAGTGAACAAAACTAAAAAGATCAACTTGTTTAAGTTTACTTTTTAATAAAATATGGTAAATGTTCCCCAGCATTTACCCATCCGTGAGGTGGTTTGTCTACCGGGTAAAAGAAAAACTATACAGATTTAGAATAAAATACATCTTTGTTAGTAAATCTCTACTTCATACTATGTTTGATTTTAAGAAAGTGAAAACTTTATACACCAAAATTATTTAAGAGTGAAAATTAACTAGCGAATTATATCCTTTAAAGATGAAATAATAATTTAGATGTGGGAAAAAATACACATGAAAATGGAATGATAATATCAAAACACTTTAACTAGTCTTAAATTTCAAACTCAAATCTGACAAGTCTCAAACTAAATTGAAACCATACCATATAAATAGAAAAGAACCACATATAACCATCCGCCCGTGGCCGAGACTGAGAGTTAACCACCTGTAAAAAAGCAGTATAACTCGCTAGACCGAAATTGGGCAATTTAAAGCCAATGACGGTTATCGCAGACTTTCCATCCCCCAAACCTAATGCAAAAGTCTTACAAGAATTGAGAACATAAAAGAAAACCAGAACATAGCATCCGAAATAAAAGTAAACAAAACAGACAATAAAAATAACATCATCACTTGATTTCTTCACCAACACCATCATATGAAAACACGGTGGGTCTAAGAGACTTGACCCGCCTCCTCCCCATTTTTTGGCCCATCCAGAGCCATTCCTTCACCAATGGTGTCCTCTTTGGACTGATTATCCCATATCCTTCTGCGCTTGGTATCTCCAGGAGTCTCATCCTTGTCCTCTTTGTCGTTCTGTGCTGGCCTGCTAGTCTTGGACTCAGCCGAAACCTCTCCCCCAAGATCAGCCTTCCGCTGCACTCCATATCTATTTGAGCTAGAAGCTCTATCAGATAACCATTTGTTGTCTCCTGTTGGGCTATTCTTCACCCTTCCTTCTGTTCTAAGTCCCACCCCATAGGTTTTTTCAGCTACAAAGCCCTCTTCATACTTCAATGGACAGAATTTATCAGAATGTCCGATTATACCACAGATAAAACAAAAGCTAGGAAGATTTTCGTATTTAAAATCCACCCAATGCTTCACCCCATCTTGTGTCAAATTGGTACCTTTCTTCAAAGGTTGACGCACATCCAGACACACCCTCATACACAAGTAAGAACTCTGCTTTCAATCCATCTGGCTCATCTCAAACTTAATGAAAGAGCCTAAAAAATTACCAATTTTCCTGGCAGATCTCAAATTTCTATATTTTATAGGGGCATTATGAACCTGTACCCAAAAACTAGCCTCAAATAAATTCACCAATTCAGGTATATCATCTGGCTGAACCACTTCCAACAGAATTAAATCACGCTCAAAAAGCCAAGGGCCATTCGCAATCACACGGTTCATATCCAAAACATGATTAAAGTTTAGCAAATACCTTCGCTCGCTGATCTCTTTGATAGATATACCTTTTCCTGGTTTCCAGATTGAAGTCATCAGCTCTTGGCACCCAGGTAACTTGATCTTACGGTCGGTGATGACGACCCCAACCACCGGAAAGCCCGCCGGTTCCATCTCCTCCTCGTCTGCCTCCTCTGCCTCCTCATCGAAATTAAGCTCGCTTTCCTGATCCTCCATTGACACCTTCTTATATGAATTGACAATGTCCTCTATGCAGTAACCTTCCTCGAACAAATCGGCTACCGCGACCTACTTCTCGAACCAAGCCCTAATGTTAAAGCTTTCGCTTTGCCTGAGTCTCCCCCCCCCCCCCCCCCCCCCCCCGTCGCTGCTACCTATTCTCGATCCTCGGTGGGATACCGAGATCAGAAGTACCAACCCTAGCGGCCGAGCCCTAGGGAGAAACGAAGATGTAGAGAGAAGAGTCTCTCGCTCCGTAGCGAAATTTTTATCCCTGAATAGTTATGAAATGCACTTTGTGTAAACTTAGGTTGTAATAGGTTTAAATATCGTGTACATATAAATGGATTTTTTTAATAAAAAAATAGTGGAGCCCTACACTAGTGGGAAAAAAGTTGTCTCCTTGACCTTAAATCCTGGATCCAGCACAAAACAAAACAGTATTAAAATTTAAAAAGTTTTTTGATCCACTGATCTTGCTAAAATGAAGAAAGGAATATGTATTTATATGTCTGTTAAATTTAAGAGAGAAAAATTTCGAAAATGTAGAATGAAAAATAGGGAGTACTTCATTTAGCCTTTATAAAATACAAACGTATAAAAGCAAAATGGTCTATATATGTCCAATAGAATGAATACGCTCAGTGCCGATCCTACATAAACTCGGGCCTGAGTCGAGCTTTCATAAAAGGGCCCTATACATAGTATTTGTTTTGTAATACTCCGTACAACATATTTAGAAGTAGAGGATTAATATGACAAAAACTCAATACTTAAATAAATTTCTTACGTTATAACATAAAAAAATCACAATTTTGATTAATTTTGGATTGAAAATCACACAATTTTTTCAAGATAATCTTAAATAAAAAATAGATCTTAATTCTCAGATATAAAATTTCACTTGCAAGGCACGAGCCAGCTTGACTACTTTGTAAAACAAGAATCAACTTGCTTTTAATTTTTAAACAACACTAGTATAGTACCCGTGCGATGCACGGGGATGGTAGTATTTTTAAATTATTTAAATTAGGGTAATTTAATCAAGGCGTATGTACCTAGGAGCAAAAATTCAGGTTAACTGGAGCCCAGTTGTCCTCTTTACCTCTTCTACCCTCACTCTAATAGATAGAGTTTATTGTTATGCAATTTATCTTTGACCCAGATTTAATGTAATATCACCCACACCTCTCCACTATTAAAAAAATACTTGTACCCCAACCCCTTCATGTCTTTTAATGATGGTTAAATAACTTTTATGTTTAGAGAAAATTATAGACATAATTCCTTAATATTTGATTGTGTTCGCTTTTAATTTTGTAATTTTATTCAATTACATATCTGTTGAGGTTTGTGCCTTCAACCCTCGGGTCCAACACGTAAGCCCAAGGATTTCGAGTGGAGTGTGTGAGTAAACTAGCCCAACAAGCAGATAATAGGGGTCAAGAAACAGTAAGGTAGCAAGTAAGTGATTAGGTATTATTATCTCTTAATAACTCCCTAATACAATACTTTTCGCTAAGGCTCCGTCGGCCGTTCGTCTTACAAGGCAGTAGAAGTGCTGCGAGTAAGAATGCTATAGCTAGAGTGCTAAGAATAGAAAGTTGCCAACCATTTACAATGAAATAAATGCTTCTATTTATACCCGCCAATGGGCAGGTGGCTATGCTGACGTGGAGGCCTGTGGACCGCTCGTGTCCCAACCACCAAATCTTCAGCATTAAATGCACTTCCCGCCAGGATCTAGGTTTCCCGCCTAAATAATGGGGACGTTCGTCCGCCTGGGAAGCGAGCTGGATCGCTCCAAGTGATCCCCAAGAGGTTTCGGTTGTTCGTCTCCTGGCCTTGTGGATTCTCTCCATGCGGACTGGATTTCCTCGGATGACTATATGCTTGCCATGGGGACGTTCGTCGTCATCCCCTGGTAGCCCGTGGTCCTGCTCCTTGTCCCTGCATAGACGTTCGTCGTCATCCCCTGGTAGCCCGTGGTCCTGCTCCTCGGATGGGCCGCTGGGCCTGAACTCCCGACCTCAGACGTTCGTCCCTCCCCAAGGGATATGGGCCTGCGGGCTGGCCTTGTGGTCTGACTGGACGTACGTCTGGTGAAGGAAGGGTTAGTGGGCCGGACCTCGGCTTGGTCCCTTAACCCAACAATATCTAATCGAGTAATTGATGAATTTGTCCGTATATAAAAACTCTTCCATGGAATCCCAGCTGGTTGTGAGGTTACCGTGCTTAGTGAGAGGTCTCGAGTTCGAATCCCGCTAGGCACACAAGGGTGTGAAACTCAATGGAGTGTGTTTCAGCCCTGATTACTCCAGGCTCCCCCCAGACCCCCTCCCCCAGACCCCCCTGGAGTAAAAAAAAAAAAAAAAAAAAAAAAAAAAAAAAAAAAAAAAAAAAAAAAAAACTCTTCCATGGAAATCGAACTTGATAAAGTAAATTAAAAAAGATGATCAAAACTCATATAACTCTAAATAGTTAGATTTGTGCTTTTGAATTTGAAAAATGGCTGAATTGAAAATTGAATTTTTTATCCACTACCTTCAATAGGCATATATTTGTCATTAATGGATAGATATAAGAAAGTTCAATTGAATAAATAACATCATAAAACACAATAATATATAATTCTACAAATTCCCAAATACTTCCTTATATAAAATATTTTTTGTCACATTAATAATGTTTTCACAAATCCTACTCACTCAATTAAGTTAGTGCTGGACTCGGGCCGGGCGGCCCGGCCCGGTTACTGTTTGGCCCGGCCCGGCCCGGCCCGGGGCCCGGTGGGTCCCTCGGTTCGGTTCGGCCCGGCCCGGCCCGGCTGCTGGGCGGTTCGGGCCCGGGCCCAGGTTTTGGTGAACCGGCCCGGCCGGTTCGGGCCTGGTCCGGGCCGGATTTTAATTTTTTTTTTTTTTGAAATTTTTTTAGGTTTTAGGTTGGATTAGGTATTTTGGGCCATTTGAGGTGGTTTGGGATGGTTTGGGGTTGAGGGGGAGGGGTAGGGGATTAAATAGGAGAACAAAAAAAAAATTATTGGGCCAGTTCGGCCCGGCCCGGTTTGGCCCGGAACCGGGACCGGAACCGGCCACCGGCGGTTCGGGCTCGGGCCTCCCTTTCCTGGCCCGAGGCCCGGCCGGGCCCAGGCCCGAACCGGGCCCAGGCCCGAACCGGGCCCGAACCTTCCCGAGTCCAGGCATAAATTAAGTGATCGAGCATTTGATTCACATCTATATGTATTTTATTGAGTTTTACACTACTGAATTTTTATTGGATTAACCTTTAATTTGGATCCGGTTTTCAGGTTCATCAACAAATTATTTGTAATTAAATGAAAGTTGGATTAGAAAAACCACCGGTTTTTGTTTCAAGTTAGGTTTTTTTGTTTAAATTATTTCAAAATTAATCTTTTTCTTCGGACTCCTAATTTTTTCTATGTAATTCTGTTTCATGCTGTTTTTTCTATTGAATCATAGTGTTGATTTTTTTCCCGTCAAAATAACAGCTGATATTTGTCATTTGGAAGTTTAAGAATATTTTCTAGATAATGGTGAAAACATGCTTATTTCACATAATTGCCTATTTGATTGTAATTAAGGAGGTGTTTGGATCTGATTCTTAAAACTGCTTCTACTCCTTTAGGGAGCAGAAGCAGAAGCTGAAGTGTTTGGGTGAAAGTGCAGAAGTGATCCTGATGCTCTAATTTACTCCTACAATCAGTTTTTTAGAAGATGAGGGTGTCCACCTTCTGAAAACTTATTGTAATTCTGCTTCTACTTAAAAAAAGAAGCAAAAACAGAATGAGTTCCAAACACCTCCTAAAAATGTTAATCATATATTAATTGAAATTCCGATACTATACAAGGCTTTTGACTCAAATATAACTAAATTAAAGCCAATTTCCCAAAATGTGATCATTTTTATAAAAGGACAAAAAAGTGAATAAGAGGTCTTATATTTGGAAAAACATAATGTCACCGCTGAATTTTTATGTCAATATCTACTTTTTTATGTCAGTGTCGTATGTCACTATCATTTTTTTATTTCACTTTTGAATGTCATTGGTTCACTGTCACCGTAAAGCATGTCCTTGTGATCTCCAAAAAAAATTCTGGTGACGTTTTCTGATGAATATTTCACCACTAACGCGGGCAGTCACCCTCACCAGCCCAAGCCGCCACCTCCACCATTGTCGCCGTTTTCCCGTCCACCATTGTCACCGCTTTCCCGTCCACCGTGTTAAATGTCCCACACCGGAAACGTTTGGATGAACAAAGTGCTATATTAACACACAGGCTACTCCTCCTATCAGGTTGACCTTTTAGGATGGAACCCCGGGTCTTAACATGGTATCAGAGCCAAATTGATCCATGGTGTGGGGCCCCTTATGAATCGTGATGACACGATTATAAAAATGGCCGGATGAAAAAGAAAACGGACTGATGAAAAAAAATGAATGATTGCACGATCCAGACGAAGTGTCTGGTCGTGAGGAGGGGTGTTAAATGTCCCACACCGGAAACGTTTGGATGAACAAAGTGCTATATTAACACACAGACTACTCATCCTATCAGGTTGACCTTTTAGGATGGAACCTCGGGTCTTAACACACCACCACCGCCCGTGACCCATACAACGCCGCCGCCCCTGCCACATCCACCGCCGCCGCCCCTGCCACGCATCCACCGCCGACGCCCTGTGTGGGCAATCGCCGTTGCACCAACGTGACAGTGTTCCGCAGCCTCTAGTCATGGACCTATCCCTACGAAACAGTATATGGTATAATAAGATAAAAATGGTTGATAGATGTGAATCGAATCTGAATCGAATGCTCAATTACTTAATATTGAGAGCAGGTTATGTGAAAACTTCATGATAATAACAAAAAGGGAAAGTTCCCGAAATGAGACTAAAAAAGTTCGAAAATTCCAAAATAGGATTATCATGTTTTTATTCCCAAAATAGGACTAATTACTGCCAAATTTGGAAAATACTGCCATGTTTGAAGTTCGATACTGCCAAAACATGGCAGTAATTAATCCTATTTTGAGAATAAAAACATGGAAGTCCTATTTTGGAATTTTCAAACTTTTTTAGTCCCATTTTGGGTAATATCTCTAACAAAAAATATTGCATGTAAGGAAGTATTTGAGAATTTGTAAAACTTTTGATCATTTTGCTATACGATGTTATTTATTCAATTGAATTTAAATACGTATTTAATTGTAATTGAAAATGTTTATCATATATTAATTGAAATTCTTATACTATAAGTCCCATTTCACTTTTTAAAAGTATGCAAAAATTGGACGTTTTTATTAAAATAAAAGTAGATCGATAATACACGTTTTAAAAAACTCTATTGCCTTAGCATTAAAGTATATACTTTCAGCTGATCAGCTTACTCGCAAGAGGCAGATTAGCTTCTGAATATTGAACACACTTGCAATAGAATATATCCGATGGACGTACCGTGAGGAACATATTTAATTTAGTTGGCGGCATCTCTTCGGTAAATAAAAACAATTATGCTATGTTTAATTATGTGTTAAAATATTTCCAAACAGATCAAACATTCCATTGAAAGTAACATATTTAAAACCGTTTAAATAATACGAAGTATATTTTTGAATGATTCATATCTAACAACATTATAATTGTGAATAAGGGTTGATACCCTTAATTTGTGTCAACATACTTTGTGCATGATAAGTTGTACATTGCTTTAAGAAAATGGAACCTCACTTTTAATATGACTTCTTTATCCTTACTACTCCTTCTGAACGTTAGTATTCCGTTAAAGTCAATTTTCAAAACTCAAAACAGTATAGCCTCTTCCGTTGTATTATTTGTATCTAATTTAAATTTATTAGAAGGATACCAACTTGACTCATGGAGTATATATTTTACGAAAAACATGTTTCAAGCAAATTAAAAAATCTTGAATCTAAACTTCATGATGCTGAAAAAGGTCTTCACAAACGCAACATCCGGATAGGATAGACTGGAGTCTAGAGAACATATATGAATCCACACCTTATCTTTTTTGTAAACGCATGATATTAATTCGTTTGCTATAAATCAAGCAATTACCACAAATTCATTAACATTTCAGATTGAATTCTATCATGGGGTTACCAGTAAGTTCATTTATAAAAAAAGTTACATTGTCTACAGACAAAAAATGTTTTGTTTGTGAACAGTGTATTCACGAACAGAAAAATACTCTCACAGACAGTGTGTATGAAACATGTATGAATTTGACGTGTACAACAAAAAATTTCCAAAAAGATTATACAGCTCTTAGCTTGTAGAATATAATAATCTATATCTCTAGGACATATTTGTAATTATTGTAAACTCCTATTATTACTATTATATATATATATATATATGAGGCCTAGACTCTCCCGTGGAAAACCCAAGTTGAATCCTTTCTCATATCTCACAATCTTCTTGGAATTATAGATGGTTCTATTTTAATTCCGTCTCCTTTAATTCAACGTTTGCCCGGTACGGACATTCCAAACCCGGATTACCCTCATTGGTTAAAAATTGACCAGACCGTTCGGTCATGGCTCTTTGCCACATTGTCACGAGAGGTGTTAATTGACGTTCATGATCTTAAATTTTCTCATCAAATTTGGGAACGCCTGCAACATCGTTTCTCATCTGCATGTATTGCTCGGTCCATGGAGTTAAAAAGAACTTTATCTCGTCTTAAAAAGCGTGAAAATCAGTCCATGGATGAGTATTTACGGGATATTAAGATCATAGCCGATAACCTTGCTACCATTAACTCCCCGGTCAGTAATCGGGACTTAATAGAATACACTATTTCTGGCCTTGGAAGAGATTATGAATCCTTAGTGACTGCCATAACATACTTTCCGGGCAACGCCACCATTGACTCTCTGCGACCCATACTTCTCGCACAGGAACAAAGAAATTCTTTCCTCCGGTCAGAAGAGGTGCAGCCGCCTCATCAAGCTTTTGCTGCTCCTGATGCAGTGGGACCGCAGTTGGGTCGAGGTGCTCCAGCCCGCGGAGGTGGAGGCCAGAGGGGACATGCAGGTGGCGGTCGTGGATACCGGGGCGGCCGAGCTCGGGGACATCGTGGACGTGGCTGTGGATATGGCTATCCTCACTACGGACAGCAAGCAGCACCACATGGACAAAATTTTCATGCACATGCACCGCGGGGTAATCTGCCAGTAGGGGCTCCAGGTATGGTTATGAGTAATTCTTGTTCTAGTTATTTTAATTTGTATCATTTACCATCTAGTGTTACTCACAAAGTCCGTACAGTTTTCCCCACTGTAGACCACAATTTTCAGGCCCCACCACCCCCAGTAGTGTGTCAAATATGCTTTTCTCCAGGACATTCAGCCCTTGCTTGTCCCCGTTTCACGGGACAGACTAGCCCTGCTTTAGCTGCTTTACCAATTGACACAACGAATGCATCTGTGTGGTACCCGGATTCTGGTGCATCCGCTCATATGACACCTAACGAAGGTATCCTTACATGTAAATCTCCTTATACTGGTCACAATAGTGTTAAAATTGCTGATGGTACTACACTTCATATAAGTAATATTGGCAACGTTAAATTAATTACTCAAGGGCGCCCGCTAATGTTAAACTCTGTATATCATGTCCCACACCTTAAATATAATTTAATGTCTATTCAAAAATTGTGTGCGGATAATGGTTGCACAGTTGTTTTTAATAAAAATTCTTTTTCTGTTAAGGACAATCACACGGGGGAACAGCTTCTTCAAGCTACCAATAAAGAGCACGTCTATCCCTTTACTGCCTTTCAAGCCCGCATTGTTTCTGGTCCTGTCTCGCACAAAAGATTGGGACATTGTGGTGATCGAGTTTTAAATAATCTTCGGCAACAGCTTTTTATTTCTAGTTCTAGTAATTTTGTTCATGACTGTGTTTCTTGCAAATTAGGAAAATCCCACAGACTACCTTTTCAAGATGTTACTCATTCTGTTATAGCACCTTTACAACTTATTCATTCTGATGTTTGGCAATCTCCTGTTCCTTCTAACTTAGGTTTTAAATATTATGTATGTTTTATCGATGTTTTTTCACGCTTTACCTGGGTTTATCCTATGCGGCGTAAATCTGAAGTTTTTACTCATTTTTGCAATTTTCAAAAACTAGTTGAAAACATCTTGGAACGTAAAATTCAATCTTTTCAAAGTGATGGAGGGGGTGAATTTGACAATTTTTTATTTCAAACCCATTTTTTAAAATCTGGTATTTTATTCAGAAAATCTTGTCCTGACACTCCTGCCCAGAACGGTATTGCTGAACGCAAACATAAACATTTACTTGAATTAACTCGCACTTTATTAATTGATTCTTCTTTGCCTCCTCAATTTTGGGTAGATGCTCTTTACACTGCTGCTTACATCATTAACAGGCTACCCACTCCAGTTCTGGGCGGCAATATTCCTTATCATAAACTTTTTAACAAAATTCCAGATTATGATTTTTTACGGGTTTTTGGATGTGCATGTTTTCCTAATTTTATTGCCAAGTCTTCCAATAAACTCTCACCACGTTCCACTCCTTGTGTTTTTCTTGGATATGCCCCGGGCTATAAGGGATATCGTTGCTTTGATCCATCTTCAGGCCGTGTATACATTAGTCGAGATGTTCAATTTATTGAACACCTTTTTCCCTACACCTCATTAATTCCTCCCAAATCCATCCCTTTATCCTCCTTCCCGTTACACTCCTGGACACCCACATGCACGGCTCCTACCTCACCAATAATGCCATCACTCACTCTCATTCCTAATCAACAACCCAATGCCAGCCCACCTAGTAAGCCCCATCCTACTCTCACAGCTGTCCAACCGATTAATCTGCCCCAATCACCCTCACTCCCCACTGCCAAACAAAACTCCCCACTCCCCACAATCACCTCACACTCAACCCCACTCCCCACTGCCAACCAAAACTCCTCCGTACCTCCTGAAACTTCCTCCCCCATTATTTCGTTCATTGACCAACCAGCCGACCCCACTACTTTCCCACTTACCAGCTCGTCTGGTTCTCTATCTGTCTCGCCTAGACCTCAGAATGTCCATCCAATGCGCACAAGGTCCAAAGCTGGTATTTCTAAACCCAAACAATTTTTTACTCTAAACGCTCTTTCTCTCCCGGATGATCCCACATGTTTTTCACAAGCAAATAAAAGTATTGTTTGGCGGGCTGCCATGGCAGATGAATTTAACGCGTTAATTGCTAATAAAACCTGGGATTTAGTACCTAGTAATTATACTCAAAATGTGGTTGGAAGTAAGTGGATTTACAAAACTAAATACCATTCTGACGGGTCTGTTGAGCGACACAAGGCTCGTTTGGTGGCTCAGGGGTTTAAACAGCAAGCAGGTATAGATTTTACGGAAACTTTTAGTCCAGTTGTCAAACCCACCACAGTTCGTCTTGTTTTATCTGTTGCTATTTCCTTAGGCTGGTCAATCCGTCAACTTGATGTTAAGAATGCATTCCTTCATGGTTATCTCACCGAAGAGGTGTATATGCGTCAACCTCCAGGATTTATTCATCCATCTTATCCTAATCATGTTTGTCGTCTGCGCAAGGCCCTTTATGGGCTCAAGCAGGCCCCACGGGCCTGGTTTCACAGATTCAGTGGTTTCTTATTTACTCGTGGTTTTACTCAGAGTAAGTCTGATTCTTCCATGTTTATCTACCGTTCTCAGTTGCATGTAGTATACATTCTTTTATATGTTGATGACATATTAATCACGGGCTCATCCCTATCTTTTGTAAAGTCTATTATTCGTACTCTCTCCTCGCAGTTTGCTATGAAAGACTTAGGGGATGTACACTATTTTTTAGGCATTCAGGCAAAACGTACACCCCGAGGTCTTTTTCTGTCTCAACATAAATATGTCACTGACTTGCTCCGCCGTTTTCATTTTCACACTGTTAAACCTGTCCGTACTCCTCTACCTTCTCGCACTACACTCTCTCTTACAGATGGGGAACTCTTAACTGATGCTACTGAGTATCGCAGCATGGTAGGTGCTTTACAATATTTAACCATAACTAGACCTGATATTACTTATGCCGTACATCTGATTTCTCAGTTTATGCATGCTCCGCGTACCTCTCACCTTTTTGCTGTCAAAAGAATTTATAGATATTTGCAGGGCACAGCGACATATGGCCTTTGGCTTCATTCTGATCGACACATTTCTCTTATTGTTGCCTATTCTGATGCTGACTGGGCAGGTTGTCCGGATAGTAGTCGCTCCACCACTGGCTATGCAATTTTTCTGGGTAACAATCTTCTTTCATGGCGCTCTAAGAAACAGCCCACTGTTTCCAAATCTTCCACAGAAGCGGAATATCGGGCTATTGCGTACACTGTACAAGACACCATTTTTATTCGCTCCTTACTAGCCGATATGGGCATATTTATTTCTGCTCCAGTTCAGCTCCATTGTGACAATGTATCTGCCTCATATCTGGCGGTCAATCCTATCCAACACGATCGTAGTAAACATATCAAGATTGATTATCACTTTGTCCGTGAACGAGTAGCTCATGGGGACCTCATCGTCAAATATGTTCCGACCCAATATCAACTTGCAGATATTTTCACTAAAAATTTATCTAGTCAGCGTTTTGAATTTTTAAGATCCAATCTGCACGTTATTTCCTCCGCACAGATTGAGGGGGTGTAATAATCTATATCTCTAGGACATATTTGTAATTATTGTAAACTCCTATTATTACTATTATATATATATGTGAGGCCTAGACTCTCCTGAGGTCAAGCCATCTTATTCACATAATAGAGACTTGTATAGAATATTCATAGTCGGATTTTTTTTTAAACTTCGAAAATCCCCCAACATCTATACTTTTACCAGCTCAATATGCACCTAATTTAATGTGTTAACTTAAATTAGGCAAAAAATATATATTGTCATTTCAACTATTTCATATACTTAAATGAGAAATATAGTCAATTCATAGAATGACTTGTATTTACAAAATATAGGCAATTTTCCACACAATAGTTGGTGGACTAAAAATATAATTGATCCGATTATTTACAAAAAGCTAAGAACAATTTCGCACACAATTTAAAAAAAAAACTAATAATCTCACATATAATTGTTATTTACAAAACAAAACAAAAATTGACATTGGGCAAAAGCTCTCGCGCTTTGTGCGACAAAACACTAGTAATAGTAATATAAACCATAAAGCCACATTCAATTTATTTAACGTATGCGTATAATATTTCAATCTGACATAAATTATTACAAACACTATGTATTTGTAATGAATAACTTGTTCTAAAGTGTTTATATGTCAGGATGTAAAAGTTGCAGGTTTACTGAAGTATATGTGATGAAAGGATATAATTCTCCTCAAACTTATTCATCACAAAAAAAGATTTTTCACCAATAGTATCTCTAAATTAAAACTCGAAATTTATTTATGATTGTATTGCACGTGAGGAATAGGCCGGTTTAATTTAGTGTTTTTTAATTTGCTCTTTGTGTTTTGCATGTGTTTTTTTAATATAAATTTTGCTCTTTCACTCAAAAATCAAACAATATAAAATACTACGGAGTAAAACAATGTGAACTGCAAATGGTTGAACTGCTCATGCGTGGGATAACACTAAGAATTCTGTAATTCATTCACATCTTTGCTTAAATTCAAAAAATTGTACTATATTTAGTTATCTTTCATATGTAAAATTGTATACGTAGTACTACGTACATTTTAGATGCTAAAAAATTTGCTACCTCAATCCCAAGGCCTTAATTTTTGCTCTTGTACTTGAGGATGTAAAAAATCTTCCCAAACATGTACTACATAGTTATTTATTATATGTAGTCTACATATATAATTACATTACATAAACCCAGAGATGGATTTAGGGGGGCGGGGGGCGACCGCACCCCTTGGCCCCTTGGACATTCAATTTTTTTACCATATATGTAATATTTTCATAAAACTTTCATAATTTAATTAGATTCGCCCTCCTTAGCTTTTAATTTTCAAAATTAATATATATAGTCTTACATAATGTAATACTTAATTGAAGATTTAAAAGAAGAAACGTCTAAAATAATTTACATAACTTAAACAAATAAACAATAGAGTAACTCGTTATTTAAGATTTAGGGTACATATTATATAAGAATTCCTAGTTTTGTAATGTTTAATTATCTTTATTAGATAACAAGTACTGGATTTCGTAAAACATATATCAAACAATATTAAATACCAGACACACTAATTACACAATTTTTAGATCACGTGAAATGAATCCAAAATATAAATATTTATAGACATTAGATTACATAATTCATTTACTTCTTGCTTTCTAAAAATAATTTATTGCATGGATAATAAACTCTAAATTATTATAGAATTAATAAAAATATTAAAATATAATATGCACCATATGTGTGTGTGTATGTGGTGCATATTATTCTAAAAATAACAATCACATACATACTAGTATACTACTATTGTAATATTAAGAAAACTTCTCATGAGTCATGACTCACGAACACTCTCCTTGGTGAACAAAAATTACAATTCAATAATTGATTCATGAGGTTAAACAATGTAGAAGTTATTGAAAATGTATTGGTTGATGTCTTTGTCATCGTCTAAACTTAGAATGTAATAGATTTAAATGTCGTTCGGGATGTGCATGTATTAATGTCATTTTTTGAATAAAAATAGCCGCATAGCCCTACAGTAGCGAAAAAATTTCACCCCGCTACACTAACAAAAAAAAAATCACCCCCTACACTAACGAAAACTTTCGCCCCCCTTGACTCAGAATCCTGGATCCGTCCCTGCATAAACCTAAATCTTGATGCCCTGCCGATTTCTGATGTGTTTATCTCTCTGTCTTAGTGCCTTGCTGGTCTGGTTAACATACGGAGTACTCCCTCCGTCCCGCTAAGATTGTCTCATTTTACCTTTTCGGGAAGCCCCACTAAGATTGTCTCATACCAAATTTGGTAAAGATTGTGTGGCTCTAAATCTTTTTTTACTTTATTCTTACTTTATCAATTTAATATCAACCACACAAACTCAGTTTTCTTAATAATTCTGTCACCTTCTTCCGTCCCAATCTTAGTGGGACGGAGGTAGTATTTGCTAATTGCTCATGTAGTCAAGGCTGCAAAAACAGACGTACAATCAGAATGTCTAACCAACCAATCTCCATATGTGGTCTTGATTTAAAAGTTCAGAATGTGACAATCAGGGGCGGATGGTGTAGTGTTCAAGGGTATGCACTTGAACACCCAAAAATTTCAAAAAAAATTAATCAAAAAATTTGATTTTTTTTTAAATAATGACGCACAATAAGGTATAATATGTAACTGAGTATGTATTAAGCAAAGTTCTTGAGTAGTGGAGTTGGATGGCTTGTGCCTATACTTATAGGATAGCCTTGGGATCGATTCCCAAGGATGTGGGAATTTTTGTTTTTGAAAATGTTTCTTCTTTCCCATTCTATCTTTTCCCACACCCGTAAATGAATAGCTTCTTGCTCTAAAAATCTCTATGTAGTGAAGGCTAAGATATGTTCAAGTATCTATGAATGCCGTTGGGCTTATGGGGCTCAAGTATTCGGCAAGTTCCAATGGGCTTTTAGATGTTAAGTTCAAGTTCTATATATTAAATTTAGTTGGTTTCTTTCGGTTTTGGATAAGCCGGACGTTTCGGGTAAACCGAACCGAAAAATCGGGTACCAAAAATCGGTACCCTTTTTTATAATAACGGTTTGGTTTCTGTTGTCGTATATTGGTGAATCGAAATACGGGGTCGGTTCGGGGATATATTGAATTGGTTCGGGACCCAAACCGAACCCAACCCTAGTTTTTATATTGATAAAAATATAATTGTTGAATTATAGCATTAGATATGATTATTGTGATACTTTTAACTTTACTTTAGTTTCGAACACCCTAAATGTAAAGTCTAGATCCGCCACTGGTGACAATCATTCATTTGTGTTTGAAAATTGAAATAATTAAGAAGTCTTTTTTGTCCGCCCCGTTTATCATCATTAAAAGCACAAGATGTTAACTCACTTTTAAGCTTGTTAAAAACCTGATACACCATCTATATGGGTTTGGGAATCGAATGTACCCCGGCAAACAATACGATTGTTGGAGGTATTGGTCCTACGAAGGTCTCCCTTCCACTTATTATGTTAAGGTCTGCACCCTAAGTTTAACCCTACTCCTCTTTAGCCCTTAATGTTTTTCTCTCTGGCAAATAACCTACTACGTATCTGGTTACTCACTTATTGAACTGGCCTTTGGCCACTTGGTTTTCTATCTGTTGCTTTGTCTGGTGCCTCCCTGTATCCTTTTGTCTTCAAGCCTTGTGACTTGTATAAGTCAGAGTGTAGCCCCTTTTCCTGGAGTGTGCAGCAAATACATTGAGTGTATGAGTGAACCTAGAGCTGGCCATCAGTCCTGGTCTTCTTCGTGAGGTACCAAAACAGAGAGTGTGTGGGCTGATTTTCTTCTTCTTGTAAAGCTTCCTTCTGTGGGAGCTAGAGAAGTGTGAGGGGTTAAGCTTGGAGAGTGGTGGAGTGGCTAAACATCCTGGGGTGGTGTGTGTGAGTTGTATTGGGTTGGGGACCTGAGCTGAAATACACACCCAACAATGATTTTATAGAATCTCTTCTAGGAGTTCCTGTAAGCAGTTATACACTGGTTGTAAGTTGAAGTTGTGTATTTTACACAATAAACATATTTTGAAGTGTAAAGATTTTCCTGTCTGTCTATGATTTTAGTCTAATTGCAAACCTACCAAGCATGCAAAGAGTGAAGCCAGAAAACAGAAATTGCCAACTCCATCGAGATAATGCTTTGCTTCTCAATATATATAGGCGTGTAGCATCCAGAAAACTTAAATTGAGTTCTATAAAGCATTCTCAATATGCACGTGAAATTTCCTAATGAGCATTGAACCTTGCCGACTCGCGACTCATCAATATATAGGCGCCACTATGGAGAAACCACATTTCGGGCATTGGTGATTGCAATAGATAGGGGTGGGCATAAAACCCGAACCGAACCGGTACCGAACCGTCCCGTAATGGTACCGAACCGAATACCGGGTATTTTAACGGTTCTATAGATTTTTGTCCCGTACCGAAACCGTACCGTTTGAAATGGGTACGGGACCGGTTCTAGATTTTGAGAACCGAAAAATACCGGACCGGACCGTTCGAAAATAATGTATTTGAATTATTTATATTTTTTCTATACCATTAGATATCTTTTATAGACCAACAATTGTATATCCTGAGTATGTATTCATGCGTCCCTAAAATAGCTCAATGTATGTGTTTATATAAATATTGTTATTTTTCTTTTTAGATATTTATGTTATAATTTTGTATGTATTGAAAGAATATTAAAATTTTAGAAATCTTTAATGACTATTCATTTCTAGTAATTCAGTGTACATGACTTTTTGTTGTATCATGTTTGTGCAATGTTACAACTTAATTAATATGGTTTAAATCTTACCTCTCAAGGTTCAACTATAAATTAAATTAGAACAACGAAGTAATACTTAACCTAGAACAAAGAAGAACGTTAGAGATTTCTATTATATTCAACGATTTAATGATATTCTTTTTTATATTTTCACATGAACTTAGTAAATTATAGATGATACTTATCTCGTGCGTCATCCTTTTGCTATACTTTTTCTTAGTTGTGTTGCACTATTTGTATATTTGTATTAATGGCTCTATAGGAATCAATGTATATACTCTTGAAAATTTTAATTTTAAAAGACACTTCTAGCTTTGTTGAAGTTTCTGGAGAAGTATAACCGCATAGTTATGATTGCGAGCTGCCCAACCATTATTATTCACTATTCATCCTATTTGTTATTCTAACGGCAAATGCATCGGAATTCCAACGGCCCATTTATTCATTTCTTAACCATTTTATAGCAATTCCTACATCTTCCCGCCCAAAGGTTGCTCCACTTTTGCGTTTTAATATATACATAGATTTGTTTATGGAGATACTTTAAATTCCAAACAATAATATAATATTTAGTCAATAATTATAGCAAATAGAAAATAGAAGTTAATAGGTTAGTTCATTGGGTATTCACCAAACAATAGTTCTCAAATTAGCAAATCATTCTAAAAGCTAGATTTTTGGAAATAATAACATATCGACAAATTTGGGACTTCATATTTGTACTTCACTACCTGGTTCATAACTCTGTTGTCCCGCATATTTTGTTACTTCTGTATCGGACGATGTAGCTTTTGTTTTTTAAATACATATATAATATAAATGTATTTAAATTTTTGGGTCCCTAATTTTTTAATATTTTTTGGGCCCTGAGCCTAAGGGAAGGACCGGCCCTAAATACGCTACAACTATAAATATGTATCACCGGTGTATGGTGGAGAGAGGATAGACAATGTTATGACTAAAGAAAAGAAGTCTAGTACATGATGCAATAATCTAATCATGACCTTGAAAATAGGGATATGATTAAAGTAGAGTAAGATATGTTCTTTTCTTTAGCCTCACTTCACTATACACTAGTGATACATATTTATAATTGTAGACAAATTTTAGGATCCAGGATTTAATGTCAACGGAGACAATTTTTTTCACACTTGTGTAGGACTCCATTATTTTTTATTAAAAACCCCCCATTTACACGTACAACGTACATGATATTTAAACCTATTACCATCTAAGTTTACCCAATGATTTTTAGTTTGATAATAAACCTATTACAACAGATCAGTGATTCTTTTCTATGACAATTGACAAGTGGGTTGTGAATTGTGATAACTGATAACCACATGTTAGCTAAGTGAACTCTAAAATAAATTAAAAAATTAGGTTTGCAACCTAAACGGTCCGCAGTTAAGCACTCCGGAGTAGGACCGGTTGAACCTCAAATTCCATGGACGAGAATATCGGATGAGAGATTGAACTCTCAAGTCTCAATAATTGCGATGGAGACCGCTTCTTAATGAATTAGGTCCTATCCCGGTCCAACCCGAATGGTTCTATTTGATCCATTCTGGATATCCTAACAATGGCTTTGATGGTTGATAACAACGGCCCACCCACCTTCCCGAGGATGACCATTGCCCAGCACGCCAGTTTTTATATTTCTTTGAGATGATGAGTTAGCTCCATCGCCACTCAACCGAAATTGAAGAAGTGAAAGAAGGAAGACTTCCTTCTTCCTTTATCGACTTCCTATTAGTTCTTTACATATAAATTTATTGCTTTATCCTTTAAAGATTGCGGAGTAGGCATTGGGAAAGTAGGAGAGAGAGAAGAGAATTGTGGGTTTGCTGCAATTCTCCTCTGAGAGCACCCCCAGGTCAACTTTACCCCCCCACCCCCCACAATTCTCTTTCTCTGAGAGCAGATTCTTGGTGGGTTCTTGGAGAATTTTCTGGTTGCAGATAGGATCTGTCTTTATCTGGAGGAGAGGAGAGAATAGTGACTAACACAAAGGCGTGTTTGGGTAGATGGATTGTTGGTGGAGCTGGGACAGACAGAGAGCCTATGACTTGTTTCCAGGGGAGCAACCTCACACATTTACTCTCCCCTCACCTCTTCCCCAGTGGCCTCAAGGTCTCTCTCTCAGAATTTCCATCGCTAAAGATTGTGTCTTTTCCCAGTTCTTGTTATTATCTTTTGCTTTATTTCACTGTGGGCAAGTAATTTTGTTATTGTTAATGGAAACACAGTTTACTTTCCCTGGGCCATGATCATGATTTTGGGTTGCCTTTATTTGCTGGAATACTAGAAGTCTAGAATTTCTGTGCATGCCAGTTGAAACATTTGCTTCTTTTGTGGCAGTATATTTTAATATCCTTTTGGCACGGGCAAACATATTTTTAGATTTTTCTCCTAAATATTGCTGTGATCCATTAAGCATATGAAATTTTATTCTAGCAATAAATGAATAAATGATGGCAATTGACTTTGAAGTTTAAAATTCAGTTTCCCTTGCAGACATGTTTGAATCTCTAATTTCTCGTAAAAGCTGTTGTTTTAATTTGATAGTCAATCAACTTGGTAAAATGTCTACATATTTGGAGTGTGGTGGCCTGACATCCCTTAATTGAACTAAATATTTTGGACAATTAACACTTTTGTTAAAATATTAGCTCATGTACAGTTTTGCATACGTTTGTAATTCAAAATTTCACTTTTTACCTTTTTAGGTTCAGTAAGTATTTTCAACAGACTAAAATACAGTTTCTTAACATAGAATGGGCGATTGACCCATATTTTGTATAGTCACATTATGGGCGAATTATATGTATATGCTTGTGCAGAAAGAAGAAGATTGCGGGCATATACAGTTAGTGGTGTTTAGACCTGGAAAATTAACAAATTATGGTGCCAAAAAGAACTGGACTTGTTAAATGGGAAAAGCTGAGTAATATATTTTCCCTTCTCAATTTGTGCTGGAGTGATTTTAGTGTTCTTTTTCCTGCAGGTGATGGTTTTGCTGAGGGAAGAATATGCCTAGGGGAGATCGAAGTGGTCCAAATCACTCAGTTTGAAAAAATATGGAGTTGCAAGCCATCATTTGGGAAATCAAACAGCGTGACATTTTATCAGCCGGTTGATGTTCCGGAAGGTTTCTCTGTTCTTGGTCATTACTGTCAGCCTGATGGGAAGCAGTTGAGTGGCTATGTTCTTGCCGCCCGAGATTTCTCCAGCGTACAACCTTCTGGATCAAGCCTTCCTCCTCTAGAGAAACCTCTTAGCTACACATTGGTTTGGACTATGGACGGTTCTTCTTGTAATGGCTCGGGTTACATTTGGCTTCCAAATGCACCAGATGGGTATTTACCGACAGGCTTTTTGGTCACTGCTGAGCCCGATGAACCTGATCTTGAAGACATTCGATGTGTCCGTGCTGATCTTACCGAAACTGTGGAAGCATGTTCTTTGATATTTACCACTAAATCAATTTTCTCCAAGAAGCAATTTCAGGTCTGGACAACAAGACCCTGCAAGAGGGGGGTGTCCTGTAAGGGCGTTTCAATTGGAACATTCTTTTGTGGCACAAATGTCAGCTCAGACAATGATCTTAGCATTGCTTGCTTGAAAAACATGGACTCTACCCTACACGCAATGCCAAACCTTGATCAGATCCATGCCCTCATCCAGGAATATGGTCCAACAGTCTATTTCCATCCCAATGAGGTTTATCTCCCTTCATCCGTTTCGTGGTTCTTCACTAATGGGGCCCTCCTATACAAAGATGGAAAAAATAATGGTATAGCCATCGACTCCATGGGGTCAAACCTCCCAGCTGGCGGTGCAAATGACGGGGAATTCTGGCTTGATTTGCCCGATAACGAAGACAAGAGAGATTTCGTCCGTTTTGGTAACATCGAGAGTGCCGAGCTATACGTTAATGTGAAACCAGCTTTGGGTGGGACCCATACTGATATTGTGATGTGGGTGTTTTGCCCCTTCAACGGGCCCGCCACCCTTAAAGTAGGGGTGATGAGTTATGATATGAACCGAATAGGACAGCACGTGAGCGACTGGGAGCACTATACGCTCCGAGTCAGCAACTTCTCAGGGGCGCTTTGGTCATTGTATTTCTCGGAACACAGCGGGGGTGAGTGGGTGCCCGCGGGCGAGTTGGAGTTTATAAACGGGAACAAGCCGATAGTGTACTCTTCAAGAAACGGGCATGCCAGTTTCCCACACGCAGGCAGTTACATCCAAGGGTCTTCAGTGCTTGGGATAGGGGCGAAGAATGATTGTGATCGAAGCAAACACTCGGTGGACTCGAGCTCGAGATATCAGATAATTGCAGCTGAATATCTTGGGGAGGGAGTTGTTGAGGAGCCTCATTGGTTGCAGTTCATGAGGGAGTGGGGCCCGACCGTTGAGTATGGCTCGGCATCTGAGGTGGATAAGATAATCAACCACCTTCCGTTTTTTGTTAGGCTTTCGGTTGAGAGTCTGTTTGAAATCTTCCCGACTGAGCTTTATGGCGAGGAAGGGCCCACGGGTCCAAAAGAGAAGGACAATTGGTTAGGGGATGAAAGGTGTTGATTAGGCCCCAAAGTGAAGGGGGGTGGTGTACTCTTATGATAATATGAAAGATTTTCATCATGTCATATAGGTTTTGCTTGGATTGATCTGGTGGTCGGAATTGAGGAGATGTGAATTGGATTGGTGGAAATTCACCTAATATATCAAGAACTGAGAAAACCCTACAATTCTCTCATTCCTGAGATTATCCAGATATGGGCATTACACCTCATACTTAGGAAGTCGATCCAAACATGACCTTATTACCTTTGTCAATAGCTTATGTATAAAATACTCTAGTATTAATGTATACTCCGTAACTAGTAAGGAGTGTGTTAGAGTAAATAGTCATTTGGTTGTACGGACTACGGAGTACTTGATTTGGGTAATCCAATATATATCTATTCCATCCATGTATCTTTTTTTATCATCAAAAAAACTTTGTCACCCCCTCCTTCAATTAATTAATTTATGGCTCTTTTTATTTCTTTTTTTCACAAACATCAATCACACAATTATTATTTTACTGCTCTCAAATTTGTTAGTTATATAGAAGACAGAGAAAAAATTACTTAGGGAAACACATGTCCTTTCTTAAAAAATGAAACACACGTCCCCATATGAAAATGGCTCAAATCACAAGTATCTTTTATGTACTTCTCCTATATTTTATTACGGGAAAAAGGTCCAAATTGGCATTTCCATTATTTCAAACCCATAATTTGTGCTTGTATACTATAACATTATCATATAAGCATGCTTATCTTCAAAATCAAAACAAGTCTAGCCATTTTAAATTATTTATATATCCTATTATTCTTAAATGTTCTTTAATTTAATTTTTTTATTTTAATATTTATTCTTTTGTATTGTTATTAAAATTTTAAGTTTATTGTTTTAGAATTATTTATCAATTTTGGCATTTTAAACAATTTTAATATTTGATTTGTCCATATTTAAAATTATAGGATTTTTAACAAAATTATCGTCTTTCTTTCCTCTTAAAAATGTGACACACCACAACAAGTCAAAATACTAGTGACAAGATTCGTAATTTTTTCAAACGCAACAAAATTAATAAAAATGAAATATATGATTTACTTACTTGAAGGAAATCATGTCTATGTCTTGTTCGTTGATAAAACATGATTCTCATTATGATGCCTTATTCGTGATGGAGGATTGATCAATGATAATGATCGAGTTATAGATGTATGTCTCAAAGAAGTGTTTAAATGTTATTTATAAGTCTGAAATGAGTGAAAAGACATGAATAAATGAACACATCCTTTCGTATGAATATAAGAGAATGGACATCAAGGAATAGTCATGTCTTTCTATCTAATTTAATTAATTAATAGGCACCTAGTGGGAAATCAATTATCCCCTTATAATAATTACAATTACTCCCATCAGGTAATGTATAGGTAAGACGGGTGACAAATTATATCATATTGGCATAATTACTATTAACATAGTAATAATGAAATAATTATTATAAATGGTCATAAGGCCACATATAAAATGAAAATATTCCAACATGGATCACTGATGTCTTCAATACGTTCAGGTCGCCGGACTGCTGCTAGGACGACGCCGTAGGAGTTCACTACTCCTGCCGTTACCAACTTGATTCGCCACTAACGAACTCACTTTGATTATGCAAAAGAACTAGGAGGATAACTGATTATATTAATTAATTAAATTAGAGGTGAACATGTAATTTTAAGTCTAGGAAAATCAAACATATGGTTCAATTTTCGGAAGAATGCTATATTTTTAGTCCTTCCATGAGCAATTTCCTCTACTTTTGATAGGATCAAATAAGTAGTTTTTTCAGCCAACGTTTCTTTCTTCTCCCATGCATTTCGAATCAGCGGTCGTGTGCTTTATTTTATGCCAAAATAAGTCTTGATCTAGCATTAGTGAGCCTTCAACTAGTCATACTAGGAGTGTTGTTCCTAGGAGTTTCCTAAGCAAATCTTCGACTAGTCATACTCAATGTTCTAAAAGGCGCTAGGCGCTAGGCGCTAGTTGGGCGCCAGCCCAGCGCCTAGGCGGGCGCCTAGGCGGGCGCCTAGTCGGGGACTGGTCGGAGATAAAGAAATTGCATTATATCTATATTTTTGCATAAATATGATAAGTAATATTGTATTTTTGTGTATCTACAATTCATATATAAATATACATTAACAAACATGAATGATAGAATCATCACATTTATTCATACGTAGTATATGATAAATAATCACTTAACTTAATTATGTTATAAATATAAATAATGATGAAATTTAGGTGTATATATAAACATATATAGTTTTATCTTAATTTATAACTTCATTTCTTCATATCCACGTCTAAAGCTATAGTATGTATATCGCTTAGAAAATTAAAATTAAAAAGTAAAGTAATGTTCGGCAAATCTAGATGGCTTAGGCGGCCGATTAGGCGCTCTAGGCGGGCAACTAGGTGCCATAGGTGGCCGACTAATTCACCGAGACGGAAAACCAATTAGTTGGAGCGCCTAGACAAAAATCGGGGCGCCCGACCACCGCTTAGTGCCTAGGCGGGGACTAGTCGGACGCCTAGAGCGACTTTTAGAACAGAGGTCATACTAAAAGTGCGACTCCTAAGTTTTCTATTTTAGTACATCTGTTAAGAGTCGTTGTTCTCTGAATTGTGTTAAGTCAATGAAAACATGCTGTTTTGAGTCTGATTCCTGCTCTGATTCTTATGATTATGTGGTTGTTGAACAACGCCAACCATTCACAAAAGACTATCAACTGAGAACGTCAGCACACATCCCTCAAGTACCTCGAGAAGGTCGCTGAAGATTCAACACTGGTACCTCTCACCATACCAGTGCCTCTGTTGTACCTAGCCGATCCGAATGATCCATCTGTCTGACGTTACTGCCAGAGGAACAACATCATACTCCCTACGGCTCAGATAAACCCCCCTAAGCCTACCTCAGGGAGTCAGCCGAGAGATAGTGAGGGTCTTGAGAGTTCAACCCGGCCACAGAGACCAGTGGCAAGCTGGCCCCATGATGATTGGACTAAGTTTGTTGAGGGCGACCAAGGTGCTGAGGAGTCTACCAATGATTCGTCCAGCGCAACCAGAACACAAAACGCTGACGATGAGAGCTCCGGGAGAAGGGCTAACAAACGCAACAAAGACAACAAAGATGATGGGGTTAATGATGATGCGGACGACAATGCCAATCAAGCCGGGAGCCTCTGGTACAAAAAATGCGGACTCATTATCAGGCTCCCCATGGCAGCAAAAAGAGAGGCGTCTTACTCACGGACAAACAGAGAAGGAAATATTATAAGTGAGACGCGCTCCAAACATCAAAAGACATCACTTCCTCATCATTCACTCCTACACAGAGGATACAAACCGCAAGCAGCCTGGCCGAAGAAATAGCCATGTTTGACGAATGTACAGACCTAGATGTGGTAAACCGGACTGACCCCATAAGAGTAGAAGCTGACTTTCTCAGTTTCCGAGTAGAAGACGCAACATCTAGTCCAACTGCGCATTCACAAGTCACACCTAGCTACTCTGCTGCCTCCCAACAGGTAGTAGTTTCACAAATATGGGAAATCTTACCCACCTCTTTGTCCCCTTTCGGAGCAGTTGAGGACATTTCTACTGACCATCAGCCCCAGGTCACTACCCCTCCTTCTACCACATTGAGTCTAGGTGTCACCCTCCAAACATTTTCTTATTTTTCTAGAACACATACACTTCTCACACCACCCACTACAGGTCCACTATATATACCTGCCAACAACGATCAGAGATAACTCAATGATGATCGGAAGTTCTGCCACTCAACAGATAGACCTATCATTATCAGTAGGCCACACACTAGTAATTTTTACTGATGCTGTGACAATGGTTACCACCCCTGTAATCGGAAACCTTAACCCTATTGACCTTTCTGTCGCTCTGGATCGTTTCCTTGAGTCCATCGTAATGCCACGAGTGCACGAAGCAATAACCGCTCGGGCACAGAACTTTAGATTAACCCAGGCGATTCAGAATGACATCATCCAACCCCAACCACAATCCACACCCTCTCACTCCCAACAACAACATACTCCAATCCTTACCCTACAAATATCCGAACCTTCCACACCCAACCTCAAACACCTACCACTTCTCGGAGAACCCAGGATACAGAACGAATGTTCTCTCCTATATCGACCCCACCTTATCCTAACCCAAATACTATACCTTTCGAGGAACTCGAATCTATTATGCTAGCAAAGAATCTATTATGTTTAGGCTGTTTGAATATGCATCGTAAATCCCTATTCTTCCGCCATGATCCCTTCCGTTTAAGTTTGTAAGTTGTAACCTTCCGTTCATGCTTGTAAGTCGTAACTTAGTTGTATCTTTCATGCTCCCTTTCTTATTTTGGTTGTATCATATTCCACTATTCCATACCTTACAACCAAATAAAATAACAACAATGTTTGATGTACCCACTCTTATACCCACCTTATACCCAGTATGTTTGTGAAGTGTTTTTTTTTTTCGTCTGTGAATCCGATTCACAAATAATATTTTGTTTATGCAAAATATTGTCTATGAACCGCAGAGCCGGCCATGAGGCCAGTTGGCCTAGGCACTTGCCTAGGGCCTCACCATTTAGGAGGGCCTCAAAATTTTTAATTGGTAGTATTAGAAATGAACTTGTCTGGAAGTTGACTGATGAGGAGCCCCACACAGAGCCGGCCATGAGGCCAGTTGGTCTAGGCACTTGCCTAGGGCCTCACCATTTAGGAGGGCCTCAAAATTTTTAATTGGTAGTATTAGAAATGAACTTGTCTGGAAGTTGACTAATGAGGAGCCCCACACCTGAAATTGAGACGTCGTCGCCCAAACTCCCAACTACCAAGACCGGTCATCAGCGAAGTGGCGACAGTGAAGTGTGTGAGACGGAAAGTCGGAAGACGCTGCTCGGCCTAATTTATTGTTTTCTCAGCAGCCATGTTCTTCTGTAGTTTATTAGTAATATTTATTCCCGGTATTAGTAATATTTGTGAGTCTTTGGATAATAGTTTCTGACTTTGATTTATTTACTTCTGCAATTGGCCTGGCCATGAATTAAGAGCATGAGATTCGGAATTTTGCGTTGAGGAGTTCTATAGACTTCGCAATTTTTTTTTAAAGATAATGCACTTTTTATTAATTAGTAAGTTGATAATAATTGACTCATTGTTAATTTGTTATAATGTAGTTATTGTTCGTGAGTTGAGTTTTGCACTAATATTTATGATTCTAATTGAATTAGTCGTTTAGTTGCTTTAAAAAAATAAATAGTCATTTAGTTGTTTTTTCTCTAATTTTTATAATTGTATATTTTACTTTCTGTGTCCCTTAAAATTTTGTCAAATTAAACCGGCACATGAATTAATAAATTAAAAAATGTGTAATTGAGATTTGTGCAGAGGAGAGAAAATTAACTGGAACTACAAATTCTTACTTAAGAGAGAAAATAACAAAGTTGACAAAGTTTTATGGGACGAAGAGAGTAATTCAACAGTTAATTTTAGTTTTTCGTTGATGACTTCCGATTCATTATTATCTACAAATATGTTAAATGGGCAGGTATTGTTATGACGGATAAACAAAAAATTTAGATCAAAAAATAAATTGAGAAGATATTTGAATATTTTTTTCTCATATGATGTTTGTTTATATTCATTTACCCTACTCTTTTAGGACTATGTAATTATAGAAAACTTAATACTCCGTATGTAATTATTAAATGTTTTCCGCCTAGGGCCCCAAAACTGCTAAGGCCGCCCCTGATGAACCGGGGTTCACAGACAAAAAAACACTTCACAAACATAAGTGGGTACAAAAGTGAGTATAAGAGTGAGTACAAACATCATTTTTGATAAAATAAGATGTAGCAAACTCAACTATGATGCCATTTATTATTCCATTGGTCACTAAACAAGGATTTTCTTAGTATATTTTATTACTTATTATTCCATTTACTAGTCAAAATATAATCATACTTATGAAATGAAGGTTATTTGTCCTGCCAAAAAAGCGAATGTTATTTGTGTTTAAAAAACAATGTTGAAATGAATTGTTACTTGTGTTAATAAAATTTTATTCTCAAAAAAGTAAAAACGGATTAAGTAGTTGTATTAATAAATAATATTAGCAAAATGTATGAGACATATATAAACAGCTAACATTATCGGCTAAGCAAAACAACCAACAGAATCCGTCGCCACCAATCAGCCAACATATTCGGCCAACATTCAACAGCCAAACACCTCCTAAATGTTAGGATGATTTTACTTGGGTTATTTGCAGTCCCACACCTGACAAAATTAGACTTAAGCAGACCAGATCAGACCAGACTTAAAGAAACCAGATCAGGTCATACTTTCATAGTTATAAAATACACATAGACTAAACATTTATCAGATAAAATCGGTTCAGACCGGACTTAAAAATATCAGACCAGACCAGCAAATTTCTAGCTGAGTAGAAGTGCCCACATTATTCTCCCTGAATGTTTATAATAATTTATGCGAAATAAATTTAGTGTAATACTGTAATCAACATTGCGATTATTAATTTAGTGTAATAATTTCTGCGAAAATCAGCCAAAAAAAATTTATTTCTGCGAAAATAGTTGAAAAGGGAGCATTGCTCTTAGGAGCCAGGGCGGTGAATCTGCATTATCTTCGTCCGATCCCAGGTAAGTTTTTTTCGACTAATTCATTGATTAAGCTATTTAATGAATTCACCTGGCTTTTTTGCTCACCACTGTATGGCTCTTTTGGTTTTGGGTGGGACTCGGCGAGTATAGCTCTCTACCTGCAGCTTATTTTTAGTATTTTGATGGGATTTTTTGTTTTCTCTGTTCTGTTTATTTGGTGTGGATTTGAGTAAAAATTGTGAATTACAGATTCAATTTTTCACAGATATTTTGATTCTTTCCAGATCAGGGTTCGTTCTCCATTGACATGGTAATGTTTCTAAACCTGCTCATAATTTACTGCCAGGAGCCTATTTTTGTTTTTTCACACTATGCTACTCTGTTCCTAGATTTATTGTACTTTTTTCAATTATGGTGATAGAATTATATACTCGGAGCTTTCAAGCCAGCATGCCACATTTCAGTCACGTTTTCAGATGGGAAGTCACGTAAACAGGTATTGGATAATCATTTAGCTGTTTTTGACTCTATATCCACTCAAGCTTTTATGAATTCCTGATATGATAGTATCTATATGCAAAAATAGATCTCTGGGAGTTTCCTCGAAGTTCTCTTCCAGGAGATTGACAATGAAATATTGAGATTTTTTAAAGATCCGTTTGAATCTATTCATAACTGTTGGCATCTGGACAAAATTCATGGTTCACTGCCACTGAAATTGATCATTTACTTTTTCATTGTGTTTACTCAAGACTTAGCAAAGTTTCATATTTATATTACTCTGATGATATTGCTCCATATTTTACTTCTGGATTTATTATATACATTGCTAGATACCATTGAAGAAGGAAAATGGCCAAACAGTAATGGCCCCACTTTTTCATAGTCAAGAAAACATAGTTGGGAAGGTATTCTACAGTTTTGTGGTTTAAATCCTAGTATTCCATTCCATATGCCTTTCATATTTTTTTAACCCCATGAAAAAATAAACCTTTGTGATGGTGTCTCAGATATCAATTGAACCAATATCAGGAAAGAAGGTTGAACACAATGGAATTAAAGTTGAGTTGCTTGGTCAGATAGGTCAGTAATTACCTGGTTTTCTGGACTAGTATATGCTGTCTAGCAGCCTCCTGAGGTTTAAGATTAAAATGTCCTAAATCCTTTCAAAATTTGAGGACTCTTGGGAGTACGTTTTCTCACATGTATTTTAACAAACCACTCGCTGTTTCCACACTTACACTATATGCTGGTTCTGCGTTGCAGCCTATGTATCACCATTTTTAAATTGAATCAGCTTGGTTTTCAGTTTGTGTCTTATTATTTCCCTCATAATGGCTATTCACTAAATAAAGCTACTTCTCTCCTCAATTAGGCATACATCTTGAAAGCCATATAGTAGATGGAATCCAATCCCATAAAAGCTTATCTCTCTCTCTCTCTCTGTCCACAGTATGACCTATGTACCATGTTGGCCCTAAATAATGTTGAGCCAAAGACAATATTATGATTTGCTATGGAAACTGGTTCTTTTTATGTTCTCTGTGCACGAGTGTATCAATCTCTATGACTCTCACATGCTCAATATTTCACATTCCTCGGGTTATTCTGCTTCTTTTATTATCTCATTCCAAAAAAACACTGGTTTTGAATTTTGATGTCACAGGATTATTCCTCACGTGACATTAAGACATAATAACTACCTCTACTATGGTGCACAAACATTCCGTTTTGGTCATGTATATTGTCGTTGTGTTTTTATTTGTTCTTTTTTATTTTTATTTTTTGGGCCCAGATTACTTCGGGGTTCGGTTAATCATTTCCATTTTTAGTTGTGCAGTTTCACTCATATTTTCTGTCACGTGTGCAAGCATATATGCTGTTGGGTCCCCTTTTGTCTCAAACAATGACGTTGAATTCTCGGCTGTTTTTTTTAATTACAGAAATGTATTCTGATAGGGGGAACTTCTACGATTTCACCTCTCTTGGTGAGTGCATATTCCTTTGCTTGAATTGCTTCATGGACTAGGATGTCTAGGAGCACTGTCAGCTATCATGTTGACTCTGTGTAGTTAGTTACTTATTGGTCTTGTAGAATTCATGCTCTTATGTTTTTTTTATAGCTTCATAATTAAATTGTCACTATTCCGAGCACTTTTATTTGGCTCTTTTGTCCACTAGTTTATGATATTCAATTCCCTAGAATATGATATGCCAAGACTTGAAATCCTTTTAATTTTCAAGTAATGATTTCTGGATGTGCCTACTTGATTCCCGAGAATATGATATGCCAATTCTTGATTCCATTCCTTTTGGTTTCTTCTATAATCTCAATTCTTTGCAGTTCGTGAGCTGGATGTGCCTGGTGAATTATATGAGAGGAAAACATACCCATTTGAATTTTCAACTGTTGAAATGCCTTATGAAACGTACAATGGGGCAAATGCTCGCCTTAGGTAACTAAGTTAATTATACTGTGAATTTTGGTTTCTAAAGAATGCATGTGTTTTTGTCTCCTTTTACTAACCTAGAAATTTATTTATTACTATGTAAGATTTAACTAACTAACAAGCAGTCAAAGACACATGATATTGCCCGGGTTTCATTGCATATTTGCACAGTCTATAAGAAATTATGCAGTCCAAATTTTGCTAGAGAGGTTGGCTTGCTCCCTGTTGCCAGAAGGTCCAGTGATAATGTAGCAAAAAAAATAATAAAAAGTTAAACGATCATTGAGGAGACAAATTAAAGATGGATCTTTACATGTAAATCTTGTTGCAACAATGGTAAAGGTGAAAATGATAAATCATGATAAGAAACGACCAGAGATTAACTAATTTGCAAAGATCCTCCATTCCGTATCAAATACTTGAAGTATGCCAGTATGCTTATTCTTATATCAAATGCAGGATATTGGAAAGTGCTTTTATTTGTCATTCGTTGATGCTAGTGGATAAGATCTTATTATATTGTCAAACATGATTTTGAGACTCAACATTCTGTGTGTTTAGGTATGTTCTGAAAGTGACTATAAGCCGTGGCTATGGTGGCAGCATAGTGGAATACCAAGATTTTGTGGTATTGTATACCTTACACAAACACTTTTATCTACTTTTTTTTCACACGGTGCTTCAGTTTTCATGTTTGTTTTCTGATATTTTAATGGTGCACTTCCTCTGTCCACAATACAGAAACTGAAAGACTTTAGTCCTACTTTTCCGGTTCGTTGATCGTTTAAGAAGACAATGCCTTATTCTGACAAAAGACAATGCCTTATATATTACTTACTATCTTTGTCCCATTTTGTTTGTCATATCCTTTTTAGGGCATCCCAAAACATTCTACTCATACCAAGTCTGGCCACATTTTGTAACTCACAATCATTGTTACTTTTGCAAATTCAATACCAACTACAAAGTCTCACTTCGTAATATTTGTGTCAAACTCCATGCACCAAACGTGTTGTTAATATCATTTGTGTCAAACTCCACGTTCCAAACTTCAATTGGTAAGATCCACTAACTCTGAATTGAGGATAGCTGGTGTCTGTGGCATGTAGTAGGAATTGTGCACCCAAAAAGAAGAAAAATGGAAGAATAAAGCAGGAAAGAAAGCACCTGCATGCTCATTTATCTTACTTGATATTTTTTTTGTCTTTCAAACTACTTTAGTGGCATTTCAATTATATTCCTCAATCATTATTTTTCTTAATATATCAATGAATTAGGTGCGCAACTATGCCCCGCCTCCTACTATCAACAATAGTATCAAGGTAACAGACATACGATTTATTTGCACGTCATTATTTTTATGATATTAAATTATAGAAATAAAAAATTATCTTTTGTAATATCTTCTTCTTGCAATTGAAGCTAGTAGGCAGGGCCGATTTAGAGTAATGTTCATTCATCGTTGTGACTTGTAGATGGAAGTTGGAATCGAAGATTGCCTTCATATCGAGTTTGAGTACAACAAAAGCAAGTATGATTAGTTTCTCAAAAAACGTTCTTGCATTTCTTCCCCGCGGTTTTTGAAATTATTGTTTTAACATAAACAGGTATCATTTGAAAGATGTGATTATAGGAAAGATTTATTTCCTTCTTGTACGAATAAAGATAAAGAACATGGATCTTGAGATCAGACGCCGGGAATCTACAGGTTCTGGAGCCAACACTCATGTTGAGACAGAAACTCTTGCAAAGTTTGAGTTGATGGATGGTGCTCCTGTTAGAGGTAATATCATCAATTTTCCTATAAGTGCCAGTTTTGAACAAGGAAATACATGGGAATGAAAACTGTGATGAAAAATGAGAGAAAAAGAATTGTGCAAAAACAAAAGATATATTCCAATTCAATAAATTAGTTTTCTATATTTGTTCGCAATCAATCTATTTGTTTAATTATATAAGCAACAACAAGAAATTTCCATCATTTCCAATGGAGCCAACGACTCACCATTTTTTGGTTTGGGAATATGATGAAATGAAGCAGAACGGCTCATTGAATTGTTTGTGCTTCGTTGTTATGAAACAACAATTTTCGACGCGATTTTCATCATGGTTCATCCGGAAAGTGCTTTAGTACAAGGGTAAGGTTGCGTACATCCAACCCCACTTACCCCACCATTGGTAACTATATAATTTTGACGCGATTTTCATTATGGGTCATTCGGAAACAGGCAAACAGCCTCCTTGTACTTTAGCACAGGGGTAAGGCTGCGTACATCCGACCCCCCTTACCTCACCGTAGGTGGGAACCTTTGCGGCACTGGGGTAATGATGATGAATGACGATGATGGTAAATCCAAATATAAGAAAATTACTTGGAATGTTCCAGGATCCAACATACCCTAAAGTGGTAGGTTCAAATTCAACCCTCGAGCTATGGACTTGCCTATAAATTGCAACATTTTTTAAGAGTTGTGATTGAATTTTGCAGGCGAGTCTATTCCCATCAGATTGTTTTTGAGTCCATACGAACTGACACCAACATATATGAATATAAACAACAAATTCAGCGTGAAATACTATTTGAACCTTGTCCTGGTTGACGAGGAGGATAGACGCTACTTTAAACAACAGGAGATCACTATGTGCCGGGTTGCTGAGATTCCCTGATCTGTGTATACATTGGAAGTAGGCCTCCTCACACCATCATTTGATAGAATATCACTTTTGCAACACAAGTGGTTTCATGGTATATGAAGGAATTTGAACACCTTTCAACTCCACTTTTGTGTGTGTGGCTAGATTGACATGGTTACTTTGTACATACATGCTCCTACATTATGACAATACATACTAGTGTGTGTTTTAAATGTTTGATGTGTTTAGTCCCATTTGTGTTGTATGAACGTAACATTATATTTCTTTCATTTGTTTTGTAAGTTTTGGGTCTAATTAAAATATGCCATATTTTTCTTGCTATAATTTGAGCCGTGCCTTAGGACCAAATGTTCATGCTTGGCTTGAACCTGAAGTTCGAGCCGTATTGTAGTATACATTGTCAAAGTTTTACTAGTACTCTTAAATAAACGAGCCAAATTAGAGTCATGCTTAAGAGTGTGCTTATTTATATACACATACACACATTCAAAGTATGGTATATATTTATCAAATCACAACTAAAATGATTAAAGACATAATTATAGGACTTTTAGTGAGAGACATATTATGATAACATATTAAAGTATTGTAAAACAGATTTATCAAAACATATTTAGAAGTTATTAATGAGTTTGTGTGGGCATTAAATACATAATGAGTATAGGATTTTGAGTGAGAGAGACATGATGATAACATATTGAAAGCATAGAGAGTAGTTGTTAATGAGTTTGTGTGGGCATTGGTTATAGACTTGTAGTGTTTCTACAAATTTACATATTTCTCATTCTTTTCAAATAAGTCTACCTTATCATTTAGCTTATAACCCAATGAATTAATCATATAGACACAGATTGTAATATTATTTAAGAAAATGTAGTTACTAGTTTCATTGAACTTATTCATGCTAACAATATGTTTCAAGTTGTAGATATATATATGAAAGTATGAAACCTTTGACAAATCCTCTATTCAATGATTTTAAGTCCAAGATGAAAATGCTTAACATAGATACTCATCTTGAGGAGTGTCATGGCTATAAGAAGGATGAAAAATAAAATAAAGCAACAGAAGGGCCAGAAACAAAAAGCTCAACTCAGATAACTCTTTTACAATTAACATGTTTAAACTTTTCTTTACTACCAAACATTTGTAATTTCCTTTTGTATGCTCTTGAATCTCTTGTATTCAGAGATGATTTTTCTTCATGTGTTCATCATTATATTCCATCATTTTCACCCTTCATTTCAACTTCTTGTTTTTTATACATATTCCTCCCAGAAATTCGTATAGTATGCACATAACTACTCATGCAGTACATGGAGAAGGAGCAAGGCATCTTGAAAAGAACCCAAAAAAGAATTTCCTCTGCACCAAAAATGATGAAAATTAATTAGATCATCAACTAGTATATAGACTGCTTGAGCAATATCGAAGATACTAAAACCAGATCACACTATAATACGAGAATCAGTTCGTGTAGTACACTATGTACATTTTAGAGCCTATTATATATTGAGAGAGTCTAATAGTCTATTGAAATTTCTTACATTATGGCATAACAGTCCAAATCAGCTGAATTATTAATAAAAATTAACATATACACCCTCTTTCCCAGCTTAATCTTCTTACTTGCCTTTTTTAGACATCCCACGTAAAGCTTCTCATTTCTATTTTAGGAAATTAATTAGCACTCTTAAATACGAGTAACAAATTAATCAATAATATGAAAAATAATACTCTTATAACATCATAGTTATCATCAATGACCTCATTATGTTATATACTCATCAAAATTACTTATGAAAAAATACTTAGGTTTATTTATTTCATTATTGTCTAAATAATCATGTCATTTTTCAATTAGAAGCTTAAGTCGGGATAAGGGTAGTATATAATAAACTAATAATGAAAGACAGACATTATATGAAACAAAAACTAAAGTTGTGTTCTTAAGCAAATTTATTAATCCAACCTACACTAGAAATGTAATTTCAAATTTAATAATTTTGTTTATCATACAATTGATGGTTGAAATAAAAAAATATTGTGTTTGGTAAAAAAAATGATATGCCAATACGAAAAAAGGATACTAAACAAGCAAATTATTTTTTGTCAAGCAAACAAGTATTATTTTTTCTCAAGTATTCTTAAACTAAAATGTGTTATTAAGTCCATAGATACGTACACGGCTGCCACCACGAAGGAGCTCCGGGGGGATTCCATAGAGATCTTCATCCACCGGTTTCGGGGTGACATTCACATTTTTGCTTGCAGCTGAATTCAGGCTACTGCTATGCATTTGCAATTGCTGGCGTGAACCGGCGGATCCCTTTTTCTCATGTCCATGGCGGACCGGCCTTCTCTCCCCCTTTGTATTTTGTGAGTAACTCCTCCGCTGCACTTATACAAGTTTACAGAATTTAAAACTTAAATGGTGAAGATTGGGTGGAAGAGTAGTTCAAAATATCAATATACGGAGTAGTAGTTTATCAGTTCACGTCTTATTGATGTAGGAAAGATTCAATTTAAACAATTGATCTTAGTATTTATTATCTGCTTCTTAGTATATTTGTTAATCCATCTCAAAATGGAATTGTCTGTGTAATGAAAGTGTTTGTGATCTCAAAAAATGAATTGTCTGTGCACAAACAATTTAGGGTCACACACAATTACACTTGGACATGTAACCCGACATGTACAAGTAGCATTTTTGTATGTTTTATGAATGTAATACTTCATATCAATTACTAAAAGTCTTCATGCGCTGAAATTGCTTAAGTATACACAAATAAAGAAATGAACAAAGGGCTAAATCAACTGAGCATATATTTTACTAAAGAATTAAAGATAAGTATCCCTACTTAAAAAAAAATTACATAGTCCCTATTAGAAAATGTATGTCCCAATCAAGGACGGAGCCAGGAGTCAGGATCGACTGGATGGTCGATCGATCCCCCTAAAAGTTCGAGAATATAGAACACTAAAATACCCTAAATTTGATATATTATGTCTCATGTACCCATTACGAGTAAAGAGTTGTGACATCTGAAAAAAACAACACTATCTAAACTTGAAATGAATAAAATTTAATGTATAATTATATTCTCATATTTTAAAAATAACGTCTAATTCAATCATTACTTACGGAGGTTTATAATGTAGGAATAATGGACAAGAATAGTCTCAACTACGAGTGATCTGCTTGAAATAATTCAAAGTACTCCGTATCAATTATCTCAAAATAATCCCAACTATCGAAAAATCTTCTCAAAATACTCTACTTACTCATAAATATTATAAGTTATTTACGGGTAATTATAAGTCACCGGAGTATTTTGAGAAGATTTTTCGATAATTGGGATTATTTTGAGATGATTGATACTTTGGATTATTTCAAGCAGATCACTAATAGTTGTGATTATTCTTGTCCATTTTCAGTATAATGTACATGACATATATATCAAATGTATTACACTATTAGTTTCATTTAAACTACCATTATTCAAGCTACATATGAAACATTCAACTCAAGTATTGTTTAAAAATGATTTATCATTTTATTTTGTATTTATGTAAGTTTCGACCACTCTGTGTCATTTTAGTAGCTCCGCCGTTGAGACACAATAATATCTTTACGAGTTTGGTGTGCTCACAAAAATGATCACTAGGTTAATTTTCAGTGACTTTAGCTTGTTTTATGAAACTTTAATCAAGTTTAGATTATTGATTAAAATTTGAAATGTTTTTGATTTATGGAGTGTTTGAAAATCGAACATAAAATTATCCAAAATTGGAAGAGGTCGACTATTACCCATATTCCAAAACTGGTTAAGGCACATGTTGCAAGGAAATGAGTTCAATCTTGAAAGTTGACTAGGTACATTCCGGATCATATTAAAATATAAATAAGGAAAAATTTGAGAGCGTGTTTGGTAACATTCAAATTGATTAAATTGATTGATTATTTTGAAATTTTGAAATTTATGAAATTTTGTCTGATGTGGTTAGATTGACATTTTTACTAAATTATGTTTTTAGAAATAATTTCATATTTATGATTAAAATAAAGATCGTTTACAAAAATGTGACTATTAACTATAGTATTAGCTAAGGGGCAATTTATTTTTGATTTAATGGACTTAACGGTAATGACGACTTAAACATTCAGCTATTAAATCATGTTTACTTACGACTTAATTAAAAGCATGACTTAATCATTTATTCAAAGAACTGATTTAATCATTCAATCAAAAACTGACTTAATCATTAAACTAGAGAATAAAAGTCATTCCCATTAAAATGTCTATTAAGGCGTTTTTCTGTCAATTTTTTTGAATTGATTGTGAAATAGATTTATATTAATAAATGAAGTTTTTCAATGACATTACAATCAAAGAATAATACCTAAATTGATTATTGTATTCAATTCAGATTGTTTATTCAGCATACAAAATAAACAACCTCATATACAAGAAACACTTAATCCACACAGATATCTTAACTCAGACAGATTTCTTAGTCCAGACATGACTTAGAACCCGTTTGGTAACACTGAAATTGGTTGAATCAGCTGATTCTGCTGAAATTTATGAAGTTCTGGCTGAAATGGCTGTATTGACTAATTCTGCTGATTTATGAATAAATGATATTTAAAATATACTCGTATGTTATTAATAAAATAAAGAAAAAATTATATAAAAAAATAGTTAAAATAGTCATCTGCAGTAATTTCAACCAATATATGCAGGAAAGTAACTCCAACCTTATTAATACACAATTCAGTGAACGAAATCAAAAATTAAAAGTGTTTAATCAAAAAGTTGGTTGATAAGTCTGATAAACCAAAAAATAGAATTACCAAAAAAGAGTTACTTTAATAGAAAAAGTAAACAACCCGTTGTCATAGACTCATAGTATTGTAGTAACGATTAGTCATATACTATCGTATGTGTAAATAAATTTTATTTTAATAATATTTAAAAAAACTCATAAAAATATGATTTTCTTATAAAACTATGATAAGAGTAGAGCAGAAGGAGAGGGTATAATTTACTCCTATTCTAGAAATATCAACATTAAAATCTAAAATCCTATTTTTATAAATAGTTTTCGTAATTGATTAATTAACATACGGACCTTTGTAGCTGGAAGGACCGCATCACCAGCGGCGGGATGGTCCGCCCCGGCGGCTACGCGTTCACTGGGATTGCGCGAAAGGCCGGCATGCCGGGCGCTCTCGAAGTACTGTGTAATGGGGAGGTCAGCCGCCGCGTCCCACCCACCAAACGCCGGAATATGGCCGCCGCAACTCCCGGCGCTCCGCTTTCTCTCCTGCGTACAACACACGGAGGGTAAAATCAATATACAGCAGACTAAAGGGAATGTGTATAAGAAAATGTAATAAAACGAGAGAAAATCGAAGCTACTGTTGCCATGGGCGTGGGGTTTGAATTTGGATGGAGAAAGGAAAGAGATGTGAAGTGGAATGGGAGAATTTAACGAAGAAAAATGGATTGGTTTTTATTCGGGTTGGGTGGGCGGTGCGTGGTCATGGGGCGGGCATCCATTTTCAAAAGGTTTATTGACAAATTGGGTCTTCCCAAGCAATGAAAGGATTGGAAAAGGTCAATGATGTATGATGTCTTTTGGGAAAGAAAAAGAAGAAACTACGTACTTGATAGGCAATTGACAAATGATGTTGTCTATATGGGCAAAAGGCCAAAGATTGGGAATTGGTTTCTTTGTCTCCACACACATAAATGATCCATCTCATCTATGGATTGAGATTTGAATAGCAAAATAAGTTGGGGGTTTGTTAGAAAATGTTTGGTAATTTAGCTGTTTGATCATAACAATCAGTGAAAATTGGTATAATCAAAACATCAACCCAAACTCTCTTGTTTGCAGTGTTTTCATTTTAGCGATTCCGTCCAAAAACGTAAGGATCGAACAACTATTAAACAAACAACGTTTTCACTTGTTGAAAACGCTAAAAGGAGTGAAATTGTTGTTTTTTGCTCAAACGTTATTTTCCAAACACCTTCTGAATCCGCTACCATAATTTGATATTTGCTAATCGCTAAATGTTCATCATTAGACAAACCTTGTATGGAAGGCGTTCACAGGGACATGTGACTCGACCAACTCTATCACTCTTACTGGTAGCCCAAATTCTTAAAATGTAGAAACTATATTGGTTTTTGAACAACTCGATTCTGTATGCTACAAGTCTTTAGAGTTCAAGCAGGGAAATAAAAGCCCGTTTGGTTACTCCTTATTTTCAAATTATAAATTTATATATTTTTATTAAATATGTAATTTTTTAGGCAATGATTTAAATAAATAAGAATGAAATTATTTTTCTGAGTCATTGGGTGAATTGGCTGAAATAATTTTTCACATGACTTTTTCTTTTATTAACAACATTTTAAAAGTAATTTTTCATAATTTAATAGATTAGCCAATTTCATCAATGTGGCCCTATATGACGTATGTGCATACAAATAACTTTTTTATACTTTTTCGAAAATGCTCATCTTGAAAACTAAGGAATACTCATTAATCTCATTTTGCAAAATGGAGCAGTGTAGCCCAAAGTGCAAAAATGAATGATGATACTATTTGGTCAACTCCCCGGTCAGGCAGGCATGGCTTAGGTTAGGCGGAGAGTGGAGAAGTCAGATAATTGAGAACAACATTGCCAAAAAAAAAAAAAAAAAAAGATGACACCCCATCCCTGAGGGCCCCCCAACACCGACCGGACAGCACGATGGGAGGATGTAAATTGGACTATAATCACAATCTGACAGATAGAGAGTGAGGCTCTGTCCCCGGTACTTGCAGAGGCCCTATGCATTTTTCAGCATAGTAACCCCTCATCGCAGTTGCCGGGATTCGAACCCGAGACCTAACTCTTGTGGCACTCCCTTGCTACCAGTTGAGCTACGCCCACCGGTGAGAACAACATTGCCAACATTATACGCAGTATTGATGTCTCATTTTTACCATAGGAAAAAAGCAAAACTTGATTATGTTGTCGCCTTGTCGACTATCTATTCTATTTATATACGGAGTACAAGAAAAGAAGTAGCTCATTTAAAGACAAATTTACCCTTAATGAATCTTATGTGGCTAGCTCTCCTTAATTCGGAAGCGTATATAGTACAGCCGGCTGTATTGTGTCAGCCGTACAGCTGGTGGCAAACTTGTAATTTTGGTGAAAATCACAGAATTCTTTTAGATGAGCATTGATTCAATTTTGATGAGCACCGAGCCTGTTTTTTTAAGTATTAGGAGCCTAACGGTGATCATTAGTGATATATGCTTCATTCCTCGTATATCACATTCCGTTTATTATTTTTTCGTTTATTAAAGTCTTAAGTTATGTCTATAATCATTTTCATTTAATTTCAATGTGTCTAATGAATTATGATATTTTTAACATGTGCAACCTTTTAAAATGAGCATAAAACAGTACCAAATGAGCATACATAATTACAAAATGAGTATCAAAATATTAAAAAAACTCATTTGTGTGTGCACATTTTTTGGGGTATTATACTCATTTGAGCTTAACATAAAACTCATTTTGAAATATGCATGAATATGACATTTGAAAATGAGTATACATAAATTACGAAATGAGCATTCAAAAAACTCATTCAAAATGTCTATTGTGCTCATAATTTCATTTGTTATGCTCACATATGCAGCTAACAATGGACCAATCTCACTCACCATACTTGGGTAAGAAAAAGAAAAAAAAGGAAGAGTCTGGAGCAAGAAAGAGGGAGAAGAAGCAACTAGAGCTATACACCAGGAGGAGCCTCCCCAAGAGCCGCCGCTCAAGCCGGTGTTGCGCTCTTGCTGGAGATTGCGACTGGCGAGAATCATCGCAGGCGGAGAGCGAAGAACGAGAACGATCTGCGGAGGAAGCCCAGCGCCCTGCGATTTGCGATGGAAGCCAGAGTCCTGCGATTTGCGATGAAAGCCAGAGCCCTGCGATTTCCGATCTAAAAGTCCGAGCGCACGGTACAGCCGGCTCTACGATGGGAATTTACCCCTTAATTCACTCTTTTGCTATGACAATGCCCCGTGGCTATTTTTACTTCAATGGACGAAGATTCTCCGATGGAAGAGAAAGGAGCACCAATAGATATGCATTGGTGGGGCTCAAGCTATAAAAAGATCCCAATTTTTTTTAAAGTGATATAACTTTTTCATTTTTGCTCCAATTTTTACAAAAGTTATATCAAAATCCATAACTTTTTGTGATCTTTCATATGAGATCAATATTAAATATGTAAAAATATAATTTATTAACGGTCTCTATAATTATGCTTAATATTATCTATATGCATTTCCTGATTTATTTGCTGTCTGAATTGGCTTGGCTGACCTTATTGTAGTTGTTCATTTTTAGCTACTTTTCATATAATGTTTTTCTTTATTTCATTAAAAAGTATCTTAAATTAATTTTATCCATAAATAAATATATTCAACTAATTCAATCACTTTTCTCATAATTTCATCCATTTCAAAAAATTCAACCAATTTCAGTACTACTAAACGGTCTCTAAAATCAAAATCAGACCAGGAAAGGGAAAAATCTAAAAATATTAAATTTATTTAATAAAACTTTCTTAAAGTATTTTATGATTTGAAGTGCACTGATTTGATGTATAAAAATCCGAAAATGAAAATGTAATTAGTTCTAATAAAATAAAATTTCGATTTGGTCTATTTAGTTCAGTTTTGAGTTGGCCTGAATCGAAGAGAATGAGTAATTTGAATCCATCAATCCTACAATGATTATTCTTTCTTTTTAAGAAAAAATGGGCAAATATGAAAATGTTGATGTATCATTTTTGGTTTGTTTTGAACTGCTTTGATATATTTATGTTTAGCTTTATTGAAATTTTATTTTTGACAAATTTGACTGATGTTACTGTACATAATCGTTTTTAACTACTTATCATATATACTTTTTTACTTCATTGATAAAATATAATTTAAATTAAATTTATCCATGAATCAATATATTCATCCAATTCAGTTACTTCTGTCAGAATTTCATCGATTTCAAAAGAATATAGCGATTTAGCCAATTTCAGTGTTACTAAAATGGTTCTAATTATCAAAATCACATTTCATTTTTTGGAAGAAATAAGCTTAAATTGATAACACATAATTCAGATTATGGGTCAACCGACAAAAAGATTTCATTTCAAAATCACATTTCATTAAAAAAATCAACATGTTGAAATAATTTCTTTATAATATGTAAGTGACTCAAAAATACAAATATACTTCAATTTGGTCACAATTGTGGAATTCCAATTCTATAAATATGTATATGTAGTGCTTTTAGGTATTAGATAAGCCGGCTAACAATTGAGCGGGATAATTTTCTCTCTCAGTAGTGCTTTTAAGTATTATACTATCTATTATATTTCATTAAAAAACAACATGTTGAAATAATATCTTTATAATATGTAAGTGACTCAAAAATATAAATATACTTCAATTTGGTTATTATTGTGGAATTCAAATTCTATACATATGTATATGTTGTGCTTTTAGGTGATATTAGATAAGCCGGCTAACAATTGAGCGGGATAATTTTCTCTCTCAGTAGTGCTTATAAGTACGGAGTATTATACTTCCTCCGTTCTTTTTTTAGTTGCAATAGTCAATCTTTGCACATTTGCCAACGCACACATTTGACCGTAAGCATGTCTTAATCTCTATTAATAAAAAAAATTGAAAATCAGATTTTGAAAATTTGTAATGAGATGAATTGAAAAATATTTTTTTTTAAAAATAATTTCCATAAAATAATAGTGTAAAATGTAGTCAGTCAAAGTATATCATGTGAACAGTGCAAAACGTCAACATGTTGCAATTTAAAATAGACGGATGATAGTACTATCTATTATATTTCATAAAAAAGTCAACATGTTGAAATAATATCTTTATAATATGTAAGTAAATATAAATATACTTCAATTTGGTTATTATTGTAGAATTCCAATTCTATACATATGTATATGTAGTGCTTTTAGATATTAGATTAGATAAGCTTGCTAACCATTGAGCGGGAGAACTTGCTCTCTCATTTGTAGTTCTTTTAAGTATAAGATACAAAGTATAAGATAAGCCGGCTCATAATTGAGGGGAGAAATTTTATCTCTCATATGTAGTAGTTTTAGGTATAAGAATATAAGTTTGCTAATAATTGAGCAACGTAATTTTCTTTCTCTTATGTAGTGCATCTAGATAATAGAAGATCAACTTCCTAACAATTGAGTGGAAGAACCTTCACTCTCATATGTAGTTCTTTTAAGTACGTAGTATAAGGTAAGTCGGTTAACAATTGAGCGCAAGAATTTTGTTTTTCATATTTAGTTTTCTTAGTTATAAGATAAACCGGCTAACAATTGAGCGCATGAATTTTCTCTCTTATATGTAGTGGTTTTAGGTAAGCTTGCTAACAATTGAGTGGGAGAATTCTCTCTCTCACGTGTAGTGCTTTTAGTGATATTAAAAGATAAGTTTACTAACAATTGATTGATCGGGATAATTTTCTTTCTCATATGTAAAAGATAAGTTTACTAACAATTTTCTTTTAATAATTATTATGTATAAGATAAGTTGACTCACAATTTAGTACAATGTCAACATCTAGATGGTCTCCTTGACATTGTGGAGAAGAACTTACAAAAACTATATAAAATCATTCAAATAAGAAGAGAAATAATTTATTTACTAATATTTATGTGGCTATCTCTCATGCCACGTGTGCACCGTGCACATTGTACCATTGGAGATGCTTTGATCATTGTTAATTTTATTTTGAGTATGAATCTAGACATCTAGTGATGATAATCTCTAATCTTATCTTATTTTATACAGAGTACAAATTTTAGGGGCCATTTGGAAACAGCTGGACCAGCTGTTTGGGCTGAAAAGCCTGAAAAAACTGAATGTGATGAAGTGAAAGTGTTTGGTAATATGTTGGCTAAAATGGCTTATTGAAGGTAAAATTACCATAAAGGGTATAATTGTTATACTTCGAATCTGCTAGTGCTCTCCTTTGTAATTGCAATAATCCTTCCTCATGAAAGCTCAACATCCGATGTATGGAATTTCTCATGTGAAACTGCCCCCAAATTATATTATGCATTTGAAATCCATCAAGAGATCGAGCCTGCTCTATAGTTTTGGTTGTCAGAAGAGAACTGCCAAAATCACACCTCATATATATCTCGAATTACACCTCTATAGTCTTCGATCGACTATGGCGCAGTCATGGAAGAGCTTAAAATGAAAGGGTAAGGAAGAACAGAGCACCTGCGATGCTTTAGGCGTAGCGATGTATTAGGCTTAAAATGAAAGGGTAAGGAAGTATTTTAGATGGGCAATGGTACATTAAGAAATTCCAGCTGAAAAAGTAAGAGATGCTTTGCTTTTTTGGCTGATCGGAAAAAACAGCCCATTTGGCTTGTGTTTGGCTACTTTTTGTATTTTCAGGCTTTTCAGCCTATTTTTAGGTCTCCAAACACCCTCTTAGCCTTTTAGGTCACGAGGATGTGATGGTTTCACATGCGAAGTATTTGATTCGAAAATATGGGCTTGGAGAACAATATACAATTTTGTGTGATCCAATTCTTCACAATATTTGGACATCAAAAATGGATTTGCATAGTCGCATATTGACTAACCAACAAAGACAGAATTTTGGCATTTGACTCTCAATCAAGGAAACTCACTCGAACTTTCAAGTACAAAAAACCACAACATTAACAGAAAGCAATTTGTGGAGGTTGAATGTGGTAAGAATGGATGAAAATAAGTTGAGAGGGTGTAGTCTTGAAGATATGGCACTAAGGTTGGGTATGAGAATCAAATATATGAACAAAGCGGGTTTTATCATCATCATTCTCTCAAGTCTCAATGTCTTTCCGTTCCAATCGGATTTTGAACCTGAAAATCTTGCAGACGAATGCGTGCTTAGTTGATTAATTATTGCACTGTATCCCTCATTCTATCATTCCTACCTCCTCCTAAGCATTCCTCAAAATCAAATTTATTGGTAACAATCAACTCCTTGAACATCATCCATATATCTATAACAAAAGAAAACATTAGAGGAGGCCAGAGAAGACAAAGTACAACACCAGATATCCTTTGAAATTATTGATATTATTAGATATGAATGATTTCTTTCCTAAAAAAGATATGAATGATTTCTAACATTTTTATGTGAAGGTTTTCACCTATCCAGAGAACAAATAAGGACTCGTCCTGGGTTCCAGATCTTTGCTGGGAAAGATGGGCAAAAACCACAAAACTGCAACTTAATTAAAGGAGTGTTTGGGTTTGCTTAAAAAAAGCACTTTTCAGCTTTTGGCTTAAAAAAAGTTGAAAAGAGTGTTTTCAAATGACAGCTTCTGCTTAAATTAATCACTTAAAAGCTAAAAGCTGGAAGCAGGTAGAAGAGTGCTTTAAACTGCTTCTCACTTTTTCTATTACACAAAAAGTACTTATTTTACCAAACACTACCAACTTTTACTTTTCCAGAATCACTTTTTTCTCAAACACTACCAACTTTTACTATTAATCACTTTTCCCAAAATCACTTTAAAAAATCACTTTTTTAAAGTCGAAGCAATTGCAAACACTCCCTAAGAGACTCGATTTATATAACGATGAGTTGCTCTGAGAACACTTGGCCTGTAAATGTGTTATTTATAGTATCACTATCAGATGCTGCAGATAGGAAGTGTACATTAAGCCCAAAATGGCTCCCATATTATTATTACTATCTGATATATTATTGTTTTTATATATGAAGTATGAAGAATACAGTGCAATAATTGCATAAATGATTAACGGGCTAGAAATTTGTGTCCCTCATCCAATCATTTCTACCTCCTAAGCATTCCTAACTACGGATTTTAAAAACCATCCTTACGACTGCATACAAAACGAGAACAATGTTTCGGAGCGTTTGAGGTTGAATGAATAAATCATACATATACCAGTATATCTAAATCATCAACTCGTCCATTTCTACACACTACCTCAATTTCCTCAAAGGCAAAGCGCGACCAAACAACTTCTCCACTTCACTTGCTTTCATTTCAAGTCCATCAAGAAGTTCCTTTTCTTCTTTGCTCAGCTCTTGTAAAAAGTACTTTTCATCCTTCTGCACTTCCTTCAACCCTTCCAACAGTCTACTGAACAGGCTGATTTCCGTGTCTTTCACCTTCTCCACCTCTCCTTCTATCTCTTCTACTTCTCTTATGATTGTCTTCTCACCCTCTTCAACGGTCTTCTCAAGTCTCTCCACAAGGGGCGGTTCGGGGCCGCACGTGTTGTCTGTTTTAGTGAATTGGTCAAAATTCCGCCCCACGCTTTGGGCTGCCCTCTGTATATCAGGAACTATGCTTTCTGGCAAAACAGCACTCCTTGTGTACAACACAGCACCTCCATATCCATCCCATGCATCATTTCGTCCCCGGTAATATACAAATATATAGTCATCTGCTGTGTTTTCCACTTTAGATGCCAAAATATACCTGCATTGCGAGTGTCTGGTTAAAAGGGTCAATTTTGGTTGAAAATGATTGAATGAGCTGAATTTACTATAAATGTGGCCCAAATGACCAAATAAGTCTAATCATCTCAATATTAAAACAAATGTTCTTACATCAACTAAAGAAAATAATATCTAAAAATGAGGGTAAAGTGTCATTACATTCCATTTCAGTCAGAGAGAGAAAATAACTTTTGCACTATCTTTTTTAAGAAGCAACAGTTTCAGCTAATTATGTCAAATAAGTTGGTGAGTTGGTGTTTGGCAGAAAACCTAGATGCACCAGGTGGATAACACAAAAGTTATTGCTAAAAATGGCATCAAATCCATCTCCAACTCTTTGCACTATTTTGTGCTCCCTATGTCCTGAAAACTTGTCATGCTTCAAAGCCATCTCCAACTCTTTACAAGACCAAACAACTTCTCCACTTCACTTGCTTTCATTTTAAAATCATGAAGGTACGTTTCAATCTTTGACACGCAAAAAAACTTCTTTATTCCATTATTCCATTCTACATAACATTTTCATTACCTCTTTACCACTTAAGAGAATAAACCAAAAATGGTGCTTGGACAGTTTTATCACCAAATTTGGTGAAACGGCATTAATTTGTGCCAAAATGGTGAAATGGCACAGGGTTGGAGTTGGTCTAAATATGAGTCTTGAATTCCTGATACAATTGTTCCATTTGCAGTCACTTTGGAACTTTTCAGAGCATATTTCACTCATCTTGAAATGTAAATTTACATGCATAAGAGAAAAGGGTAAAATCCCTCATTCCCAAATTGTTTGTCATTTTGACCAATATATTTTGTCCTAAATTACAATGAACTCCCAAATTAGTCCTTATTGACTTAACCCATATTAAATACTATTTTGCCTTGAAAAGATATGAGAACTCAAAAGCATTTAATGTTGAATTTTTATACGGACAATGATACCATTTCGTAATCTTCTTTAATATGTGTGCACTTTTCTAAAATGTCAATTCAATTCGGACTTAGGGAGTATACAATAGTAAGCCACAAGTTTATATAATACCAGTCATCTTGATAGTGAAGATACTCATTGTCATGATTATATAATATTCCCTGATACTGTGGATCTTGCAAGAAATTCTGCACGGCCGATCGAGTGAAAAAACCTCCATCTGGTGTCCGAATCCGCCATGATAAATTAGCCACAAGTTTGTTTCCTTCAACATGAAACTCGTGCACTTGGCAATCAAAAGTGTCAAAAGTGGGATTTAATCCACTGGTTATAAACCACTTCCCCTCAAAGTCTTTTATCCTGAAGTTTTTTACAAGAACACTTGGATCAGGAGCAGGAAATTCTCCTACATCTGATTTTCGTGGGACACATTTCTTTCGTGACACTGCACACTCATTGAACTCGTCTACTACGCTGTTTTCAAACAAATTGCCACATTGTATCTGTAAGGCAAAAACTTATTAAACATAGGTATCCGTGGGACAGGATTGGATGTGATTATGTGAAGAGAGTTAGTTACCTGGCATTCTGTTTCATCGGGTCTATTGTTACAAGTCTGGAGACAAGTAATATTGGCTGCACATAAAGGGTTTGATATACATTTGGCAAGCTCCAATCTGATTCAAGCAATTCACATATTTATTAACTTGGCCAATATCATCAGTGTAGATAGTTATTTATAAATAATATTTAATAGTAAGACTAGCAAATGAGTTTTTGGTAATAGTATTTTCTTCAAAAAGTCAGAACAATCTGATAGTTGATGTTTCAAGACACTAGCCGTTTTGATAAAATTCATAAATAGGAGTAAAACATAAAGCATTTCAATAAGTAGGATCATCATTATTTTTTCCTTAGAATATGACCCATTCAATCCTAGAAAAAGAATATTTAACTACATTCATTCTTTCTTTAGGACTGAATTAATCCTCTTTTTAGCAATAAAAAACTCCTGTTTGTGCATATGACACATGTTTAACTCATATTTGCAGTATTTTCTTTGTGGTTTTTATCCTTAGCCTACTTTTGGTCCGTTTGCCTGTGTAACTGTGTTTGTTTCTAAGGAAATAAAGAAGAGAGAATAAAGGAGGATAGAAAATTGAGAGAAAAGAGAATTTCTTTTATTGAATGGTAATTTTGTCATTTTAAAAATAATGCACACTTCTTTCGCATCCTTTTCTCTCTTGTTTCTGTCCTACCACACAGTGCACAAAACTGCCCTCTTCCTTACTTGTTTCTTTTTTTCTATCTTGTTTTTTCTTTCTTTCTTCTCTTGCAACCAATCATAACCTTCATGTACAGAAAAAGCAAACAAAAAATGGAAATATAGATTGTGTGTGTGTGTGTGTAATGTGAACACTACATCTGTAGAATTTGAAAACATGCGAAATGTTTTTTGTTTTCCTATACAGTAGTTATTTGTTATACTGAGGCTGGTTTTGGTCATTTTAACTGGTAGGTAGTACAAAAGAATATGAAAAGCTGATCAACAATAAGGAGGATAATACTCCAGGCTCCAACGGTTAAGTAAATAATTAACTGCTTTTATTCTTTCTTTAGGACTGAACTAATCCTCTTTTTAGCAAAAAAAACTCGTATTTGCAGTATTTTCTTTGTTTTTTATCCTTAGGCTGCTTTTGGTCTTTCGAGCTGTGTAACTGTGTTCGTTTTTTAGGATATAAAAAAGAGAGAAAAAAGGAGGATAGAGAATTGAGGGAACAGAAAATTTATTTTAGATTTCTTTTATTGAAGGGTAATTTTTTCATTTTAAAACTAATGCACACTTTCTTCCCATCTTTTTCTCTCTTGTTTCTGTCCTACCACACAGCGCACAAAACTGCCCTCTTTCTCACTAGTTTCTTTTTTCTATCTTAGTTTTTCTTTCTTCTCTTGAGACCAATCATAACCTTCATGTACAGAAAAAACAAAAAACAAAAAGGAAATATAGATTGCATGTGTGTATAATGTGAACACTACATCTGTAGAATTTAAAAACATGAGAAATGTTTTCTGTTTTCCTATACAGTAGTTATTTGTTATACTGACGCTGGTTTTGGTCATTTTAACTGGTAGGTAGTATAAAATAATTATGAATAGCTTGATCAACAGTAAGGAATATTAGTTTAAAGATAAAAACTAATGGAAATATTTCATCTCAATTTCTCATGCTAACACTACAAAAGTTCAACTCTTTCAGTACCACTAGAACAAAACTATCCTAAAGATCACAGACAAATAAAATTACCAACCTTAACAGTACTAACTCCTCTGATTTGATGTTTAAGGCATAAAAGAATGGCATACTTTTGTTTTAAATATCAGGCAAGTAGATTTCATATGATACCTGCACTCTTTCAACAAGCAAGTACAAGTTTTAAGAGCATCCACTGCATCAGCCTCTGGAATTACCATAAAAACAAATGCAGCTATTATTGCAGTTTGGGCAAAGTGGGTCCACTTCCTACCGATGATCAAGGACAGTGCCTCCCAGTATTTGGTTATCTCCTAAAGCAACTTACAATCATCAACATCTAAGACAAAGAGAACATGACCAAAGAGAGAACCAGATCTACCAACAGTCTTTATGAAAACAAGAACAACAACATCATCATCAATTTAAAGAATAAAAGAGCATCCACACCCATGCTCTTAAAATAATCGAATTTTTGTGTTCCCACTTCCCACCTCCAAATTATTGGAAGCATATTTTATTTTGAATAATCTCAAAGTTCTCTAGATATAATTCAACTATCATCTCCAAATAATATGATCTTCTAAGGGTCTTGTACTCAGCAGTCTCATGACTCTCATCTAGAGGAAAATAATTTCATCAAAAAAATTCTAATCACTAAAGTGAGATTAAGAAAACGTCACATCACCAAAAGATAATAAGAAAGGAAAATATTGAAGGAAAGAAAATATGGTGAAAATAAAACACCGGCTCAAAGCTCTTTTTTAGGATTCGCTCTAACTAGTTTTATTTCTTGACGAAATCCAAACATATGATAAATAAATTAAAACCATTATCATACTTCTTCTTGCTCCGCATTTTTTAAATTCAAACAAGAGAATAGTTTTCTTTAGCATTTCTTCCCATTACCTAGCATTTCCCCTGATGGCTTGGAGACATAAAATTTGTAGTGCTAACTGCTACTAATTGTCTAAATTAGTTAACACTAGAAAGTCATGCAAAAGTGCATCACAATGAACACTATGGAATTGTGAAACAAATATTACCTTATTATTTGTCAAAGAGCTACTCTCTTTTCTATGTAAAGGAAAGCCGGTGCGTGTAGAACCCAACACGCTGCACATCCTATGAGCTTTAAGCAGCTTCCTGTGTCTCTCTCTCCATCTATTTGGCAAGAACTGCACTATGGCTACACTCTCTGAGACAGTCCAGCTTCCCTTTTTACAACTCAGAAGATGTAACCCATAATTTGAATGAATTGTTTGGTTTTCAAGAAAATGTGAATGTAAAGTGAATGCCATTCTTCAACCTGGTGACTGGTACAGCAACAAAAATGAATTGCCACCAGTAAACTATACGGAGTATGAGATTATCTTAAGATACCAAAATGGAAAAATGTAGTTGAAACTATATGAGATTATCTTAAGATCCCAAAATCAATAAAGAACCTCTCATATATGATATATTTTGATTTAAATTTTAATTTTTAAAAATCTTGAATAGAATGTTTTAAAGAATATAGGACCATCCACATCCATGCTCTCCAAATAGTCGGATTATTCGTGTTTCCACTTCCAAATTATTGCAACATATTTTATTTTGAATAATCTCATGATCTCTAAATAACTTTCGAACATCATCTACAAATAACTTATTTCATTTTGGGTCTTTCACTCACCAGTCTCATCCGGAGGAAATTAATCTCACCAAAATATCTCCATCACTAACCTTGCTCCCCCAAAAGAAAATGTCATATCACCAACTTCATCCCTTGACAATTTTATGGATGGGGATGCCCTTAATCTGAAAAACTATAGAGAAATACATGATTTAATTAAATATATATTCTTTGTTTCTCATCTAAGATTAACAAATATAGATCAATTAGAAAAACATAAAAAATCAATCATGCCCTCTCCTCCGAAATTCCCCAACTAAACCTTTCCTTAAGGCATGTAGTGAAGAGCTGGGTTCTATTGTCAAGCCCGAATTTTGAAACTTGGGAACAGCTGGTGTATATACAGAGGTTAAATCTTGTAATTTACCAAGCAAAAGTGCGGCTTTCTTGACAATTTGAGTTCAAATACAATATTTATGCTGTTTAATTCATCAATTAAAAAGACTTCCCGTTTATTGTAGAAATAAACTCCGAATTAAGTAAAGAAAATAAAAAGTGCGAGAAAATTGAAGGAAGATGTTTTACCAAGCCAAGTTTAAAGTAATGTAGAAGAAGGTGCGTTACGGTATAAGGTATTGAAGTGATGAGTTGAAGATAAGCAAACCTGAGAGTAATATTAGCTGAGCAGAGCAAAGAGGGTAAAGCAGAGCATTGCAGATTTGGAGAAGCTAGGACAGTATGGAGTATGGGTTTAGCAGGAAGAAAATGGAGGAGGCAGGGGCGAAGGGTAGATATTTCTCAGATAATACTACCTTGTGCACTTGGATTCCTACGATTGGATAACACAGCTTCTTTTTCGAGGAATTGGACTTTGAGAAATGAAGGTACCCAAAATAGGTACCCCATTATTAGGGCAGAGCACGGGTCGGGTTCAAAAAGTGAAACCCGTTCGGTTATTGGATTGACAATTTCAAAATCTACCCTATCAAAAAAATTATCGGGTTTTTCGGGTTGAAGAAGTTTGGGTTTCGGTCGGGTTGATTCAGTTTACGGATCCATTCGGATTTTAATTTATTATTGTTGAAATTGTGATAAATAAAATGGTAATTGATAAAAATATCATTCAAAGTTATACTAGTATAACATTCAAAGTAATAGTTGCATAAATACGGTAATCGACATATTTAAACATGTAAAATAATAATATACGGTGATTGACATATTTGATATTGTGATAAATAAAATGATAATTGGTATATACAAATGATAATTGGTATATACGAGCTTAACAGTTAACACTGAACAATACAATTAGGTATATAATGAGTATATATGCCATGAGTATTTCGGGTGGTCGGGCGGGTCGGGTGGCATAATTGGTAACCCTACCCGTTACCCGCTTAAGTCTCGGGTTGCAAGAATGAGATCGGGTTTGGATATTTCGGGTCGGGTTTTCCGACCCAAACAAAAAATTCGGATGTATCCGGTCAAGTCAATCGGGTAGGGTCGGGTTTGCTCTCCCCTACCCATTCTTACCTCGAATAGTTTTATAGAGTCATACCACACTCTCTTATGGAGTCACATACTTTATTGTGGTGGCATCATTCTCGATGTGTTGTCCCATTTGTGACCACATATTAAGTCGGAGTAAGAATGGGTACCCCATTTTGGGGGGTACCTCTAGCATTTCTCATTTGACCCTGCACTTTGTTTTTTGAGTGATATTTCACTTTACAACCCATTTTGAAAAAACGTAGACTTTGCACCATATCGCATACTCCCTCCGTCCCTTAAAGGTTTGTCAAGTTTGATCGACACGTAGAATAATAAAGTAAAAACTCTGTTGTAGATATTTGTGCAGAGGAGAGGGAAATAACATGAGTCACAAATTGATTGATTAAAAGGGAAAGTGACAAAGTTTTTGGGACAACCAAAAAAGGAAAGTTGGTAAAGTCATAAGGGACGGGGAAGTAACATTTTGTGAAGAAAAATTTCTGACTGGGGTGCAAAGTCAAAGGTTCTTAAGTGAAATGGGGTGCAAAGTTAAAGATTATTGAAAATGGTGTACAAAGTCCAATAACACCCAAAAAGTGGGGTGCAAAGTCAAATTCCCCTTTTTTGAGGGTAAGTTTTTAATAGTTTGATTCCTTTGGCCTGTTCACATGTACCACACATACTTGACTAAGGTATCGCATTGACGTGTCGGAAACATCATTGTATTAAATACTCGTATCGGCGGTACAAATATCTGTACGTATCGTACCGAGTCATATCTGCATTTTATACTCCGTAAAGTTTTCTAACTTTTTTGGGTAATTTTTTTAAAAATTGAGATACATGTATCAACTTTTTCATAAAGAAAACATCCAAATATATTGTTATATTAATGTTTGTATGCTATTTTGCAACTTTATGTCTCTATTATTTATAATGTTTATAATTGAATAAGGTTGACAATGAAGTGATTATTGATGTTTTGCTTCACATAGTTCTGTGAGAAATGTTCTTAAGTAATGTTTTTTTTCCTTTTTATGCGACGTTTGTGATGTTATTTTTGCTCAAATATGTAATTTAAGTATAGTACGGAGTAATAATAAACTGATTTTGACCTTTATTTTACGACCTTTATTAGATAGTTTCATTATACTCCGTAATTTTTAAATAACGTGAATTATGATTTGTCTTGGATATAAGGGGTGTTTGGAACTGATTTTGCTCCTGCTTCCTTTTTTAAAGCAGAAGCAGAATAAGTTTTCAGAAGCTGGTCCCCCCAGCTTCTTAAAATCTGATTCTAGGAGTAAATTAGAGAATCAGAAACACTTCTGCACTTTCACACAAACACTTCAACTTCTACTTTTGCTTTCTGAAGAAGCAGAAGCAGTTTAAAGAATCAGATCCAAACATCCCTATAACTCAAAGATGATAAATTCTAAATACAACCCATTTTTTACTAAATATAGTCTCTTTTTAAAACTCTTTTCGAACAAACTCATTAATTTTACAAATTTCCCTCCCTGAAGTGCTTTCTTCTTCAGCCGTAGCGACTTGAAATTTCTGTATGACCTTTTCACATATGTAATTGAGTCCACTAACGAGTTCTTTGTCGAGATGGCCATCAATGTACCACGGACCGCCAGTGAGTTCTGTTGCAGGTTCAAACCCAGCGGCTATAAAGGTCTTTCAAGATTTGTTCTCTATGTTCTTGACCGGTTTTATGAGGTTCTTCATCGATTTAAGTTTTGAGCTCTCATTCATTATGGGGTGTGTCCTCCGGACCAGAGCTTCCAGGGAATCTCGTCGGAAGGATAAGCAGCAGCGGCCGTCAAGAACCAGAGAGGACGGTGGGAGTGCTTCCGCCAGTGGCACAACAGGGCCGGCGGATGGCCGCCAGAATCACAATAAACAGAAACATCAACCACCTCCGCCACAAGAGCTTTGCAATCTGAGGAACTTTACCACTAGGTCCGCCACCAACGAACAGGGATCTGACAACCACGGTCGATGGAAGCTTTGATTCTTTCTTCACGACAGCCAACCAATTCTCGAGAGTTTTCTTACTTTTAATTAAATTGAGGACCACACTTTCAGCATCCACCAGAGGCAGAGAATGTGATGCCCCTTCTGGTTTTCTCCTCTTTATTTCTTCTCTACTACGGAAGTACGACTGACAGACTAGAGAGCCTGAGATCGCCTACTGGCAGTGACGCAGCCATGAAGGCGGGCAGACGCAGGCGGAGGGAGACCGTGAACTGGCGGGCAGAGAGTGGGCGTTGGGTCAGCAGGAACTTTTATTCTTCGCTCAGCGTTCTATGCCTCTATTAGCTATATTTTTATTTCGGGAAAATTTGAGTTTGCACCCCATGTTTTGGGTGATATTTGACTTTTCACCCCATTTTTAAAATCATTAATGTATGCACCCCATTAGCCCAAAAATTGTGAAGGAGTAGGGTGCAAAGTGAAATGATTTTATAGTGAATTAGGGTGCATACATTAATGATTTTGAAAATAGGGTGCAAAGTCAAATATCACCCAAAACATGGGGTGCAAACTCAAATTCTCCCTTTTATTTCTCTAACTTTTCTTTTTTGAAGACTCTTCCTTTTCAAACTTGTTGTTCTCCCTTTTCCATAAGAGATCTCTTACAACTACGAAGCTGTTCCGTTCGTCTTAATCTTATTACTTATTCCTTAATCTTATTTTATTCAGATCAGATCAGATCAGATCAGAAAGATTCAGATCAGATCAGATCAGATCAGAAAGATTCAGATCAGATCAGATCAGATCAGAAACATTCAGATCAGATCAGAAAGATTCAGATCAGATCAGCAACATTCAGATCAGATCAGAAAGATTCAGACCAGATCAGACCAGATCAGAAACATTCAGATCAGATCAGAAACATTCAGATCAGATCAGATCAGATCAAAAAATTCAAACATGATTTATCACTTTTATTATTATATTAATTATGATTATTATATTATAGTTATTGTTAATAATATTAATATATTAATATAGTAATATTATTAATAATATTATAATAATAATGTTAATAATATAAAATTATTATTATATTATAATAATATAATATAATATAATATAATATAATACTACCTCCGTCCCTAAATGTTCTTCCAAAATAAAGTGGCACACAGATTAAGAAAGTGGAAATTGTGTGGTGGAGAGTTGTGCAGAGGAGAGAGAAATGCTGTGAACCACAAATTCTTTGCCAAAAAGGGAAAGTGAAGTTCTTTTTGGGACGGACGAAAAGGGAAAGTTGGAAGTTCTTTTAGGGACGGAGGGAGTATAATATAATATAATATAATATAATATAATATAATATAATATAATATAATATAATATAATATAATATAATATAATATAATATAATATAATATAATATAATATAATATAATATAATATAATATAATATAATATAATATAATATAATATAATATAATATAATATAATATAATATAATATAATATAATATAATATAATATAATATAATATAATATAATATAATATAATATAATATAATATAATATAATATAATATAATATAATATAATATAATATAATATAATATAATATAATATAATATAATATAATATAATATAATATAATATAATATAATATAATATAATATAATATAATATAATATAATATAATATAATATAATATAATACAATATAATACAATATAATATAATATAATACAATATAATACAATATAATATAATATAATTATAATTATAATTATAATTATAATTATAATTATAATTATAATTATAATTATAATTATAATTATAATTATAATTATGATTTACAATGTAATTATAATTATAATCATCATTATTATTAATATGATTGTTGTTCTTGTTGTTATTTTTGTAATTATTATTACTTCGGAGTAATTATATATTTAAATTAGTAATTATAGATATAATTATGATTATAGAGATAAATATTATAATTATAATTACAAAAAAATAATTATAAAATTAATCATAATTAAAAAATTATTACATTTATAATTGTATCTGTATTTATAATTAGTGTAATTGGTATAATTATTATAATTTTAAATTTAATTTTAATTATTATTTTTTTATAATTATGATTATAATTGTAATTTTATTTAAGTTATATTTTTAATTACAATTATAAATCTAATAATTATAATTATAATTACAATTATAGAAATATTCAAATCAGATCAGAAAGATTCAGATCAGAAGAATTCAGATCAGATCAGAAACATTCAGATCAGATCAGAAACATTCAGATCAGATCAGATCAGATCAGCAACATTCAGATCAGTTCAGCAACGTTCAGATCAGATCAGAAAGATTCAGATCAGATCAGAAAGATTCAGATCAGATCAGATCAGATCAGAAAAATTCAAATCAGATCAGATCAGATCAGAAAAATTCAGATCAGATCAGATCAGAACTTAAAAAATTCAGATCAGAAACATTCAGATCAGGTGAACGGAACAGCTTCGTATAATTGAGAGCGGATATGGCAATGAAAGGAAAGCAAAGCAAAGATGAAGACACGGTTAAGATAAATGAGTACATTATAAGGATATAATTGACATTAAATTAATTATAGGTCATGGATAACAATTGTGTGGCTGCATTTAGAATCACCTTTCTCAAAGATAATGTATCTCTCATTGGCCCAGATATGGATAGGACCTCCCCTGGTGTTGGCCAAGTATTTTATGTAGCCTTGTCTGGTCTTGGTTGCTTTGTTCATGTGTGCCCTCATTTGTTTGGGGCCCAGTTGAGAGTTGTGGTTTATGTGATTTTGGGCTTGATTGTGTATCTTAGAGTACGTGAGCCGTGAGCACGAGCCCATATACTCTATCATATGGTTTTGCATGTGGATTAATAAAATGGAAATCGTGTGGTGAAAAAATGTGTAGAAACAAGAGGATTGTGTAAGAAACATAGCGGTGCACAAATTATTTAACAAAAATAGAAATAGGAGATTATTTATTACTCACTCCATAATGAAAAAATCTTTGCACTTATCTTTATCAACTATAACTAAATAATTTTCTTATTTCTAAAATTTTTCGTCATACTTTCAATGATTTTGAAAATAACACACTATTACAATTAACATTTTGAACTATCCTTTAGTTCATCGCATTATTTCATTATTTTTCCATTGCAATAATTTATACTCTTTCATCATAATATGATCCACTTCAAGTTAATGGGGGGGGTTTGAGTTTTTTCTTAAGAAATTGACTTATATAGGACTAAAACAATAGACAAATTCCAAAATAGGAGTCCTAAGTGATATATTCCCTAAATAGGAGTTAAGTGAGTTGTTGAGCCGTTACTTTTTATTCATGTTTACAATTATACCCTTCTCTACATTATCTTGAATGACAACTTTCTTCTTTCCACTACCTTATCCTTATCCTCTCGCCTAACTCTATCCCTGTAGCCTCACGTTGTTTCTTTTTATTTCTCCAGCCTTACATTAACATGGATCTCTCTTCTTCATCCATTTCATCTGTTAAGTTTTTAATTTTCCAGACTCTCTGAAGGACAAGGACGGCGGCGGAGGGCGGCGGCACGAAGGAGGGCGGCGGAATTTACGAACATAGGTAAGTATCAATTTCTCCTTCTTCGATCTCCTTCTTCTTCTCTTCTTCTCCTTCTCCTTCCCCTTCTTCTCATTCACCTCCTTCTTCCGCCATCTTCTCTATTTATTTTATTTTATTTTATTTTATTTTATTTTATTCCAATAACTTTTATTTAGTTTTTAAATGTATTAGTTTATTAATGATTAGTTTTATATCCGAAAATTACATAATGCAACCTTCTATGGAGCAACCACTCCAGATCTAAGTTTAGATCTCTGATTTGGAAAGAAGAGTAGAACAAATTGCAATGTCATCTTTTTAGCCTTATAAAAATACAAAAGATGAACAATATTGTCATGTCAAGGTAACATGAATAATGCCATCTCACTATCCTTATAAGCAATATTTGCCATTTTATAATTATAAAAATACGAAAGATGAACAATATTGCCATGTCGGGGTAAAAAATTGCCATCTTGCCAAATGTAATGTCATATAAATGATATTAGTTTGAAATCAATGTTCAAATCATTTGTAATGTCATATAAATGATATTAATCCTAAATAAACTAATAAAGTTCAAAATTAAACAAAAAAAAGATTGGAATCGTGAAGTAAAATAAAAATTAAAGATGAATTGCGGCTATGTCCAAAGTGAGAGGCTTCATCATCTTGATAAATAAAAGTCAAAGACGAATTGCACACATGAAAATAATTTGATAACAGTTCACAATATAATCTAATCAAATCTCTTGTTCTGATGATTTTTCCAGGAAGCGGCGCCTGAGATGGCGGCGGCGCTAGTGGCACCGGAGATGGTGGCAGCAGTGGCGCCGGAGATGGTAGCGGCAGCGGCAGCGGAGACGGTGGCGGAGCTAATGGCATCGGAGATGATGATGGTAGTGTTGGAGATTGTGGCAGTCTTGTACGAGGCATATGTCATGTGTGGTCCTCTAATCTGCCTTTGTTATCGATCTAAACTTAAACTTTAATTTGTTATTTTGTTTTCTTTTCATTAAGGGTATTTTGGTCTGTTACTATTTATTTTCGTGTGTCAAACTATAAGTCAGATAGGACTCCTACTTTTGCACTTTAGTCATGTTTAACTCCCAGGAATTATCTCTTTTTTCTTAGCTTAATTGAGCGTGGCGCGCTTACAGTGTAGGCGGGAAATTCCACGTGTCGGGGTTGAGGAAATCAGCTTGATTAAGTTACGACTTCCGAGTATTGGAAACAAGGATATTGACCGACTTGCTCGGCGATTCTCCTAATCTCCTACTACGTATAAATTCCGCAGTTACTCATAGATCAAAGAAGAAGGAATTATATATCCAGTTCAGTCTTATACCAATGGCGGTGGAGAGCTTTTCCGGAGCAGATATCAACGCGCTGCCGGATGAATGCATAGCCAACGTGCTGTCGCTGACCAGCCCTAAGGACGCTTGCCGTTTGTCGCTGGTTGCGCCTAGCTTTCACTCCGCAGCGCAATTCGACGCCGTCTGGGACCGATTCTTGCCTTCCGATTGCCGCGAGATTCTTTCCACGGCTTTCAATAGCGCCGATTTGCTCAAGCTGTCTTCAAAGAAGGATCTCTACTTTCATCTCTGCGATCATCCCATCGTTATTGACGGCGGCACCAAGGTAATTCCCTGAGCATTAATTTTGTTTTTCAGGCTAAACAGGAGTAAAAATAAAGCGGAATTGCAAAATTGGAGTATAGTTTGGTTTAATACTGCCATAGTACTCTAATATAGGTATAGTGCTCTTGTTTTTATGTTTTATTACATGTTTTACTCACCCTTGTATGTTTTTTATATTTTGGAGAGAAATGATTCTGGAGTTTTAGAATAGATTCGTCTAGAACAAACGCATCTAAAAGTCTATGAAAATCAATTTTACTGTTGTATTCACATCGAGATTTATATCCTAGCATCCTTTTTCGGTTTATTTGTTCAATTCTCTGAAATGAGAAGTGTTTAGTAGTTATCTGCATTATGGTTACTTATTCTGATGCTGGTTCTAATTAATCTGATTATTCAAGAGCTGATTATGGCTTAGAAACAGATTTCTTAATAGTTCTGTTACTCTGCTTAGATGGCCATTTTAGTACTCCCTTTTTAGTAATGCCATTTTACCAATTACGTAGATTGTGTTAGTCATTAATCCTATCGAGCATCAGAAACAAAGATGGTTAAAACTATACACGTGTTTTTCTTCTCACCATTTTAAGGGCTGTCATTTTGCTTCCTGACATGTTAATTGTTTTGGCTAAGCAGAGCTTTTCATTAGAGAAAAGGAGTGGAAAGAAATGTTATATGTTAGCTCCAAGGTCACTCCACATTACTTGGGGCGATGACACTAGATACTGGAATTGGATTTCTCTGCCTCAATCAAGGTAAGCCTCAATGACATAAAATGCTTTCCCTTCGGGATGCTGGTGTTTTTCAACATTTTTAATTAGTCGGTAATCAATTGATTATTCTTGGTTAAACTGGTTTCTTTGCTTCTATGACTGAAATGTCAAGCATCCATTTAGAAAAAAAGAAAATAAAATAAAGAAATAGATTAAAGCTCAACCATCATGGTAACTCTGCATAAAAAATCATATTCTGTCCATCACTTTGATTTAGTCATGTCTTGAAAAAAAATGAAGTGGTATAATCAAGTTTGATTTTTCTTTGTCTTTTCCAAGGTTTTCTGAAGTTCCTGAGCTTAGTCATGTATGGTGGCTTGAAATTCGTGGCAAGATATGTGCAAAGTTGCTGTCACCAGGTACTAATTACGCAGCATACCTGGTGTTCTCACTGAAATCAAATGCTTATGGTTTTGACTCCGTACCCATCGAGGCTTCAATAGCGATTAGCGAACATGAGGCTAAAACGAGGAGTGTGTATTTGGAACCGCGCGAACACATAGTATCTGCAAGGCAGGTGCGGCAATTCCATCACCGAATGCCTCATGTGATGAGACACAACGAGAGCACGCCCCGAGAGGAGAATGCAGAATATCAGAAGCAGAGAAGTGATCATTGGATGGAAGTTGAGTTGGGGGATATTTTCATCTCAACAAATGGTGAAGAAGGGTGTATAGATATAAGTTGCCTGGAGGTGAAAGAAGGGAAAGTGAAGCGCGGCTTAGTTGTGCAAGGGATTGAGATCAGACCAAAAGAGGCTATTTAGTTTTGACTTTGGGGGAGTGAGATCAAGCTATGCTAAGAGTCTACCGTACTGTGTTTGTCCCATTGTTTTTAAATTTTGATTATTCTTTTCAGTACTACGTATTTTGTAACGTAAAAGAAACAAGTTGTTTTCTCAAGAACAACCCCTCCTAGGCTCCTAGTGTGTTAGTGGGGGAGAGAGGACGTGACATTTGGAATTTCAGATTTTCCTATTAGAAATTATCAAACTAGTACGAAAATGTCCAATAAATCTTTTATATGGTCAAATTTTAGAATGCATTAGACTTGTTTAGGTTTGGTGCATAATCCACTCCATCTTTTGAATTGTATAGATGATTAGCTAGGAGCCGATTATCCTTTGGTTAACGATTTATCGAGTTATAGGGGGTGTATAGGGGATGTTTGGTTGATAGTGGATCAGCCAACTTTTGGCTGTTTTGACCATGTTTTGGCTTTTTGACCAATCCATAATAAGTTTGTTTGGTAAAACAGCCTTTTCACTTGGCTTTTTATGTCAAAGAAAATGTCAAAAAACATGGCGTTTAGGTTCGGCCGTTCTGTTTATTTTACATTATTCCTTGTCTGCCCATTTCTTTCTCTCCCATAAGAATACTCTGCATTTCTCGGCCTCCCTTCTCTGTTTTTTACACTCAAAGAGATTAAAATAATTCTCAAGTAAAATGACTCAAAGAGATTAAAATAATTCTTAAGTAAAATGACTCTGCTTCTTTTTGGACTAGCTAAGTTGTTTCACTTGGATATATGTACTTCCTATTGTTTAATACTCCGTGATTGATTTCATATCCACCATGTATATTCAATTATTTCTAAACACAGAGAGTGACATGTGGTTATTCTTATAAATTCTATTAACAAGGCAGGTTAAATACGATAATTACTAGCCAGTCTCTTACAAGTACTATTAGATACGTAGTATATTTTATTAGTAATCATCCGGTCGGGCCTTCATGACCGGAATCGCCATCCGGACGGCGGCATTAGGATCTCCTTTCGATGGAATATTTTGATGAATTTTTTTGGGCATATATTTCGTCAAATCTAATTTATACACAAAAAATTAGCTAAGAATTCAATTGGGAAGGCACTCAAATAATTTTTGGAAGATAACTGCACCAAAATATACATATAAAACGAAGTTATCTTCCAAAAAATATTTGACTGTCTTCTTGATTCAATTTTTTAGCTTAATGTTTTTACACCCCCAATACATTTCAAAAAAAAAAATTCATTGGGAAGGGGTCCAAACTCTGCTGTCCGGACAGAGGTTCTAGTCTAGAATTTCGGAACTGAACTTTTCTCTATTTTGTTTTATTTAAAGAAATATATGTGGTGATTTTTTGTGTAAAAAGTATTTATATGTAAAAATATAATGGGCTACGTAAAAGCATTATACGATAGTACATAGTACTGTAATAACTATAATTATATTTAAAATGTATAATATGCCATGCAAACAAAAAAAGATATTTATGTCCTTGATCGTCATTTTGAAAATTATCAGCTAACCCTAAACAGCTATTTAACCAAACATCATTTTACAAATCGCTAATACTATCTGCTAACCAAAACAGTCAACTAAATCAGTCGTCATCTATCAGCTAACACAAACGGCCAACAGCTAACAGCCAACAACTAATTGCCAAACACCCCCATAATACATAATATATTTCTATGTGAGAGATGTAACATCTCCCAACTTTAGGAAAGGTTCACACTTCACAATGTGCAATATGTGCTCTCATCTTTATATGAGTGTAAGATAGAAAATACGTTCTAACAGCTTTATAGGATAGCCTATTATATGGTGATTAGGGTAGTCTAGATGATTTTGGGCCCGCTTGTGTATCCTAGACTCCTAGAGTATGTGGACCGGCATTAACTTGTAACAACTATATGAGGTAGCCTATAATACGGTGATAGGTTTAGTCAAGATGATTATGAGCCTGCTTGTGTATCCTAGAATATGTGGGCATGAATCCATATACTCTATCATGAGGTTTTGCACATGGATTAATAAAGTAAAAAATGTGCGATAGAGAGTTTTGTAGAAGAGAAATGTGTAATAAATATCGTAGACCGCAAATTATTTATCAAAAATGAAAATAGGAGATTATTTAATAGTTAGGCGATGTTTGTCAAGTCATTTTAGCTCACAATAATGAGCTGAATTAAAACGTTAGCAAAGCTACTAAGCTAGCGTTCCAGTTCAGTCGATTAAATTATACTCATTCGTTCCTAAGTTAACCTATCGGCTTCTTCTCTTGTTTCTTTGTTACCCCAGTACGTCACCCCTTCAAGCTAGAATTTTTCGCTTGGTTTCTTGATTGCTCTCGTCCCATGTGTTCAGATTTTATATTCACTTGGTCAATCTCCGTAATCAGCCGTCGAATGGGCAACAGGTTCTGGGCAACAGGTTCTGTAGAACTGAGGAGAGGCAAAAATGTAACATTCTTGAAGCAAAGGATGTTTGTCGATCACAGAGGTGGAGACAGGGGGAGGCTGGCGGTGGCCTCAGCCCCTGCAAGAAAAAAATTGTGAAAATTTAAGTTTTAGCCCCTGTTATATAAATTCCTTAAGCCCCGACCCATGTAACCTATCAATCCTGGGTCTGCCACTGGTACTCGATCATGACTATGGTAGTTTGACGGTTACGCAGCAAAAGTAAACGAAAGGTAAAAGAAAGGTTAAATAGAAGGAAGAACAAGTATGAATTTATGAAGAGGAATTGGAAGATGCTGCAATTGTGAAGCAAATGCCCTTCATATGGTGGGTCATGGGTGGATCAGTCAATTTTTTCAGGGCCGGCTTGATCATTTTGGAGGCCCTAGGCGAAAACTGTTTTTTCTGCAAATGCAAGGAAATATAGTCGCAAACAAATTAAGCACTTGTTCTTGAATTTTATAATGTTACTCGTATAAAATTTTGTATATTTCTGGATTGTTATTTGGAGGGTATAATATGCTACGTAATAAACTATGAATATTAATTAAAATGCAAAAATCATTGTGATAATTGTGTATTCTAACAATAAATTATATGTTGCAAAACAAACAATAAATTATGTCTTTTAATGTCATTTCATAGTAATCGGGCGGGCATTCATTCATTCCAAACGAATCTACTTCATTTGGCTAACAGTTCATATTCAACACTTCAAAATTCAACTTCAAACAATAGTTAAGTAGATTTTCCAAAATAGGAGTAAATATGTTTTGGAATTCCAAAATAGGAATGCTATGTTTTTTCTTCCCGAAATATGAGTAACATGACAGTATTTATTGTCATGTTCTAGTCATTACTGTCAAGTAGTTGCACAATAAAGCATTCAACATGACAATATTCACTATCATTAATGACCTTATTTTTTCAATCATGACAATAATGACTCCTATTTGAAGAAAAATGTATCAATCTTAGAATTCTAAAACCTAGTTAGTCCTAATATGGGAATTTTTCAGCAATTTATGGTTCAGACAATAGCCCCGTACTCTAGTTACAGCTCCGGGTACGCTCGAGTTTGAGTTTGATAAGAATTTATGATCTCGAATTTGAGCTCGAGCTTGAACGAGTTAAATAATTCGAGCTTGAACTTTAGCCGAGCTCAGCTCGAGCTCAACTCAAGCTTGGTTCGAGCTCGAGTCAAGTTTTACTAATTAATTTTTATACAATCAAGGTAAGCCCGAATGACAAAAAAATGTTGTTTTTAGGATGCTGATTTTTTCTACATTTTAAGAGAGATTTACCTAAATAGGACTAAAACAAGGTAGAATTGCAAAAATAAGACTGTTATGTTTAATTGACAAAAATAGGACTAAAAATAGTTAATCTGACAAAACTACCCTTAATTAAAAAACGGATGCACACCAGCGACGCACGCCAGCCTCCATTGCTATTGCTCCAGAGCACGTTGCGATCCTTCCTCCCATGGACGGAAAAATTGAATCTCCATAGCTGCACTCATCACCCACGCTAGAACCTCCATGGCCGCAATCCTCTATTCACGCCGGAAAACTTCCATAGCATGGCATCTCTTCTTCTGCAATTTCCCAGGTAATCTCCTTCTCATTCTTCTTCTTCATCTTCTTCTTCTTCCGTCTTTCTCTTCCTCCTCCTCATCTTCTTTCTCTTGTTCTTCTTCCTGGCCTTTTTTTTTGTTTTATATTCTCTTCTAATTTGTGAACTTTTAAGATTCTAGATTAATCTGTTAATTTTGATTATTTTCAAAAATGCCACTTTTATAATATGAGAATGTCAAAATTATTGGTTATTTGAAAAAACCAATGGCTACTCAGTTATCCAAGCTACTCAGTCCTCCCAGTGGTAAAAGTGTAATCTTTAGTCCTATTTAGGGAATAATAAACTTAAAGTCCTATTGTGGAGTTTATACAATGTTTTAGTCTCATTTAGAGCAATTACTTTTTTGAATTAGTTAGTAATTAATTGATTCTTTCTTGGTTTAAACTGGTTTCTTTTCTTCTATGACTGAACATCAAGCGTCCATTTAAAAAAATAGAAAAGAAAACAAAGAAATAGGTTAAAGCTCAGCCATCACGGTAACTCTGCATAAAAAATCATATTATGTTCATCACTTTGATTTAGTCATGTCGTGTCATTACTTACATAAAGACTAAGAAAATTAAACATAGAAAAAATGAAGTGGTATATTCATATTTGATTTCTCTGTCTTTTCCAAGGTTTTATGAAGTTCCTGAGCTTAATCATGTATGGTGGCTTGAAATTCGTGGCCAGATAAGTGCAAAGTTGCTGCCACCGGGCACTAATTATGCAGCATACCTGGTGTTCTCACTGAAATCAAATGCTTATGGTTTTGACTCCTTACCCATCGAGGCTTCTATAGCGATTAGCGGACAGGAGGCTAAAACAAGGAGTGTTTATTTGGACACATATTTGTTGCAAAGCGGGTGCGGCAATTCAGTCACCGAATGCCTCATGTGATGAGACACAACGAGAGCACACCCCTAGATGATCATGCAGAATATCGGAAGCGGAGAAGTGATCATTGGATGGAAGCTAAGTTGGGGGATATTTTTGTGGCAACAAATGGTGAAGAAGGGTGTGTAGATATAAGTTGTATGGAGGTGAAAGAAGGAGAACTGAAGCGTGGCTTAGTTGTCCAAGGGATTGAGATCAGACCAAAAGAGGCTGTTTAGTTTTGACTTTGGGGGTGGATCAAGCTAAGCTAAGAGTCTACTGTACTCTCTGTGCTCTACTGTTTTTCGGTTTTGACTATCTTTTTAGTATTTTGAACAATAAAAGAAAAATGTAGCAAACTTTAAAATACGGAGGGAGTATTAGAAATTGGTACAAAAAGTCTCAAATATTTTATCAGGTCAAATTTGAGAACAAACTAGACTTCTTCTGGTTTGGTACCTTACATATTAGAGAGAAATCATCATGTCAGGCCGGCCTGACCGGGAGAGCCGTCCGGCCAAGCCCTTTTGGCAACCTTCCCGGTGGAATTTTTTGATGAAATTTTTTGAGCATGTTCCTCATCAAGTCTAGTTTGTCCATAACAAATTTCAGCTCAAAATTCGATCGGGAAGGCATTCAAATATTTTTTTGAAGTGGACTGCGTTTTTATATGTATATTTTGACGCAGTCTACTTCAAAAAAATATTTGAATGCCTTCCCGATCGCATTTTGAGCTGAAATTTGGTATGGACAAACTAGACTTGATGAGGAACATGCTCAAAAAATTTCATCAAAAACTTCCACCGGGAAGGTCGCCAAAAGGGCTCGGCCGGACGACTCTCCCGGTCAAGCCGGCCTGACAAGAAGAGTTCTCTACATATTATTATCCTTTGTTCACAATGTGCAATATGTGCTCTCGTTTTTATATAATTATATGAGGGTAAGATAAGAAAATAATACTGCGTAGCTTTAATTGGTAGTCTTGTATCCGATATCCATTGGGCAATTGTGTGGGGATAAAATCGTTCAATATACTTTAAATTATAGGCGCATAAAATGGATAACGAGAATTAATTAGACCGAGTGATATTTGCATCACGATTCACGATAACTTCAATATCAGACGGTTGGTTTAACTAAAGAAGGGCTAATGACCTATTATTACTAAATATTTGGTGATTGACAAGAAAAAATGATTTTTTTAAAGTTCCAAAAATGTGACTATTTAGTTTACTAAATTATCTCAGGGCCAGTGGCAAAACGTCCACAATGACATGGTCCAAAGTGACACTGCCGCCACCGCTGACACCACCACAATGACACCATCGTCAGTCACCGCCGCTAGCCACGGTGATATCTCCGCAGTGGCTGTGAGGAAGTCGCCGCTGGTCGTCTCCTTCAATCCATTGCTGGTAGATCTACATAGAGGCTGCAATTGCAATGTTCTTTCCAGGGAGAAGGGGAGTCCGCAAGTGCCGCAAGCCCGCAACGTCCGTTACGAGAGAGGGAGGGCTGAAGGTTGAACTGTCGAATTCTAAATCATATATTTGGAAATTAAAAAAAAAAATCTTATTTTTGTCTCATAGAAGTGCGGGGGTAAATATTTATTCCATTCTTTCACTAAAGAAAGCATCAAATACAATGATAGTGAGACATAAAACAAAACAATGAAACAAAATGAATCATTAGAAAGAGTTCCTGATTGTTTGATTCAAACAAAAATGTTCCTAATGCTTCATATTTTGGGAATTACGAACTAAATGCTACGATAGTACAATGCTAACCACCAAATGTTATAATCAGGCATTTATGACAGCTCAACAAATTACATTACTGGGAATTCTTATTTAATTAAAGGGTACAACACACAATGTACAGAGAACTCAACTACCTACCTTTCTACGGCTTCCATGGCTGCAAATTAAGACTGTAGGTTAATTATTATGATCATCAGATATTGTTTCCTCTGAAGAACCATCATTGTTGGTGATAATGAACTCATCCTTTTGAGTAGTAGGATAATTGCCAGAGGCAGTTGTGATGTTGTGGAGGCTGTTTAATTTGTCCATTGATTCATTAGATTCTGGGAAGACAGTGTGATTAGCCCGTTTTAGTCCTGACAGAGGAGGCCTAATAGGCATTGACACCGTTTCTTTAATCCAGCTAGGCAGATTCCCTCTCACTGATGTATCAGCTGGATGGCCCACAGTAAACGAATCATAAGTCAACACTGGACGGTTTTCAGATTGGTCAAACATGTGAGGATTAAGACAAAAGGTTCCAGTGTTTGCTTCAAGTGAGAGCTGAACATCATTTGAACGATACGGGTCCAGTTTTCTCAGTTGTTTTACTTGAGAAGCGGATCCACCATGCATGAGTCTCCACCGTTCCTCCTCCCAACGCTCAGCAAGGTCTCTGGCAGACCTAAAAGAACAGAAACGGAGCCGTGGGTCCCTCAACATGGCCTCCCATTTGCCTCTCCCGTGCCTTCTCACCCCGATCCAAAGACAATCGAGCTCCTCCTCAGACCACATCATTGCATTCATTGGGACTCGATTCCTTTTCCTTTTCCTTGATGTGGCTCTGCTGACTATGTTGTCAAGTATCATCTGATGTCGGAAAAGTGAAGAGGTTTGGTCAGATGGAGGGTGGAGAGGAACCGCACTTTGTTTAAATTCTCTCAACCACTGAGGGGAGTTTGAAGCATAAGCAGGTGTGGGTGGCGGTCTTTCAACCATTGGTGGACCCACCTGATGGAGAAAAAGTCTGGGGTTTGGGCAGACATGTTTTGGGAGGAACTCACGTTCTTGTTGGTGGTGATTTCCATCATTAGAATCCTTGGCAATGGTGTTGATCTTTTTTGGTGAGCTTGATATTGGAAAAAAATCATAGGTTATGTCCTGTGTGGAGAGCTGAAAGCAACATAACGACCTTGTCATTATTAAAAAAAACACTCTCCAAGCAAGGTTAGGGGCATGTTTGGTGAGGGGTATTTGACTGAAATGGTTGAACCTCCTGAAACTTCGGAAAGAAAAAGCATTTGATAGCATCCATTTCAGCTCCAAATAAGTCAAAAGCTGATTCGATTGACAATTTGGTAGTTGGTAATGGTGATTTTAGTTGAAGTTGTGATATTGTGGTGAATTTGTGTCTGGTGTTGATAAGATTGTTGAATAATGAAAAAGAATACGGAGAATTAGAGTATATTGTATTAAAAAAATAAATACATATGAAGAAAAGGCTAAAATGAACATCTTCAGTAACTTCAATGAAAAAGTATATCCAGCCCTACTTTTTTCATTATTATCCAATTCAGCAATCGCAATCAAATATATTAGTGTTTGATAAAAATATACGGGACAGCGGCCAAGTGACCACTTATTACTTTTATAGTATAAGCATAAGTGTACTAACAAATGGAGCGTAGGTAAAACAATCAAAGTGGACTTTAGCAAGGCACAGAAATTCACACCTGTGATGGATAATTCTTCAGCCCTGAGCTTTTGCAAAAATTTCCATCTGTTTCTGGCATTCTACAAATCGGTTGGGCATCCAACGCATCACACACCAACTTCTTATTGCAACCCAGTCTATCAGAAGAATCTGAGAAGATGGTATCTTATTATGATGCCTTTCAAAGACTAATAAAGTACAGATGTAATGGAAACATACCACACAAATGAATGGATAGGTCCAAACTTAGGGCATCTTTGGTATCCGCATTGTCGTCAAGAAATTCCGAGATATTCAGATCTATATTTTGATTCTCTGTCACCTCTGAATTTTTCGTGGCAGAACATGAATTTCCCTGAGCTTGTATTGATGATTTCACTGAGACGAGTTTCGCCTCATCAACAGCAACACTTTTATGCAAACCAGAAGGGCTTGATGCAGAGCCCAAAACAGCTACTTCACTAGGTGACGATGCATCGTCCGCTGTTTGAGGTTGTTTGTTAACTTCAAGATGTCTGTAATAAACATTCAATGCATGCTATTAAAATTCCCAAATATTACTCCCTCTATCCCAAAAACAAGTTTCCATTTTGACGTACACATTTATGCAAGATAAAGTTTTGATTAGATTTTTCAAGTAACACCCTTACTTTATGTGAAAACCAGCAAAATGCAAAAAAAAAAAGTGACATTTGGCTATTAAAAACATTCTATTTATAGAAATGGAAACTTTATTTTGGCACATTCAAATAAGTAAAGTAGCAGTTGTTTGAGGGACGGAGTATTATATACACACAAAACATATTTTCAATGTATTGACATTTCATTTAAACTCACGTTTTCATCTGAGGAGCTGATCCAGTAGAAACGCATGAATGATAACCATCATCACTAGTTGGCTGCAACAGTGTAATTAAAAATAATAATAAATACTACTGGAGAATATAGAATCATAAACAGAAAAAGAAACTACAGTGTTCAACTATGGAGTGTGACCAAGAAAGAACAAATGGCAGAGCTGATCTACTGCAGGATTCATTTGGATGTGCTTTTATTACAACTTAAAAACTTTATTGCTTCTCTCAAAATCAGTGTCATTTTAAACCCACTTCAAAATTACTCAAAAACATTTTTATTCTTCATACTTTGAAATACTTTCGACCTCTGGAAGTGCTTTTAGCACTTGGAGAAGCACATCCAAACATCATAATTGGAATCTTGACAGCCATTAGCGAACCTCTCACATTGAAATCTCAATTCTTACTAATATCACTGGAATCTAAGTGTTATTAATTATAAATCCACATAAAATAGAAAACACCGGCAATGGCTCTATCAGACGGTGTACATTCTCTATATACTTAAAAAATTAACATATTCCATAGAAAATTCCAAATGTCAACTGATAGTATCCACCTCCTCATGATTTTGATTTGCAGAATCATCTTCAAAGCAATTGTTAGCAATTTTAGACTCTCCTTGATTATTCCGTTTGACTCTTCGATGAAATGTTCGCAAAGGGGAGTTAAACTTCCTTTCCTTATTTGGATCAGCAATATTAGATTCTGCTTTACCAGACAATTGAAGCGAGCATCCTTCTTGAAGAGGACCCTACCAAGACATAATTAGGAGAATAGGCTTTAAGATAATAAGATTTGGCATTTCAAAGTTCAACCTAACAGTAGTATATTGCCTTATATGCTCAATAGAGTTTAAGATGCATGGATACCATATTAAAGAGCACTTAAATGTATATATATATATATATATATATATATATATATATATATATATATATATATATATATATATATTGGTTTTATTCACACACGCGCATATATATGTGTGTGTGTGTGTCTAATGATAATAGCTTAACACAATTTCACAAACTATTTTCTCGACTCGAAGTCAGGTCAAATTGGTCCCTCACGAACTAACCAGAAAAGAAGAGCCGTTTCAATTGAGATGATACAATAAAGAGAAGTGTACATTTGTTTCCTACATTATTTGGGTACATTCTTGTGTGTAATGCAAAGTTAGATAACTATTCATCATCCAATAGATGCATGCTACACAAGGATGTAGCAGACAATGTGTTCATGTCCTTACTCAAGATTATAATATAAGCCTTATCCCTATAAAGCATGACTCTACAGAGATTTAAAAAAAACACAAACATCACACCTCGGATTCTTTTCTTTCATCATTGGACATATGGTTTTCATCAGTTGCTTCTCCGTTCTTCTGTGGTGAAAATGGGGAGGATTCTGGGAGATTGGTGGATGAATTAGTAACCCCTTCTCTATGAAAAACATGATGCCTCTTTCGCGTGTAAGTCAGCAACACTTTGCTACCACCAATCATCGAGCTTTTGGAACACTGCAAAATGAAAGCTTGCACCACAGTGCTGTAAAAGACTTTGTTAGAACACCAAAAGCTTGAGGAATTAGAAACCTTTTTCACTTTGCAGCTTAACCTACATATATAAGCAATACTTCTAAGTTCTAAGTTTCTAACAAATGCTAGAAGCACTTTAATATTAAACTTGAAATTTTTGTCAATTTCACTGTACTAATGATAAAGCTTGTAAAATTAACAAAGAATGCATACATGCTCAAGGATTAGAAAAAACTGTAAAAGTTAATAAAATTGGTAAAAATTAACATACAGAGGTACAGAACACATAAAATGTAGCCTTGTAAATAACTCACTGAATACATCACATTCATACTCGTTTTAGTAAATAACTCAAGGACCACTTCAGGAAGCAACCTTTTCATTTTAACATTGTCTACGGAAATGCAAAAACAAAATAGAGAAACTGATAAAGAAAAAAAGAAACAGAATCCAAACCAAATTCAATAACAAACCCATTAAGGAAACAATCTACAAATACCTACTTTACAAGAAGAAAGCTCCTCTATAAAACACAGGAATGGGGAAACGTGGAAAAACATTGATAGTTCATAGAGAATAGATAAGAGCGTAAGAGATGAAGCATTTGGGTGCCCACCAAATAGAGAACGAGATTGACCGGAAAATAGGCGGAGAAAATGAGATGACCGCCGGCGGTGCTCTTTACTCCGGTGGGTATGCAGTGGTGCGGTGCTTTGTTCTCTTTTTGTCTTTCTTCCGTTTCAGAATGTGAGAGAGATAGAGAGAAGGGCACATAAATACATACTTTTAAAAGTGTAAAAAAACTGTGAGAACTGGGAACTGACGGACTGATGGGATGAGACTTTAGGATCCGTTTGGCACACGCTATTAAGCCATTAGATAGTTTTCATTAAAAAAAGCACAACCAAAGTTCTGATGGTCCCACCTGTCTCACGTCCACGGTTTAGAGCCTTCGCATCTTTATGTAAAAAAAGATATTTCTACCGATAGCTCACCCGATAGAAAGGGAGTGCCCTCAGGTATAAAATCCTTTTGTTGTTGGAAAAAACAAGAGTATGAATTTTTAAATGGATAAAAATGAGACATTATTTTAATGTGAATAAAAACGATGAAATAGATTTGAAAGGGTGATATTACCCTTACACAATATCAAATATCATATCTATCCTCTTGCTTCTGCAAATGTCGTTCTCATCACGTCAATCCTTCCTCTCTCAAGTGCTTTTCTGGTCACATTCATTCTTTGGAAATTTGGGGTATTCGGACTTTAGGAAGGTACTTTAGAGCTTTGTTAGTTTATTAACGTATAATTCACGTATAATATTCCTGCTTGTATGTTTTCGGAAAAGATCATATGAATTCATGTATTTTATTAATTAAATTGTAATACACGAATATGTATTCATATGTATTTTTATTTGAAAAAATAGTCCAGCTTAGGCCCCAACTAATACATAATCATAGCTATCCAATACTACGTACAATATATATTGTTCCGTATATATCTTGAGAGCTATTACGAGTTTATAATTTGAAGCGTTTAGGATTAGTTAATGATACTTCTTTAAACAAGTTTATGTGACTTGTGATGTAATGAGTAGTATAAGAAAGTAGTAAAAAAGAATCCGAATAATAGAGGGCAAAGGTTAGAAAAAGGTAGAAATTGCCACTAATAAAACAATAAAAATAAAAATAAAAAACATAAATTAAACAATGATAAGTTGATAACTAATACGGAGTAAAAATATAGAGAGTATGACTTTGCATGGATAATGGATTGTAGTCTTGTAGACTCATTAGTTTTTCATTCTGACAACTAACTGGGCTCACATTTTGCTCATAGATATTCTAACAAATAATCCTACTATATGACACTCGTCCATCATGCCGAAATAAATATTCAACATCACACCACATTCATCTACCATCTCCAAAATACGTAGTAACAATATACTTGATACATTTCACCCTTAAATAATTTCATAAATGAGTAGCGTCAAAGCATTCACATTGTTAAGTTTGACCAATTCATTTCGATCCTTCTCTTCATTTTTTCATATATACCTCGCCATAATTTTCATTGTTAAATTTAAGGGGAAGGTACAAAAAAAATATTTGTGGTTAGACTAGTTTTCAGATAGGATTATGTGTTTCATTCTTTATCAAAGTGATTCATGTGTTTGAGTTTCGTTATCACAAGAGAGTCACTCCGTTAAAAACGTTTGAAAAAGACAGATAAAAGTAACTCCAGTTTTCAAAAGTGCCCAGAAAATTAAAAGAAAAATACCGAAAGGTGTACCGCCTCGTCAAGATGACCTCCAAACCACCTCCGCCTTTGGATTTTTCAAATCTGTTTGAATTATTTTTTAAAAAAGATTTAAACAGATTTGAAAAATCCAAAGGCGGAGGTGGTTTGGAGGTCATCTTGACGAGGCGCAGCTTTCGGTATTTTTCTTTTAACTTTATGGGCACTTTTGAAAATCGGAATTGCTTTTAATAGCCTTTTTTAGATGTTTTTAACGGCATGACCCTCTTTTGATAACAGAATTCAAACACATGAACCACTTTGATAAAGAATGAAATACATGACTATCTGAAAACGGGTCCAACCACAAGTACGTACTTTTCTCTAAATTTAATTATAATTGAAGTCAACAATTAGCATCATACATTGTTCTTTGATAACGCAATTACTTTTGTACAACTTTTATAATTAATTGATAATTGTAATAATTAGGAAACAAAACTGATAAATCAACTATGAATACAAGAAAAATCTACTGTGAATACATGTTGTTATTCACTTCTTTTGTACACACCCTATTTATATATATGTATACAGGGTAACTTGTCTAAAAAGCATAAAAGTTGTTCGTGTGCAAAGATAAATGTGTGAAGTGTGTACAAAAAGTGTACACTAAACACCTCTTATGAATTTATGATGAAACTGACTAATCATTCCAACATATTGCAGTAGTGTACATTAAACACCTCTTGTCACAACCAAAAAACATGAGGAAAAACTGAGCATGTGTCATTTAACTACACCAAAGTATATAAAGAGACCAATATATAGAGATACGGAGTAATTTAATCCTGTTATTTTTGCAAATTCTTGTGGACTCGTTCAGATAGGGTTATAAGAGAGTTTCGTGAATAACAAAACATTTTAAACCTATTTCTAGAGAGAAACATTGTTTGTATACATCAAGTTGTCATACGTTTTTTACACTGTTATTTTTGCAAATTATTGTGGACTCATTCAGATAGGGTTATAAGAGAGTTTCGTGAATAACAAAACATTTTAAACCTATTTCTAGAGAGAAACATTGTTTGTATACATCAAGTTGTCATACGTTTTTTACACGCCGATCGAATTGTTTGTACATAGATAACCTGGTCGATATGTAAAATGATATGCATAATAAGAGCCCGTTTGGTAATCATGATTGTTGACTTTTCATACTTACCAATCAACTTTTTCACCAAACACGTAATTTTTGGTTTCACGCGCTGAATTGTGTAATAATTAGAACAAGTAAGGTTAGTGTCACTTTTCTGACTGTATTGACTGAAGTTACGGTAGATGATCATTTTAGCTATTATTCCATATAATTTTTTTATTCATAAAATACATTTAAATATTTTTTTACAAATCAGCAGAATCAGACAATGCAATCACTTCAATCAGAACTTCATAAATTTTAAAAGAATCAATAGATAGATACATCCGATTTGGATTTGGATGTTACCAAACGGGCCATAAATGTGTATGTGTATAGGAACCATGATATCTAAATTATGACATTCTCAGGTACTCGTATTTGATTGCCATCGAGAGGAATTTACCGTTTTCTAACGCTTCTATTCTTACTGTATTTGCGCTACTATCCATTTTGAGTTGTCCAAATCAAACATGACCTAAAATGTAAAGACAAGGATTACTACAACCTAGAAAGCGTCAGTGTTCCAGCAGCAAAAAAATTGACTAAAACGGGCCCGCATAAGTTCCCCAATTTGCTTTGCTTTTCATCTCCCTCTAGATTTCACTAGATCTCCAATATAAAAAAGGATTTTGATCAGCCAGTTTATTAAAGATGATTAAATCTGACTGTAATCACTGTCAACAAAAAAAAAATTGACTATAATCATAGAGCCTGTTTGGTAGCACAAAAATCAGCTGATTTAGCTGATTCTGCTGAAATTTATGAAGTAATGGCTGAAGTGGCTGATTTTGCTGATTTAAGAAAAAATTATTTTTAAAATATATTTTATTAATAAAATTAAGAAAAAAATATATGTAAAAATAGCTAAAATGATCATCTAAAGTAACTTCAGCCAATATAGTTAGAAAAGTAACTTCAACCTTACTTTTTCTGCTTATTACACAATTCCGCACGCGAAAGCAAAAATTACGTGTTTGGTGAAATAGTTGGCTGATAAGCCTGATAAGCCGAAAAACAGTGTTACCAAACGGACTCATAACCTAACTATATGTGAGATCCCTTAATTAACATGATTATCTAGTTTGGAAACAATTAGATCTGTCCCAAGCTCATTTAAGATGTTTTCTTTTGGACTGTTTTCAGTCCCAGACCAGACCAGATCAGACCAGATCAAACTTAAACAGACCAGACCAGACTTAAACAGACCAAACCAGACTTGGATAGTTGTAAAATACACAGAGACCAGACGTTTACCAGACCAGACCAGATCAGTTCAGACCAGACCAGACTTAAACAGACCAGACCAGACTAGATCAGACCAGATCAGACCAAACCAGCAAATTTCAGTCCAAAAGAAAACATCCTTAATTTAACAATTATGGTTGAGGAATATGCGCAAACATTTATCATTTTTTTAAGCTTGTGTATTCAAAACAGAACCAGGATGATTTGTCATTGCATAGTTTTGCATCACGTACGTTTTAAAATGTAAGAGCTACTTGATAACCATGTTTTTCGACTTCTCAAGTTTATTAATTATTTTTTTCAACAAATATGTAATATTTATTTCTCGCGTTGTATTGTGTAATAATAAGAAAAAAATAAGGTCAAAGTTACTTTTGTGACTGTATTTGCTAAAGTTATTGTAGATGACCATTTTAGGTATTTTACATGTAATTTTTTCTTAATCAGTAGAGTCAGCTAATTCAGCTATTTCAGTCAAATTTTCATAAATTTCAAAATAAGTCGATTCAACCGATTTTGATATTACCAAACGGACACTAAATATTTTGCACTTTAAAAAGTAGAGTTCACACCACATTTTCTCTTCCAACTTTTTATTTGCTCCCCTTTTTCGAACATCATGGTGTATATATTACTCGTATTTTTTAAAAACATTGTCTAAACTTTAAAAATGCTTACATAAAATAAATATTGTTTACAATAATATAACTATTCATTAGAATAGTGATTGAATCATAGTGGTCCTGTTTGGAAAATGGCTTATCAGCCAATTTTTGGCTTCTTTGACTGTAATTAATGATTTTGACCATCTAATAAGCCAAAATTATTGTTTGGTAAATAGATGATTGATTTAGCTTATTGGACCCAAAAAGCTGAAATATGAAACGCTAGGGAGGGCAGCGTTTACGGTCGGCTGTTCCCTTTTATTCCCTTTGTACCCTTAGATTTCACGCCTCTTTCATCTTCCTAATTTCTGGCTTTCTGCTTCTTTCTCTTGAGTCGTGCACCTGCAAATCTCGCCTCCTTTCTCACCGTACTCAAACATCAAAGGTTTCTGATGAATTTCAATGACCAGTTGATTGATTTCGGCGACAGAAGCAGCAACGCCTGATTCTATATAATTCATCTTCTTCAAACTCAAAGGTTCCAGATGCTTTTTCCTTGTCTTCTTTTGTTGTAGACCATGTAGGCCGTGGGATGGGGATAGACTCAACTTTATGAACATTCTCAAATTGAAGTAGTGCTGCACCCATCCGTTTCTAATTGAAAGTGCAGACCTTGGTTATGGCGAGGATGCCAACTTTTCTGGTAGCACAAAAGGCAGAGTTCCTTTTAGCCTATTTTTGTATATAGTGTTTTAGTAATTATGATATAAAAAGGGGGTAATTTGAGTTTTCACCCCATTTTATTGTCCAAATTTGACTTTGCACCCCAATTTTAAAAAACTTTGTACTTGCACCCCCCAAGCCCATATGAAAAGACAAAAACACCCCTCCATTAACAATTCGGTTGGCCTTCAACATATTCCTGATTGAGGGGCATTTTTGTCTTTTCATACGGGGTTGGGGTGCAAATACAAAACTTTTTAAAAACAGGGTGCAAAGTCTAATTTGGACAATAAAATGGGGTGCAAACTCAAATTATCCCTATAAAAAAGCTAATGCCAATTTGTGAACATCAGTCAAGTTAGTCCAATGGAAGCACACTAATTATGCAAGAAAAGGAGTCAGGGTTGAGTCCTCTGGGCACCATATTTATAATTTTTCAATGCAACATGAGTAAATTTTTTGATACACTGTCCAAATTATTGGGCTTTTGGTAATTGGTCTGCAAAATTAATTAGTTCAAATCATTTTGCTTTTGAATATTAGCTTGAAAAATTAATCAATATATTCGATTCATTAGAATTTCAAATATTAGTCTAAAAAATTAATTAGTTCACATAACTGGACTTTGAATATTGATTTGAAAAATTAATATGTTCAATTCATTATGCTTGGTAGGTGAAATTTAATTAGTTTACTTTTTTACATAGAGCATAGACTATGGAGTCAAGAGAAAATTGATTTTCGAGAAATCAACTTGAAAATTGGCATTGAACACTTCAGCAACCGACGCGAGCCAATTTCGATTAGGTATCTATGGCTGTTTTAAGATAATTAAATTTTCGGTTTTGTAATATTTATTTATTTTTTTCTTTGGCACTTTTGTAAAATTATACTCCGTATAACTACATCTTGTAATTTTAACATTTTTTGCAAAATAAATTACATATTGGTAATTAAAATTTGGCCCCACCTCAACGCAAATGTTAGATCCGCCCCTGGTCTTAATCTATCAGATTCCACCTTATTATGAATTGTAATGGTCATCCAAAAAATGCTGAATATGTTTTTTGAATATGTGCATTATTAAAGTTTTAAAGTGCACCATAACACATATTACTACATGTTATAACGATGGTGCATTTTACATGCAAGGACTACACAAGTACATTCTCACGTATAACAAACATCCTGACTTTAACGCATTTACGAACAATGTCATGGACTCATGGCAATTGGCAAGTTTCACATAAAGACTCCCTATTCACAAGTATCCTACAACTTCTTTCTTCCAAAATTGAAATGTACATCTTGACATTGATTCAAAGTTCGATAAGGAACTTCGGAACGAATAAATATAATTTGTGATAATACAATATTTCAACCACTTGTTACTCTATTTCAAAACATGCTCTACTCATGTAAATTAGTTGTCTTCTTCATCCAAGTCCAAACAAGACTACGGGTCAATTAGTTGTCTGAATCCAACTATCAAATGTTACTCATGATTTTAAAAACATTCTATTTTTCAAGGATATCAACAAAGCTCATGCCCTAAAATCCTATATTTCCTATCCAACTCATCCCAAAGGTTTTTAAGTATCACATGTTACTCGGCTCTCACCATCCGAGTATAGCCTCAAACATCTCTTTTACTATTCTATTTATTAAAGGAGAAAAGAGGCAAATAAGACCTCGAACTATTTGCGATTCTGCAATCAGGTCCATGAACCAAAAAACTTGCAGATACACCCATCAACTTGTTGAAAATTAAGCAATCATATCCTTTTTTACCTGTTAGTGCAGGTGAGGAGAAATTACCAGCACCAATAGGTAAAAAGGATCTGATTGCTTAATTTTCAACAAGTTGATGTGTATCTGCAAGTTTTCCTGTTCATGGGCCTAATTGCAGAAGCGCAAATAAAGCAACACCAACCAAAACAACTTCTCATGATTAAGAATGGTGATAGTAAGACTAGTTAGTACAAGTGCATACATAACAAAGGGGGGAATAAACATTAAAATGGGGAAATCTTGTCTCCTCATAAACATCTTTAAACCATACATTACTTACAGAGTTACAGGTCATCGCTAGACTAAACTGGTATAATTTGTTTCCTGAGCTTTTGGTTTCTTTTTCTAGAATTTTGGGGAGTTTGTTCCAATAACTTTACTACAATAGTAAAAATACTTCACAGAGATCAAAACCACAATAGATATGTACCCAGTAGAAGAGTTGATCTGAAGCTGCATATATCAAATGTCATCACAGGGTGAAGAAGTACAGATTTAGTAAGATGCCGGACCAGAGAACTCCTAGCCTTTTTATCCGTTATGTCTGAGACAGTAGTGAGGAAGCTACTCCCACTAGTGGCATCTCCGCTACTGTTGGAGATGGTCTGGTCCTCCGTGTAACGCTCATCCTTAAACCTTGTGTGGTGTGAATTGTTGCTCCTGTTGTCATCTCAACCTGCCAAACAATTGAAACTAGATAACTTGCTAGATCTCGCCGGGACTACTTTGGTACAGATTGAGATATTGTCTTTCAAGATAAGGAGTAATGTTGAGAAATCAGAATCATTTGTTGAGGACGGAGTGACTGAATGAGTTAAATTAGCTGAGTTGAGATTTTGACTTAATTGGCCTATTCAACTAATTGGATTGAATTGTCTAAAAACTACTTTATATTTTACTCTCTGTCTCACTCGATTTTGACAATTTTCCTTTTTTGGTTGTCTCAAAACATTACAACAACATCCTATGTTTAGTCCCAAAAGAGTTTGGGGTTGACTGACATGAATACACATGCGAAATCGGAGCTAAAAAGGATAAAAAAGGATAAAAAGGGATAAAAAAGATAAGATAAGATACAAAAGATTAAAAATAATAAGATAAAGATAAAGATGAGATAAGATAACAAGGATAAAAAGATAAAGATAAAAAATATAAGATAAAAAGAAAAGAAAAGGAAAAAAGGAAAAAGTTGAGACCAATCCTGTCCCAAAAACATTGCAACTATTTTTATAGAAATTATTCTATGATTCTCCTTATTTTTCTCACCTCTACAGAAATCTCAAATACACAACTTTTACTTTCTTATTTCGCACCCAAGTCAAACCTTGAAATCAACGAATAAAGAAGCATAGCTAAAATGATGATTTCCAATAGTTGACTAGTTGTATCTTATTTAAATATAAAAGTTGTACCTTAGGCTTCAGTAAACAACATGAGGATAAATGTGCCATTTATCTTCATTTAAGGTACCTTGGCATAAAAGAGTAACATCTGCCAATATATACTAAAAAGCCTTGCCTAAACATGCATGGTCCTCTGTTTCCCTTGACGGCTTGACCGCCTAAGTTTTTCCCAAATGGACCCAGCCAAATGAGGACAAACGTGCCAATTATCTTCATTTAAGGTACCTTAGCATAAAATTGTAATATCTGCCAATATATACTAAAAAGTCTTTCCTAAACAAAAAAAAACATACATAGGTCCTCTGTTTCCCTTGACGGCTTGACCGCCTAAGTTTTCCCAAATGGACCCAGCAAATCCCACTACATATGCTTCGCCCGACTAAGCTCTATCTAGGCCCTAGTCCCATCTAGCACTTTGTAGAACATTGATTAAACCAGAAGAGCAGGTACCAAATGGAACCTCAATAACTCTATAGTGTGTACTGAGAACAATCCCATAAGGCAGATGCCAAACAGCCAAAGGCAGCTCAAAAGGACCAAAGTAGTAAGGAAGAAGGGTAGGAAGTATGAACTTACTGGGGGAGCTCCAATAGAAAGCCGAAAGTCAAATCTACGAACAAGCATCGCAAGTGCAACTACTGTCTGCAAAATTTTTCCATAATCATCCATAGAGAACTACTCCAAGAGGTTATAACTTTTGAAAGGTTACCTCAAATGTGGCAAGCATGTCACCAATACACTTTCTTGGGCCTCCACCAAATGGCAAATAACTGAGAAAACATAGAATTATACTATTGGACATGTAAATTTATCCCAACAACAACAACAACATCCAAGCCTTAACTCCAAAAGATTTTGGGGTCGGCTAAGATGAACCGATCCATGTTATCAGTGTCAAAAACAGAAGAAAGATAATAAGGGAAAAAAGGCAAAATAAAATGGATAAGATAAAGATAAATATAAGATAACAACACCATAAGAACATAAGAAAGATAAATGATATAAAGATAAAAGAGCATAAAAAAGATAGAAGATAAAAATAACATAAGAACGTAGAAAGACAAAGAAGATAAACGATAAAAGAAAACGAGAGAGGAAAGATAGAAAAGAGATCAATCGTCCACACGAATGTGCGCCTTCCACTTTGCTCTTTTCAAAGCCATATTATCATCCAATCCAAGAAGATGCATATCAGTTCTGATTCATCTAATCCAAGTCTGTTTGGGTCTTTCTTTCCCTCTCCTCCTTGCCTCTTCACCCCACCTCTCAAGTCGTCTAACGGTGCATCACTCGGTCTTCAGCGCACATGACCAAACCACCGCAAACGAGACTCTTGCATCTTATCTTCTATAGGTGCTACTCTCAGACATCTAAATTTATCCCCACAGTTAAAAAAAATTAAAAAGAGTCTACTGGACAGAAGCTTTATTCTAAGAATCAGTTTGGTAAGGGAAATTACTGAGACATCATAGAATTATATTATTATCGGTCATGTGGTTTTATCTCCACCATGAAAAACTAAAGAAGAGTCTAATAGACAGAAGTTTTATTCTAAGAATCTGTTTGTTAAGGGTTATTTGGCTGATTTGGCTGAATTTCTTGATTTTTCTTAAGGAATAGTGTTTGTACAATCCATTTCAGCCAAATATATCAAAAGAGACTTATTAAGCTATATAAGCAGATTAAGTCGTTTTAGGTTACCAACAGGCTCTAGATTCTAAATTACTAAATTGCCTCATTGCCACTGACCAGCAACACTCGGTTGCCTCTTAAAATCTTCGCAGAAAGTAGAAAGCATCTTATTATAGCTGACATGGTTTACAGAATGAGCTATAAATCTGCAAAATTGCAACACTTATGCCTTTACCTGAAATTTTGGTTTGTTTCATTTGGATTAGGTCCATCTACAGGCCATCTTTCAGGATTAAACTTATCTGCATCTTCCCAATGGCTGGGGGACCGGTGTAAGTTCCACACGGAAATAAATATGTCTTCACCCCTAACAAATTTTCAAGTAATGCAAGCATAAAACAAAGTCAAAACATATTGTGAGAAAGTGTTTTTGGTACACCAAGGTGTATACCAACTTGAATACTATTTTCTTTTGTTCAGAACCTTGTGCACGCTTTGTCTGCACATGCGTGGTATACATGTTGGTTACTAAGAGCATGACCAAGCATAATTGCATATAATATCTCGACAAAAGAACTATTTTCTGTTAGGGACTTAGGTAGAATGGAATGCCAAAAGTCCCACACCGAGTAGAATGGGATGCTTGGTGGGGTTGTTAAGCGCATGGCTCTCCCACCTTAACAGCTAGCTTTTGGGGCGGGCTCTCCAAGGTGCTTAAGTTCCTAACATTTTCAAAGTCAATACATAATAATCCCTCCGTCCCCCTAACTTTTTCCAGTTTTACCTTTTCCGTCCGTCCCATTAAGTTTGTCCCGTACCATATTTGGTAATATTTGAGTGGCTACAATTCATTCTTTCTTTATTCACACTTTATCAATTCAATACCAACCACACAATTCTACTTTTTCTTAAAAACCACACCACACCTCTTTGTCCCAAACTTAGGGGGACGGAGGCAGTAAGTCATTACTTTGGAAATTACTACTTTGGAATTAAGGAATGTATGAATGTCATGAGATCCGAGTACAACTTGATAAAGTTACACGAACATAAAGCAAATATGAACTACTGACAAGATTTCAGTTGGAATGGTGATAAAGTTACATATGGATGAAAAGAAACTCAGCATAGAGAAGCTTGTAGGAGACTTTTTTTACATTGCACTTGGCATGCATAAGTAAGATGTCATAAGTAGTTTTCAAGTATAACCTTTTAATTGGATACTTTCCAAGTACATCATCTTCAAGAGAACGACGAATCAAGACAGGCGGTTGTGGATATAGCCGTAAAGACTGCAAAGAATTAAAACAAAAATTAAAATACAAAAAAAATTGGGTACACGACAAAAGACTATTGTACCAAATGTGAGCATGTTTCCAACCTCATTAATAACTCGAGTGGTATATTTTAGTTTTTTCACGTCTTCAATGGTTGGATACCGGTCACCTAGAACTAAATCAACCTACAAAAACACAAGAGAAAACATACATGTAAGATTTATTCCTCCTCTTCCTTGGTGTGCAATAAACATTAACGTATTTCAGAAGTTATAATGGGAAGGAAAGCCTCTCATTCTATTATTCAGTATACCTCATCTTGAAGCTTGGCCATGACAGTAGGTTCCTGCATGCAAACAAAACAAAGGGTAGGTACATGAATTATTATATGCTGTTTTTCATGCCTTTGAATGAAAATACAGGAGTGTCAGAAAGAACTTCCGCATAAGCTTTTGCGGGATCTTTTTTCTATGCATACAGGCAGATATACATCCACAAAGCAAACAGAGATAGCTTCAATACATATAAAATTGTCCAAACTTCAAAGTGAACTATGGTGATTTTTAAGTTCAAAACAAGCATGAGCATAATTTTTCCACCAGGGTTAATGGTTTAACAGAAATAGCAATTATAAATTCTACTGAATCAAGAGAGAAAAATAAATCAGGAAAAGGATAAATAGACTAGAGCGCATGAACTCATAATGTTATTAATGTACAAGGCGTGCATATAAATGCACCAGTTCCTTTTAAAAATAAGGTTTTCAATGAAAGTTTGGTACTTTGGAGAAGAGAACTTGTGTGAACTTAAATGGGTTGTACATATGAGATTATCAAGTCACAGGGAATTAATAGAATGTTAGTAAGGGTGGACCAACCTTGGAAAGAAGATAAAATGTCCAAGTCAGCACGGCAGCAGATGTTTCATGTCCGGCTATAAGCATTGTCATCAAATCATCACGAAGTTGCTTGCTTGAGACCTACAAATTAGTGTATGAGAACCTCTGTCCCAAATGGTTATGCATACAATAAATAAGCCAACGAAGCCACTACGCCTTACATCATCACCCGATGCCAACAAAAAACGGAGGATACTAGGATCTTGTTCATTTATGTATTCCTCGTGAAACTGCAGCTCTTCATTATCTACCATTCTCTGCAATGCATTTGTAATTGCAAATGGAGCACGGTAACATCAGCCACGAGAAAAAATAAATTTTAAGCAAATTCAATCTCTATAAGGGGACTAAAGAAGCAGTGCAAGGATGTGAATCTGCGGCTGGTTTTATGGTTTAGTTGTAATACCAAACATCTATCTTAATAAGGCCCTGTTTTGGTGAAGAGCTCATTGGTGGGTTAGCAGAAAAGGACCAGTGATGTTTTGGTGAAGAGCTCATTGGTGGGTTAGCAGAAAAGGACCAGTGATGTTTGAAAATGCCAAAAAAGCTAATTTTAGCATTTACTAAGCCTGTCAAATAAGCTAAAGTAAATAAATATCATTTTTAAAAAGAATGGAAAATAGAGTTTCAAGTATTTCATTTTATTATCATGTTTCCTTCAAACAAATATCCTTTTAGGAGAACCTATTAGCTTTTTTATCTTATATGTCAGTTAACACATGTGGAGGATGTGTGGTTATCGATGAAGCTAACCATTAACAAAGTGGCAAAGGAGCTACTTGGAGAATCTAAAGGATGTTTGCCACCCAAAAAAGACACGTCTTGGTGGAATGATGAGGTGAAACAAGCCATAAGGAACAAAAGAGATTGCTACAAAAAGCTAGGGACAAGTCGGAGTGATGAGAACATAGAAGCATACAAGGAGGCTAGAAGACAAGCAAAGAAAGCCGTAAAGGAAGCACAAGGGAAAGTTAACTGTGTGAAGGATGTCAATCAAAGGATATTAATGGAGGACAGAGAGATAAAAGAGAGGTGGAGGTCATACTTTGATACATTGTTCAACGGAAACAAAGTGCAAGATATTGGTGATTTGACCATACCAGATTGTATGGTAAATCGTGATTTTGTGAGAAGGATCCAACCAACGGAAGTTAAAGAGGCTCTGAGGAAGATGGGGCGGAAGAAAGCAGTGGGTCCAGATGGCATACCGATCGAGGCTTGGAGAAGTTTGGGAGAGAGAGGCATCGGGTGGTTAACAAATTTCTTCAACAAGATTTGGAGAACCAACAAGATGCCAACGAGTTGGAGAAAGAGTACTCTTATTCCCTTATTTAAGAATAAAGGTGATGTACAAGAATGTGTCAACTATCGAGGGATTAAGCTTATGAGTCATACCATGAAACTTTGGGAGCGAGTGATTGAGCAAAGACTTCGAAGAACGGTGAAGATTTCAGAGAATCAATTCGGTTTTATGCTGATCGCTCAACAACTGAGGCTATTCACCTTCTTCGGCAACTTATGGAGAAGTATAGAGACGCTCACAAGGATTTGCATTTAGTGTTCATTGACTTAGAAAAGGCATATGATAGGGTACCTCGAGAAGTTCTTTGGTGGGCCTTAACTAGAAAAGGCATTTCACGCAAGTATATCAGCATCATCATGGATATGTATGAGGATTGTACTACAAGTGTCCGTACTAGTGTAGGGAGGACTGCGAAGTTCCCTATTACTATCGGAGTGCACCAAGGATCGGCTCTGAGCCCTTTTTTATTTGCCATAGTCATGGATGAACTTACAAAGTCAATTCAAGACGATATACCGTGGTGCATGATGTTTGCCGACGATATTGTATTGATTGATGAGACGCAATCAGGGGTTAAAGCAAAGTTGGAAGTATGGCGGCAAACATTGGTGAACAAGGGTTTCAGACTAAGTAGGAGCAAGACAGAGTACATGAAGTGCAAGTTTGGTGGAGGTAGAAGCAGTGGTAATAGCGGGATTACTTTAGATGGTAAGGAGATACCGGTCAGCGATATGTTCCGTTACTTGGACTCCATAATTCAGAAGGACGGTGAGTTTGATGGAGATGTATCCCATAGAATCAGAACAAGGTGGATGAAGTGGAAGAGTGCGTCAGGATCTCTATGCGATCGAGGTATGCCGACTAGACTGAAGGGTAAATTTTATTGGACAGCAATTAGGCCTGCATTACTGTATGACACGGAGTGTTGGGCGGTGAAACAATGTCACATTCAAAAGATGAGTGCGGCAGAGATGCGCATGCTGCGTTGGATGTGTGGGCATACTAGAGAGGACCGTGTAAGGAATGAGACAATCAGACAAAGGGTGGGAGTAGCACCTATTGAAGATAAGATGCGGGAGTCGCGCCTACGGTGGTTTGGTCATGTGCATAGAAGACCGAGTGATGCACCTGTCAGACGAGTTGAGATGTGTGGAAAAGAGGTAGGGAAGAGAGGGAGAGGAAGGCCCAAACAGACGTGGCTTAGGGGAGTCAGAAGTGATATGCTTCTTCTTGGATTGGATGAGGGTGTGACTTTGGAGAGAGCAAAATGGAGGGCGGGTATTCGTGTGGAGGAGTGATCTTGTATCATCTTTTCCCCTCTTTTTTTCTTCTTCTTTTTTCTTTTTCTTTTATATTTTTATCCTTATATATAAATATTACTGTATCCTTTTTATTTTATCTTTTATATGTTCATCTCTTTTATATTATCTTTTTTTATAATAGTTTTTTTATCTTTATTGTCTTTCTTTTCCTTTTGGTGATATCATGTATCGATTCATGTTAGCCGACCCCAATATCGTTTGGGACTAAGGCTTAGATGTTGTTGTATATGTCAGTTAACACATTAAAACCGCTAAAACTGATTACTATTACCTAACATTTCTGAGTGCTGCATAAAGAGGTATAGTAAAAAAGTAAATCAAAACCACTCAAACGAACAACTAATTGCCAAAGTATTCTCTCCAACATACCGGAGGTCAACCATTTAGATTTACCTGCACAAGCTTTGTTTAAGCCTTTAAGGACAAGTGGGAACAAAGAGTGGGTTAAGAGGTTATTTACTAGACTCTTCAAGCCTGACATATTGCAAACCCAACAGAATGGCATTACCTTACATGTTGCAATCAGATCATCCAGGGTGTTATTGATCAACTTTAGTGCTGTATTGACCTTCTTCAGCTTAGGTGAAATGTCTTTCCAGATGGGGATCTCCCAAAGTGGAATTGGAGCAAGACTTCGATCTTCTGCTTCGCGCAACACAATATATACGGCCTGCTCCAAGAAAAACAAGACAAACACTAAACATCATGTGAAAACTGGGGAAACAGGCACTGGACTCGATATTCAATACGAATAAAACTCATAGAGAATTACCTCTACTATGCCAGTATCAACTTTTAACGAATCAAAGTCATAATTGAATAGAGCTTTTCCAATGATATCCAGCGTTAAGCGCGAGAAAAGGGACTCCATCTCCACATCTTCTCTCACTGATGCAGAGGCATCAAGCTTCTTACACAATCTATCGGTTGCTTGTCCAAACAAGCCAATCATTTTCGCTACATACTACCATGAACAATGGAAAAACATAGTAATTTTAATCTAGGAGCGCCTCATTCACTAAGTTGAACGTGTGAGAATGAGCATAAGAGAATAAGGCCTCATTTGGTAGCATTAATTGGATAGTTATGCTTATCAGCGAAATAAATGGTCTTTAAATTACTTATTTATCTAATATCAATTTTACTAAAGTTTGTATCTTTCACAAAATACCGCAATTCAGCCAAATTAACCTTAGCAATGGGCTCCGAGTATAACAAGCTAGATACGAAGTATACAACAACAACATCCAACCTTATTCCCACAAGATTTTGGGGTCGGCTAACATGAATTGATAAATGATATCAGAGACAGAAAAGAAAAAAGATAAGGTAAGATAAGATGGATAAGATAAAAATAACATAAGAACATAAGATAGAAAAAAGATAAAAGAGATAAAGGAAGAGAAGAGATCAATCGCCACACAAAGTATAAACAAAAAAAATTAATAAAGCCATTGGATACCTTCTGATGCAATGCTGGAACAATAGCACGGCGTCTGACACGCCATATCTCTCCATCTGCTGGTATGAGTCCCTTCCCCATAACAAACTCCAAAATTTCAGCTAGGATGCCCTGAATGTCAAAACATGCATTCAAAATTAAGGAGTGGTGGATATTTCAAAAATAAGCCATAAAAAAGGCTAACTAACCTTGGAATAAGCCTTTGAGTTGTCTTTCAATATGTGTTTGGCAATAGAAGGATCTGATACAATTAAGAAAGACTGCGACACACAAATCATTATTCAATGCGAAAATGGCAGCCATAACAAACCATAGAATTGTGTTCCTAATAGAAACTAACTGCAAAAAAGCGATATGAGGGATAAGATTACAAGAAAAAAACAAACCTTGGGACCAAATGTCAATCTAAAAATTCCACCATATGTGATGTAAAGCTCATAAAGTGGTATGAAAAAAGCCTCACTCCTAATGGCCCTGATAGATCCGTTTGCCTCTGGAATCAGAGGATATCCTTCATGGACACCAAATTGTTTAAGCAAAAAATCAAGAAACGTCTTAGGGATGCCCAATCTTGATAGCCCGCTGGTAAGCATTAATGGTAACCTAGCTCCAAAGAATTAAAAAAAAAAAAGGATTCATTCCCAGAAAATCAGAATACTTTCTTTACTTCACTAAAAACAACACTATCCAATTTGGGTCATCACAAAGTAAACTCTTATTTGGAAATCGTACTTTCTTTATCCTTTTAGAGAACAGTCCATTCATAAGTCATAACCCAGTGGTCAACCTACCCAGATTTCTCAACAGTAAACTCGCCGGAAGCAATACGAGCATACAATTCAGCTTTCTCCTTTTCTTGATGAACTTTTTCGGCCGTCCTCGCATCAGTGGAAAAATCATCAGGCATCCTTCCATTTGAAGAAGAACACCTGACTTTACAAATCCTCCCTGAATTCACTGCAAAATACAAGGGTGGATTAAACATTTAAACGATAACTGTGTTAAAACTCTGCAATAGTTTCTCACAGACACCCACACACACACAACAAAGCCAGACAGACAGATAGAGGGAGAGAGATACCGGCTGATCTAGGAGATGAGAAAGCAAAGGACTTGAATGTGATTGAAGAAACCGACTTGGGGTGAAATGATTGAGCTGGAAATTGAAGCGTTGGGACAGAGCAGCTAACAGCCATTTCAGTAAGAGCTCACTGCCAGGAGGAGTTTTAATACTATCCTGTAAATAGAAAGAGATGAAGGAGAGGAGGAGATGGAGGAGAAGGGGTATTTCAGTTAAAGGGAGTGGGTGGCGCACTTCTGGCCGCAGCAACAATGGAACTCTACGGTTAGGAGTTCGCCGCTGCAAAAAAGATTCCTTTAACTGTACCCATACAAAAACAACGATTTTACAGAATTTTGTGATAGGTAAGTAGAAAAATAAGGTTGTCAAACCTTTTCTTGAATTTTCTACTTATTAGCTTATCAGCCAACTTTTTACTTTCCCGCGCTAAATTGTGTAATAAACAGAAAAAATAAGATTGAAAATAGATTTCTGGCTGTATTGGATGAAGTTACTCTAGATGACCATTTTAGCTATTTTTATACTACGTATATATTCTTTTTATTTTATTAATAAATATATTTTAATTTTTTTCTTAAATCAAAACAGAATTAGTCAATGTAGTCACTTCAGCCAAAATCTCATAAATTTCAGTAGAATCAACCAAATAAATCAAATCAGGCGATTTTCGTGCTACCAAAAGGCTCTAAATCTCGTTTGATGAATATGTTTCGACTTATCAGACTTCAATAACTTTTTAAAATACATTTTTTTATGTATAATAATTAGAAAAATAATAATGTTGGGATAACTTTTCTATTTAATTGGCCGAAATTAGTGCACAAGATCATTTTAATTGTTTTTCAAAAAAAAAAAATTCTTTATTTTATTAATAAAATAATAACACCAAATTTGTATATATTTCTATCAATAGTTTTAGTATATCAGCAATAACACCAATTTTGTACTTTATTGATCTAATGTTTCAAATTTCTTTTTTTTTGTTTGAGTATCAAATTTCACTACAAGACATATTCATATAATTTGGGGTATATATTTAGTTAATTAGTTACTATACCTAAATTCCATACACCAATATGGCATGGTAAATTATATCTTACAACCGGCTGTACCATCCTCATGGTACAGCCGGGTATTTTTGTAATATAGGGTCTGCCGTCATTGTCTGGAGTAGAACTTTAGAAGAGCAGAATCGTTTCTTGCTCTGTTGAGCGAATCGCAGCCGGGGACTCCGAATAATTAATAGACTGAGGTGCTTCCTCTCTCCACTGCCGCGCGCTCCACTCACGTCCATCCATACTCCACTCACGTCCATTTTGTTTATTCTTCATTTGTTTATTCTTGTTTGTTTATTCTTCTTTTTTTTCGTATTACATATCCGCCACTGCTTTCTTTTTCTTTTGTTTTATTTATTCTTCTTTTTTTTGTTCTCCTTTCTTTGTTTTTTGTTTTTTAGTAACCTTCCACTTTAATGTTATACTCAATTATTATGAAAATGTATAATAATAAAATATTATTAAATGTTTTAGTTTTATATTTTTGATTCATATATGCAAGAGTTGATTATAGATATATATGAGCACTGACCATGAGACTCAATTGCATTTGTTCAATACTCAATAGAGGAGTTTTAATGCTCAATAAAAATGTATTGAAGATCAACTAAAAAATTTACGGTTTATACTCATTTTGTAAGTTACGTTTGTTCAATTTGTACTCATATTATGCTCATTTTTAAAATGTCATATTCATGCAAATTTTAATGCAAATTTTAAAAGTTGCATATGACATTGGATTCACATTGTTAAGATCTTAGGATGTTTTTACTTGGACTGTAATTTGCTGGTCTGGTCTGGTCTGGTCTGATCTGGTCTGGTCTGGTCTGGTCTGGTCTGGTAAGGTCTGGTTTCTTTGTATTTTTATAACTATCCAAGTCTGGTTTGGTCTGGTCTGGTCTGAACTGGTCTGGTCTGGTCTGGACTGGTCTGGTCTGGTCTGGGGCAAATTACAGTCCAAGTAAAAACATCCTTAATACTCAATTGAATAAGTTCGATGCTCATTAAAAGTGTTTTAATAATCATATCAATGCATTTTTTAAAGTACTATTTTACATTAGATTCACATATTGAATTACATATTGAATTTCATAAGATTTGATTATAAATATAATTTATTAAGTTTTTATAAAAAGAAAAAGTAATAAAAAGAAAGTGACTTAGAAGGTATGCGGCAGAGATCACGATACTGAATATGAGACTTCTAATACTCAACATAATAGGTCTGATGCTCATTAAACGTTCATTATTGCTCATTTAGAAGAAACGGTGACTTTCATCTCAATAACCAAGGTTTGATGCTCAATTAACATGTCATGATGTTCAACTAACAAATCAACTAACAAATTCACTAATACTCATTTTGTAAGTTATGTATGCTCATCTGGTACTGATCTTATGCTCATTTTGTAAATGTCATATCAATGTCATAAATAGATAGTATAATGTAGTAAGTTTTTATAAAAGACAAAATAACAACAAAGAAAGTGAATTAGAAATTATGAAGCAGAGATCACGATTCTAAATATTGGACTCCTAATACTCAATATAATAGGTCTGTTGCTCATTAAGGGAAAAATAATAAAAATACCCCGAACTTTGAAGGGGTGTGAGGTAAACACCCCAAACTTGCACATGTAATTTAAATACCTCAAACTTTATATAAAAGTAATTTTTGCACCATCGTCGTGTATTATTTCTTTAAAAAATGTAAATTTATGGGGTAAATTGCACAATTTAAAATAGCAAATTAAAAGTGTTGCAATTATATAGATTGGGGGTAACATTATTTATTTCAATATGAAAGTTTAGAATGTTGATTGTGTATTCACGAATTCTAAAATATTTTAAAATTATACAATTAACAACATAAATTTACATTTTTGAAGAAAATAATACTTGACTATGGTGCTAAAATAACTTTTTATACAAAGTTTGGGGTATTTAAATTACATATGCAAGTTTGGGGTGCTCATCTCACACCCCTTCAAAGTTTAGGGTATTTTAATTATTTTTCCCGCTCATTAAAGGTTCATTAGTGCTCATTTACCAGAAACGGTGATTTTATCTCGATAGTGGAGGTTTGATGTTCAATGAAAATGTGATGATGTTCAACTAACAACTTACGATTTAATAACAACAAAGAAAGTGAATTAGAAAATATGAAGCAGAGATCACAATTCTAAATATTAGACTCCTAATACTCAACATAATAGGTCTGTTGCTCACTAAAAGTTCAGTAGTGCTCATTTTTCTGAACCATCTTTCAATTGTTTTATACTAGTACTTTTCTTTAATTCTGAGTCTTTTGTTGTTTTCAATAAAATGTACAATGGGGGTTGGAGTTGTGCAAAGAGCACATGAAAAACTAACTATAGCTAGAGATAATGATAGCTATTTAGTGTATCACCACTTCTCAAAATATGAGAGCTATGTACTTCGTACAAAATAACAAAAATGAAGAACGGGCTTATTAGAAACCTAACAATATATAATGAGCATTAATGAGCATAATGTGCATTAGACCTATTATGAGGATTAAAACACTTTTGATGAGCATCGGGTTTTTAGAAACCTAACAATATATAATAAGATTATAAATACATTTATATAAATTAATTAATAGTACGATTCATAGATTAAATAAATACTTCGTTTGAATTAGTTTTAATATAGTAATAATGAGCAAAAAGTTAATATTATAATTACTATTAATAAACAATTGTAGTAGGGAGTATGAAAACATGTAGGCTAAGTAAGAAAAAAGGACGGATATTTTCAAAGAGACAAGCAGCTGAGATGGATGGAGTGCTGCAGGCTATATTTGAAGTCCAGGGATCGAATCCCGCTGGCGTTTATTCTTTTTTCCTGAAGGAATCCAGTTCCCAAGTCCGGATTTGGTCCTAAAAACAAGTTTAGCCATTTTAAAAAACCGGATGTACGTACACCCGGGCCTACAATATAGGCACTCAATATAGCATGTTATATCGAATAAACTAACTACCCCTTTCTTCGGCATTGGTCTGTGTTGGGTGGTTTTGTTATCAAGGTTTTGTAATTACTAATTAGCAGGAAATATTTTTATGTCATCATATACTCCGTATCATATTATAGCTTTTAAATCTTAAAATAAAAACCTGAAAATCGAAAAACAATTTCATATATTGTGTGTATATACAATGTCTAATCAATGTTCTACGGAGTATAAGGCGACAAAAGACGGAGCTTATACGTGAGGCAGTGGCCGGTGGAAAACGCTTCGTATGGTAGAAAGAAATGGAAAAGGGTGCACAAACCTATGCGCAAAAGACATGGCGTAGGTGCGAAAAGGTGGAGTTTTTAGTTAAAAATGTTATATATGGAATTTGATACGCAGTGATAAAAATAAACAATATTTCATTTTTATTTACACTTTTTTAACATTTAAGATTTATATATATTGAATAAAATAAAAATTACGCTCATTCTTGTAAAACATTTTTTGAGCATTTATTCTTTTTTCTTCCTATATTACTATAAAATACTACGTACTACATAGTAACCATCAATAAAAATCTAAAACGTTTTTCACGCCTCAAATCCATGTATTATTAGTTAAACTTCAAAGACTTAGTGCCCGTTAGGAGTATTAAAAATGGGCTTATAATCCTTAAAATACAACAAAATCACCAAACACCCCTTAAATGGGCTGATTTGGCTGATATTTATTATCGGCTCAAAAAGTCACACAACCCTTACTTTTTTGGCTGATTCTTATATTATACCATTAAACTATTAAAAGACATATTTGCCTTCTCTAATTCTCTTGTACACATTTACTAGATTTTGCTGGACAACGTTTACCGAGAACAACTTATTAGTAGCGTAAAGAGTTTTTGCTGAATTGCTGGACAACTTCTTGTTGAGAATTGGATATTGAGGCGCATCAAAAATCTTAAATAACTAAAGCAGTTAGTGATTGCCGTAACATTTTTTATTTTTTATAATAATATAAACAAAGCACGTTGTTAATTGGGCACTACTTACATATTCCATCATCCATTATTTATTTATTTATATTTACATGTGAGCTTGGTAATACTAGTATAATAATAATTATTATTATTTTTTATCGTCAAATCCCAATATTATTATTGCAAAATATCGTTAGCCAATCGGCTAGAAATACAATCAGGAATAACCTCATACTCAACCCAATGACCTGGTGAACTAACATTTGCTCTAGCTAATGTATGAGCCACATGGTCCGCAGATCTTTTACAAAAAGAGACATTAAAATTACTCTTTGACTCGAGAAGAAAAGAAATATCATCCATAACGAGCTGTAAGTAAGATCCTCCACTCCGTCATTTCAATCCTTGCACCACCGTTTGTGCATCACTTTCAACCACAACCCGCTGCCACCCTGCTGTTACGGCCTCCTGGAGAGCATCTCGGATCCCCATAGCCTCTGTTTCTTCAGCGACCACTCAGCCCGAACCGATATGCCATGTGCCTTAATAAATTCCCCTTGATCATTTCTTGCAACTCATCCTCGTGCACGTACGCCTGCTGCCTGGTTTGTAGCACCGTCCATGTTCACATTTATTATTCACCTCTCCGGTGCTTGCCATTTTCCAGCCAACAAGGCAACAATTCAGCCTGAGATCTTCCTTCCCCTCCCGCCTGTCTCGTACTAGCTGCCACGGCCAATGCCCCCTGTTGGGCATCTTTCCACTTAAGAACCATGGTGTCCGCCATATCGATAATCGTTGCAGCCTCTTGATCCTTCTCTTCCCAATCCACCTTGTTCCGCCTTTTCCAAATACACCATAAAAGCGCCACAAATCTGCCCCGCACTACTTTGTCATGTTGCATGAGCTGCTGCCGCAACCATTGCTCCACCTACAGCAGCGGACTGTCAATCCGAACGTGTGCTGCTGCCACACCTCCGCCACCTTGGGACAAGCTCTCATCGCATGATCAAGTGACTCCTCCATCATGCCACAAACTTTGCAACCTCCTTGAATATTAATGCCCTTTTTCTCCAAGTTATCAACAATCGGAAGTGTACCATCCATAAACTGCCAAGCAAAATATTTGAATTCAGGAGGAATTTGAAGTTCCCATATTGTATTCCACCCATCCCAAGATCCCGAGGATTGATCCCCCATCAGCTTCCTATAACAACTTTTTACCGAAAAAGTTCAATTTTTCGCTCCTATCCACCAAAATCCATCCTCCCGTTTTTTGCATACTGATAGGCACACTGAGAATAAGATTTCGGTCCACCTCATTAAACAACGTGTTAATTCTTTCCCGGTTCCACTATCTACCACTAAAATCACGCAGTGCAGCCACATTCATATCTCTAATTCCTTGTGGCTTGGCCGAAGTAATCCTCCCGGACCCCGGTCCCGGTAGCCATGCACCCGCCCAAACCTGGACTTCTATACCATTGCCCACTCTGCGCCATATGTTTTCTCTCAGAACAGTTTGAGTCTCAAAAATACTCCTCCAAATAAATGAAGGATTACTACCCACCTTGGCTTCCACAAAAGAAGAATTAGGGAAATATTTGGCCTTTAGGACCCGACTCATCATACTATGTTGCTCCATAATTAATCTCCACCCTTGTTTAGCCAGCATGGCTAAATTAAATTTTCTTATCTTTCTAAATCTCATTCCTCCTGCATCCTTGGGTTTACACAAAGCATTCCACTTTCTCCACCGCAAACCCTTCTGTTCAAAATTTGCTCCTCTCCACCTAAAGTCATTCATCAATTTTTCAATATCATCAAAAATATCTTTTGGCAATAAAAAAACATTCATCGCATAAGTAGGCATAGCCTGAATAACATTCCTTAATAGAACAGCTCGGCCTGCTCTAGAAAGGAATCTGTTGTTCCAACTTTTAATTCTACTAAAAACTTTTTCCCTCAGATATCCCAATATAACAGCTTTATTCTTACCCATCAGAAGCCCGAGGTAAAGTGTAAAAAAGTCTTAATTATTAAAAAGTGTAATTTTCACTAGTATAATTATTAAAAAGTGTAATTTTTAATATTAATTTACTCATTTTAGTAAAAAAGATGTTACTAGCAAAGTTAACATACATATATTTAAAATACAAAGTAAGAAATACCCTTTTGGTAAATACACACTCAATCAGTCACTTCAGCCAAAATATTATCAAACATTTTCACTTTATCAATTTCAGCAATTTCAGTCATTACAGCTATTTCAGCCATTGCAGCCACTACCAAACAAGCCCTTAGAGATTAACTTTTGGTATTTAAGACTTAGAGAAAAAGCAAACAATCAGAGGCTGCGTTTGGTACGTAACAATACCAAGTGTGCAGTTTCACGCACATAATATAGCTTCCACACCATTAAGCTAACTCATTACGTGGCTTTCACATAACGCGAGAAACTTTTGGTCAAAATCATAAAAATAGAAGGAACAGAGAAGGGAATTTTTTTCCAGAAAAGAAAAAAAAGGGCGCTTCAATTTTTGAACTAACATAAAAGGTGTATATGAATCGTGGAATGAATGTAGTAGACTAGTAGCTAACCCCTTGTCTCACTTTGAGTATGATAGTTTTAAACTGTAAGCAAGTTGAATTGATAAAACAAGTAAATATGTTAGGTTATAACTTATAACCCATGAAGAAATAGTGCAGCTGAAATACCTAATGAGGAAGTGTATGATATAAAACGTGTTATTAGCCGAACGACCTAATGTTTGGTTTGGTGTTAAGAAAAAGGAATTGAAACAAAATATATGAAGTATATTCCATCAATAAGTCAAATTTCTCACGATTTTATATGTATTTACTATCGGGGTTTTCCCGCAATCTAGCGCTGTCAATATATTCACACACCGACACCAAAGTTCTTCTTAATTAATATATTTACCCAGTGCATATATTTGTAGTCATGATCTAGTTAAATTCGAAAGTAAAATAATTTTTTAAATTTGACATTGCTCTAAAATACAAATACAATAAGTCAATATCATAAAGTGTAAGTTTTAAATATAAATATTATAAGGTAAAAGAGTATTAAAGTTATGAAGTTTGATATATTTTTTATGCAACAACTTTTATTTCAATCAACCATAAGAAAGAAAATTATGAATTTTAATACTCCGTATATATTTTTATAAAGAGAATTTTGATATTTTTATTTTGGTTGAGTCCGCAACTTTTTGTCATTTCCTTTCCTTTTTGCATGCAGCAATCAACTGTCGAATTAATACATTTTTTACGCTCACTTTGACACTCAGAAATACATTTTTTTACAGGAATTGAAAAATATTTGGGATAAATAGCTTAAAAGTGGTGTTTTCAACTATTGGATTGTGGAAAGCCCAAGTAGGATTGTAACCGAATACTTGACAATATTATTTGTATTCGTAAAATTATCGAATATTCGTATTGTATTCATTTTATATTCGAATCTTATTTTGTATTCGTATTCGATTCGTTTGGTATATATTCGAGTATATTCCAATCTTTTTTTAATCTTATTCAAATTCGAAAAACATTAAAATTAAATTATTAAAATAATTAAAATTAGAATTTATAGTTTGCCGGTTTTAACTCGTTTTCATAGTACATATATTTCATACCAAATAAAATATATATACAATTCAATTCTTCAAATTTAATATCAATATAAATAAACAACGGAGAATTATAACTTTAAGATAAGCTATTGTGACTTAGAGCCCGTTTGGTAACCATGTTTTTTGGCTTATCAGGCTTATCGGCCAATTTTTTCACCAAACACGTAAGTTTTGATTTCGCGCGCTGGATTGTGTAATAAGCAAAAAAAGTAAGGTTGAAGTTAATTTTCCGCCTGTATTGGTTGAAGTTACTGTAGATGACCATTTTAGCTATTTTTACATCTAACTTTTTCTTTATTTTATTAATAAAATATATTTTAAAAATAACTTTTTCTTATATCAGCAGAATCAGCCAATGCAGCCACTTTAGCCAGAACTTCATAAATTTCAGCAGAATCAGCCAAAACAGCCGATTTTCGTGCTACCAAACGGGCTCTTAATGAAGTAAGAACATTTAAATTAAAATATGAAAAAAAACGTACTAATTTTTGTACATAAATATAAGTATACTAATATAATTCAAATATATTTGAATATTGTTCGAATCGAATATCATAGTATTTGCATTCGTATTCGAAAAGTATTCAAATAAAAAAAACAAATTCGTATTTCTATTCTACTTACTCGCATTCGAATCGATGTTTTTCGAATTTGAATCATGAATCAAATCAAAACTATTCAATTCGTTTACAACCCTAAGCCCAAGTAGGCGAATCAATGGATTCATCATTCATAATTACCATCCGTATATCTATACTGAGAATACATCATGATGATAACATTGAAATCATCGAGACATCTAAGGGGTGTTTGGATCTACTTCTTAAAATTTTTTCTACCCCTTCAGAGATCAGAGGCAGATATTTAAGCGTTTGGGTGAAAATATAAAAAGACATCTAGGACTCCAAATTGCTCTTAGAAGCAATTTTTAGAAGTTGCAAGAACTAGCGTCTTCAAAAGTGATGCTAGTTCTACTTTAAAAAAAAGAAACAAAAGAAAAATCAATTCTAAACACCCTAACATTCTAACTCAAATTTCGATAAATACATTTTCCCAAGAGCTTTAAAACCTTTCTACTTTATTTGTTAGAATAAATTCTAAACACCCTAAGATTCTAACTCAAATTTCGATAAATACATTTTCCCAAGAGCTTTAAAACCTTTCTACTTTATTTGTTAGAATGAATTCCAAGTTTCACGAATTTTAGGTCAATTCCACATTTAGTCCACCTCTTTCACTTAGTTCATTTTTGATACTCCCTCCATCCCCGAAAGAAGTTCCTCATTTGACTTTCACACTTTTATGCAAGTAAACTTATCAGGGGGTAAATTTTACTGTTTTGACACTATTTGACACTGTTTTGCACTGTTTGACACTGTTTTGATGTAGATAACTTTCCATTTATGGAAATGGGAACTTAAATTAGGGACATCCAAATAAGGAAAGTGGAAACTTCTTTCGGGGACGGATGGAGTACATGATTATTGTGTTTTCGCTCATATATGATCCTTCCGGCAATGTTTTCGATGGTTAAGATTACCAGAAAAGGACCACAAAAGATTAAAAAACATTAATCAAGTACCAAAATGTACAAAGTGAAAGACGCAACTCTCGAATTAATTCTTATTTGTTATCTATCATTTCACCTTAGGGTATTATTTTGAGTGAATTCCCTAAATAGGACTAAAAAGTGGAAAAATTGCACAAATAGGACTACATTTTTTAAATTCCCTTAATAGGACTATTTATGTGTGTTTGGACAAATATACCCTTGTAACTTGTGAAATGTTTTAATTAATAATAAAATCATAAAAAAATTAATAAAAATCGAAAAAAATACTAAAAATCGTAAAAAAAATAATAGAAAATTAATTAAAATATTTTTTTAAAAAAATAAAAAAAATATTTTTTTTAAAAAAAATAAAAAATAAATAAAAAAAATCATAAAATTAAAAAAAAACACATTACCACCCCTGCACCCCCAACACCACCATCTCCCATCACCGGACAAAAATATGCCAACATTTTAAATAATGCCATAATGATGGCATAATCAATGAAAATGTTGGCATATTGAAGAGTAATTATGCCATCTTTTTGGCATTTTCAGAAAAATATGGCATTTTTTTACCAAAAGTGGAAGAAATTTCACCAATCGGAGGTGGTGGTGCTGGGAGGTGGCAGGAGGCGGTGAGAAAGGTATCCATAATTTTTTTCATTTTTTATGGGTTTTTACTATTTTTTATTATTTTTTTAAAAAAATTAAAAAAAATAAAAAATTAAATTTTTTATTTTATAAATGTTTTATAATTTTTTTTAGTTTTTTTACGTTTTTTAAATATTTGTTTATGTTTTTTGTGATTTTATTATGAATTAAAGCATTTCATTATGAATTAATACTCTTAGGGGTATTTAGGGTAGAAAATTAATGTTTAGTCCTATTTAGGGAATTTTAAAAATAGTAGTCCTATTTGTGCTTTTTAGGAACTTTTTAGTCCTATTTAGGACAATTTCCGTATTATTTTTTAAAGAAATTCTTAGCCGCCTTTTAGGGGTTGCAAGCGTAAAGAACATTTATTTTCAGGAAAAAAAACATGTCAAATGCAAATGTATCTTATAATTTTATTAAATTTTAATAAGTGGAGGACTTTATTGTTCCTTGAAGTGAACATCTAAAATCCAGTAGTATCTCCGCCTTTTTCTCTAAACAAAAGCCCCAAAAGCTACTATTGAAGGGAGCAAAGATCACAGTTCTCACATATAATAACAAGGTGAAGGTACAAATGGTGGCAATGCATATGCTTTCAAAGATAATGTTATTAATACATTAAGTCTCAGGGTTAAAGTTTCAGAAACAGAGAGCTCAAATAGGACAATTGTTCTGGGTAGAAAACTAATGGAAATAGGTTTCAGTCCATTCTTCCCTTCAAAATACTCTCTGTCACTTCAGTTGGTGTGCTGCAAAGAGGATATAAATGCAGTTCAGAACAGTATAGCATAAGCGAGATTGCCTAGACAAAGTGACTGAAAACTTACACAAGATAAACATGTCCGCCCCAACCACTCAAACAGTCTCTGTCCACTGATGCTATGAGTGCCTGAGAGATTGTCTCAAATAATTCCTCCGCTTCCTAAATAAAAGATGACAATAAAAAACTCATGAATCGGATTCCAATGTAAGAAATTTAGATGATATTAGCTACTCCCTCTGATAGCAATCAGCTTGCAAGGAAAGAAAAAAATAGGAAACTAATTAGAAGCCTAGCACAGTGACTGGTTAGCGATTGAATTATAATCAGCTCTGTTTGAGAGCACCTAGGGATGAAAGCTCTTCTACTTTTTTTTATTGTCTTTCCATTTAAAATTTTCACTTTATTTCTAGAGCCTCTTTACCCTCCATCATCATCAGTCCCAAATAATGAAATAAATAATGTCTCAATAACTCTTTTTCCCCAAAAAATGGCCTTATGTCTTGAAGCGAAACTAATATTTCATGTAATTTCCATACAGAAGTAGTTACAAAAAGGTCAAATTAATATGGTTAGTTAAACAAGAAATTGAGATTTCAAAAATATAGATAGGATACCATGACTAGCTTGTTGTCTAATTACATCTATAAAGGATGGGGTTAGAATTAATAAAGGAAATGTGTTCAGAACTAGTTGATTATATTTTCCTAAGACAAATTGAAGGTCTGCAGCTGTTGTCATGAGACAATCAATGACAGAATCACAGAAATGGTCTTCAATACACGGAAGTAAGAAAGAATATCAAATTTTTATTGGATTATCATGTAAAATGACACACAGGGCAGTCACAAACCATATCAGGCTTGAACATGGCCTCACATGCTCCGTATAGTGATTCTGAGGCAGTCCCAGCAACAACAAAGTCTTTGGCAAGCTCCCTGCATTGCAATGCACATAGCTTGTTGTCTAATTACATCTATAATTGCATGCATAACAGACACAAGAACAGTCTGTAAAAGCTCGCTTATTGTTAGGCAGCTTTGAGTTGAAGGATTTCAAAGCTAGTATAGGGTATCAAGATATTATAGGAAAGACCTCTTAGACATAACAATATAAAATCTCAGGCATATATGCACGCTATTGAAAACAATTTAGAATTGCAATTTCACATAGGCATATCCATCAAATCATTTATCATTATTACTATAGCGTAACATGTGACTTGCAAAAAAAAATCTCTACTCATTGCCATCCAGAATACCTCACTTAGTTCCCTTTAGGTGCACTTAGATCCTCAATCCAACGAATTATAACAAAAAAAATATGATTTTACCCTAGAAAAATGTCAAAGTTAAACAAGACCTTGGCAATAGTTCTAGGAGCTAATCCCTTGCCCCTGCAAACATACTGTTTAGCACAACAGACACATAGCAAGACATAAAGATGCAGTGTGAAAGAAGAGAGAATGAGGACTAAAAATAAATGAACGAGTAGAGAAGATAGGATTTTATTGAAGCATTGTGCATAAAACTTATAATACAGAGGACTAACTAGATTAGAGAGAGAGAGAATCAAAACGTACTTTGCACCGATTGAATCCATTGTGCAAATGAAAGGCTTGTCATCGTCTCCTAATCCAGCAATTACAGGTTGGCAGAAATACGGACCAAACCTAAATCAGCGCAATGATTTAAATGGTTTGCTTTCATACATTAGCAATCATTATAGACAACAGCCAATAAAAGAAACCACAAAAAAAATAAAAAACTAAGTAATGTGTAGGCTTCACCTTAATAGTTCTGACAGTTTATAACACTGAACCACTCATATTAGTTTCACTAAAAATTACTTAGCAGTACTTCCAAAACACCATTACGCTTATGAGAACCACTGGTGTATGTTGATTGTTGAAATCAACACTAGGGCATCAGCAATTTAAAAAGGTAGGTTAAGAATTATAAAGTAGGTTAAGAAGGTAAAAACCAGTGAAATATATTATATAAAAGGCACCAACACACCATAGTTGTCATGGCATCATCTAAGTGATGGTATTCATAGAGACGTCCAGGGTTAATTTTTCGCCAAACCCATTTTACCTGGGCAACCCCACCCCCCAAGTTTGCACTTTCATTCTTACTTCTCATCTTTCTTTCTTCACAGTTCTTCATTTTCATTTCATTATTTATCTCTGTAGTTCAATTTTTTCTTGGTGATTTTTTATTCTTTAGATATCAATCACATCACTGCATTTTGATAAAGTTTTGTAGTTTAACTCATTAGAAATAGATATTAGACTCTTGTTTTGAGTTAATATGATGATGAAGTAATAATTCATGTACTCCATTTTAAATTTATAAAATTTTATATTCAAATATTGCAAGTCACTTAATTTTTGACTGGGTGGTCATCAGTCATCTAGGGGTCTAAGTGACAAGGCAGTTCGCTGGCGCTATGCCTCACATAACAGTCATGATAACCTTGCAAGGTTCACATATTATATCACTTTGATGGTGAAATGGGTAGTATTCGTGTATTTCTATACTGGAGAAAGGTGGTAGGTGATACTGCTTCTGCCCCTAGAAAAAAAACACTTTTTGACCGGGCACAAAATTTAGAAAATGAAACTTCATTGCTGAGAGGGAAAAATAATATGAACCACACAATGTTATCTAATAAGAAAAGGAGAGGTAGTTTTGGGGCAAGTGAAACAAGAAACTAGAAATATTATTGACGAGCATAGAAGTAGTATTATATACGACATGCACTTTTAATGAGGGTAAGTCTTGAGACCAAAAGCACATAAAAAAGTAGCAGTAACAAAGTTTCAATACAATGTCACCTTATAAGACTCTAACCTAATGTCATAAACACATAAAGTCTGCATACATTAAGCATACAAGTAGTACAACTCTAATATCAGCACAGTTAAATACCTTTTCTCATATAGAATAGCAGATACCAGGCTGGCAAAAGTTTCAGGCTTCATGTTTCTTTCTTCTCTAAGCTCATATAACTTGTGCCGGAACACGAGCCGTTGATACCTAAACAGAAGGTCATCATTTATCTATAATATATAATGAGTTCTAGTAAAAACAAATGATCAACATGATGTAGATTTGAATTCCAGTGCTAATTTTAACAGTTCAAGAATGATCGCTTCGCATATTGGGCACTCTACTTAGCCCTTGATGTATCATGTCACGAATCAGGATAACCAGTAGTCTATACAAATCAAAATATAAAAGTAACTAATCTGGTGTTTGGACACTTTCATAGTTTCACTTTAGTACAGAGTACAGACTCATATTTATCCTTTCCTACAAAACAGTACGGAGTAGAACTTTAAGAGCCCATTGTAAACCCAGTTTTCAGCATTTGATCCGCCAGAAATATTTTTTCTAGACATGGACATTAAAATAAAATGGCATTCCTAACTTGATATTTAAAATTTCTTTCTTTTTAACAATTACATGAATATATTTTAAATTCTTTTTTAGTTGATAGTTTGATACAGTTCATTAAGCCAAATCAGCCATTTTACCAACTTCATCAGACTCCTATATAGGCCTTGCCAAACTGGTTCTCAGGGGGGGAAAACTCCCTTTCAATTGTTTCCGAATTTTCAATAGTTGATATCTTAAAAGCTAATCAGCCCAATTTTGGGAACTACAAAAGAATCGGTATTTGCACGTACAAGGTTTGGGCATCGGAGGCAAGGCCAGAGAGGCCAATGAAGAGCTTGTCGTGAATTTTATAAATCCTCTCGAAATCAGTGGCAATGGTCTGCAGCTGAATACCGAGCCGCCGATCACTTGCGATGGCGAAGCAGTTCTTCCCCACCATCGCCACTAGGGCACTTCCATTGTACTCGAAGATCTGTTCAGCAATTCATACACATAAATACACGTTTCATAATTTGTGCAAACATATTGGCAGAAGGTGAAAATAGTATACTTACCGACATACTGACTGATGGCCGGACGGAATCTGAAGATCGGTGAAAATTCGAGCTGAAGAATTGTGTTTAAGGGCTCTTGAAAAGCATTATCTTGGGGGGCACTCCACGGTCAAGTTGTATTATCACTGAGCTTTTTTCTTTTGGGCTGCCTGGCCGTCGTCTATATGGGCTTATTTTTATTATTGTGTAGAAGCCTACTAGGATGTTTTTACTTGGACTGTAATTTGCTGGTCTGGTCTGGTCTGGTCTGAACTGGTCTGGTCTGGTCTGGTAAGGTCTGGTTTCTTTGTATTTTTATAACTATCCAAGTCTGGTCTGGTCTGGTCTGGACTGGTCTGGTCTGGTCTGGTCTGGTCTGGGACAAATTACAGTCCAAGTAAAAACATCCTAACTACACACGTATTTACTAAACACACCCCTCAATGGCTCAATACATCATCTTAGTTCCTAATATATCCTTCTGACAATACCGGCGTGCACTTAGCTTCCGAGGATACTGCGGGCATGGAACGACCAGGAACAACAGTTTTTGTAGACGACAACACAGCTTCTGACTAGCGACCTGCCGACCTCCGATGGTGACGACGACAGTCCCAAGAATTAAACTATCAAGAATCTGATAGGGGTTTTCCAGGAACAGATCAGGGGGTGTTTGGACTCCTTTAGGGAGCAAAAGTAGAAGCTGGAGTGTCTGGGTGAAAGTGCTGAAGTGATTCTGGTGCTCTAATTTACTCCTAGAATCAGTTTTTTAGAAGCAGAGGGTGATCGGCTTCTGAAAACTGATTCTGATTCTGCTTCTACTTTAAAAAAGAAGCAGAATCAGAATCAGTTCCAAACACCCCCTCAATAGATCAACATGTATGCTTAATTTTATCTTCTCTGACATGTTGTATTCCTTTGTTTTTCTTCTGTCATATTGCGAGGGCGAACTGTTAGTCATGCAAAGAGTACTATGACCACCGAATCTTATGGAAAACTTGTCTCACTTACAAATGGTGTGCAACATTAGATTGGAGACTCAGGTAATTACTTTTAAAACTTTCAGCGTAACCAGGCAATCCATGGATGTTGTTGAAAAGTATGGCTTGATCAAACTTGGATGGGGTGCTACTGCAAAAATCTACCGTACAAGAATATTTACTGGGGCACATATAGGTCGCCGCCATTACTCTTAAAGATCGCACTTGGGATCGTTATTACTAGCCATTGCAGCAAGAAGAAGAAACTATTTTGCCGTTTAAAGTTTGGGAGAATTACCATTGTTATTGCTATCACAAACCGGTGTTGCTAATTCGCTAGTTTGCGGATTTTTCTTATCTCGTCTGCATGTTCGTCAAGAAGAAGCCGATTTGGTCGTCGATATCGTTATGCTGCCGCCGGTTCAATTACTGGTTTCGGCGACGATTGGGACTGCCGTCGTCGATAGCAGGACAAGTTGAGGTGTTGCTTTCTACTTGAACTTAGTTGTTATTTAATTTGTTCCATGCCCGCCACGGGTATCGTCTAATATTGTGCTACTATTGTTAGAAGGGTATATTAGGAAATAGGAATTACGATATATGCGGGGCTGTGTTTAGTAAATACGTGTGTATTTAGAATTTCCCAACCAATTATTGTTGTGGAAATTATCCATTTGAACAACTTTTATATGTTCCATTTTAAAGCACAAATAGAATAATTGACATTTAGGCTATGTTTGACACGACGAGCTGGAACTGAAGACTAATGTCTGAATTATAGACTATTGTTTGAACCGGAAACTATTGTCTGGAACTACAATATGAAGTGCTGGATATGAATCACTAGCTGAATGGAGTACACTTGTTTGGAAAAAAGAGCTGAAAACATATCGAGATAATATGAAGTTACATTAAAGGACATATCATTTATTAAAAGAATAAAAAATTGATAACCATCATTTTTTTTATTTTCAACCCCTTGATATATGTGCGTGTGTGGCCGTGTGCGACATGTTTTTAAATTTATACATGTATATATAAGGTTTGTTCATGAATTTCTAAACAAAATATTCCGTATACTAACTATATTGAAAACAAAGTTCAAGCATGTCTGCCTTTTTAAATTTATTAAATGCCAGCCATGTTGTCGTACTTAGAACTCCATCCATAGTTACGCAGGTGACATTCGAGGTAATTTTTTCCATGTAGCACAAAAGAAAGCAGATAGTGCAAATTAAATGGAGTATAATAGAGAAAGTCACTTGTGATTGGAGAGCAGAAATGATTTGTATCAGACAAGAGTGGTGGAGGAAGTCAAAATATATACCCGGAGAGCTCTGTGCCTTTGCATGATCGGTTGACGAATAAACGGCTTTGCGTGAGATTCAATGGGGATAAGGTGGGAAACGAAAATCTGGAAAGTCGAGGCTGAATATAAATGATTAAGCCCATATATTTCAGATTAAGCCCACTTTAGCCTATCACACAAACACTTCAACTGAATTAAAAATGATTGAACTTTAATTATTTCAGCCCTTTTTGAGATTTTGCGGCTCGCCAAACACAACCTTAGTCACAAAACAAATGAAATGTTAATTAAGGTCATGGACTTTAAAATTACCCAATCAACCTTATCAAATTGCCAAATGCTCAAATCGGTTGTTATTAGATAGTATATTTCTTTGAAAAAGTCACTCTATTGTAATATGCCACCTGCAATTCTCTATCACCATATCTTCTTGCCCATTTTCTACTATGAAGCATTTTCTATTTAATAAAGTTGTACATGTGTAATTGTTGGGGCCTCTCTTTAATTGAGATTCAACCCAATCCTGAAGTCTCGTGGAGATATTTAGGATTCTCTAAACATTGTAAAGGGGCATTGAATGTTCTAAAATATTTTTGAAATTTCTATATAAGTGAAGATTATTCTAAAAGTGTGTGGAAGAGTTTGAAACATTCTAAATCATTATAAAGTTCCCTAGAGAAGTGTGGATTTCTCTAGAGGAACGAGTAATTCTCTAGAGCCACGTGAAAGCCTCTAGAATATTCCGAATAAATTTGGGATCCTCTCGTTCTTTCGGGAGTTCATATAAGCTTGTAGGTATTTTTTTAGAACACTAGAAGCTTAGAACAAGTAAAAAAGTTCTAGAGACACTAGTCTGTTGCACTAGAGAATTGGTATAAATATGTGTTAGAGTGCTTATTCAAAAGCAACCTTAAAGAGTAAGTTTCTCATGAGATAAGAGAATCAATGATGTATCATGATTAGTACGAGTGAAAGTTTTATTGAAAGTGAAAGGAAAAAGTTCAAGACTTCCCATAAAAGTATTAAGTGAAGTAAACTAAAGTAGTCTCATATACAAAACGCTAATAAGTGTTTTCCCTTAAAAAATCACTAGTGCAAAAACTACATTTTATGACTAGCATTTCGTGTGGGGTTATGTGGAACCGTAATAGTTTCTAGGCGCGGAGCCAAAAGCGTAATTTTTGAAAGTTTATGGTGCATTGCTGCGATTAATAAAGGTGAATTTACATTCATTCTGTAACGGTTCATAAAAAAACCGATGTAGAATATGAAACGGGGTGATATTCATAATAATTGAAAACTTAAAGTGCGAAGCGGGGTTCTTTTTATAATATTGTAAACTCTGTTTCAATGTCAGTTAGAGATCAGCCCTTATTAAAAATCCAATAACTGTAATTATAACCCTCCCACGTCTTTCTAGATCTAGGCCTCTATACGAGAGAACAACGAAGATTGCCTCACTGCCTCTGCGGCTAGCTGACTTCCCGCTGGTCCTCCGCACCGTCGAACGCCGAATGGCCCTCTCTCTTCACCGACGAACGTTGCTATTTCACCAGTATACATCACCTCTCTCCTCACTGGCGTACGCAATTTCACCAGCCCCTCTCCACGGCCGAACGCAGCTTCGCCAGTCTCTCTCCACGGCTGAACTCTGCATCGCCGGTCTCTCCTCACCGCTAAACGCTGGCTCCACAATAGCAGCAGCAGGCTCTCTCCTCACCGCTGAACACCACTTCCACATCACTACCTGACGGCTCTCTAAATCTACCGCACCATACCTTCTACTCTTTCTAGGTGAACAAGCACTATTTTGGTACACACTAATTATGTGATTATTTGTTATACATTATTGGGTTTTAGATACATATTTATATGCAGTTTATTTGATTCTTGTACCTTTGATGTTTAGTCTGGTATTAAATGAGATACTTTATCTAAAAATTGAATTTGTAGTTTTCAATTTAGAATGCTCATCATCTGTTTGTTGAATTTCCTGAATGCTACTCGGAATAAGTTAATTTGTAACATAGATACACACTGACTTCTTCATCTAATTTATTTATTTCTGCCTGCATCTTCGTGGGGTTTTCACACTGTTTTAAAGAATTTCTGGCAACCATAATCTCCTGGTATGGATTACTGCTGCTAACCATGTCAGGGTCCTCATTTTCTTTTGGTTTCTTGGAGGCTGCACATAATTAGTATATTAGTAGTAATATTGAAGGGAAAATTAATTTAAACACCCAAACTTCAGAAAATTAATTGAGTAACTCTAACTTATGTATGTCAAATATCCTCACTATATATTAAAAGTGATCTTAGCTTTGGGGTGAAATAGATGTTAGAGATGTGCAAATTAACCATGAATGCATTTTTTTCTTTCAAAGCATAAGTTTCTCGGGCTAACTGCACACTATAAGTCCAAAGATTTGATAGTGAGCACTTAACACCCTATACTTACATTGGTGAAGTAATAAAGAATATGTGTTCATGGAATTCATATGTAATATAAAATTTTATGAATGTTTGGCTAGTAGAGACCTGTCCTCAGTTTCATGTTCAACCAGAACTGGAACCGGCAGTTTTTTTAACCTGAACAGAAACCAAGGGACATTTTGAAAATAGTAAATAATATGCAGTTGTTTTTAAGTATAACTTCTTGCACAATACTAGTTTTAATACCTTTTTATTACAAATTATAGTTGTATCTGTTTATTTATTCATTTATTGATTTGTTTATTTATTTAGGTACTTATATATATTTATAATGTCAATACTAGTTATAGATGAAAACAGTAACAGAAAGAAAAAGCGGATCAAGCAAAAATAATAGAAAGAAAAAGGGTAGAAATCCCACAAGGATGAAGGCTTTGATTCGTAATTGTGAGATAAATAATTCACATGATCTATTTTACATAACTGTTTTCTATTTCATTTTGCCGCTATCAATTTGGGAAGCCATTGAGGAGCGAGTTAAAAACCAGATTGGGGAGACCATCCATGTAACCATTTTCATGTTCGGTTTTCTAGGGAACAACTTTAGTTTTGTTTAATTCATACTTGAGTGTGGGCGTTGGGGCTTTCTTTAAAGTTTATCACACATATTTTCATCCTCTGTCACAATCTCTCTGTTTTATGCTATTTTTATGTTCTATTTTCTGATATTATCACACATATATTCCAAATCAGTAAAACAAGTATATGGCATGTTCTTCTGGCCTTCGAATATGACAACATGTTAATACTGTATACATTTATTATGATTAAAGTTACAGGCATTTGCATGGGATGTGTGTTCGAAAGAGTAGTACACATCTGTACTATTTTCTACTCAACTGACTGAGTGAAGGAAACAAAGAGTCTTACTCACTCCATACTACTATCAGTAAGATATTTTATTTTATTATTTACTTTTCATTTTAAGTGTGAATGATTTTAAGTGTGAATGAATATGGGAGTAAATGAATATGACTTTTTTGTTATCCAGGTGCACTCCTACCATGAGCTATGTGCTTTAGATCTTTTGGGGTTGTGTTTGACTTGGTAGTTGGGACCTCTTTTTTAATAATTAGCTTCTTTTTCCTCTGTATGTGCTTACCCTAGCACTTTTGGGTTAAAGATGATTAATTTGAAATCAAATATTGCTTTTTCAGACCTAATAGAAGTTGTTACATATGTTCATTGTTGTAGCCATTGACAATTGTTTGTGTTGTGCCGGAGAAAAAACTTAATTGTGTTCTTGTGCTCTTTGCAGAACAAACCAAAGGCAAACATTACGAGTAATCTAGATTTGTAAGACATAATTTTAGTAATATTAAATTGGTGAATTTATGTAATGTTTCCATAATGTATAGCATGACTAATTTTTGTTTTCATTAGGGCGATGCAAGCACATTAAATGACAAAAAGTAAAAGTAATTCCAAGTCAAAATGGGTTAAGCCAATGGTAAGTGCTGTTTATGTTTCACTTCAAGTACTATAAGATGTTTATAGTTTATATGTTTAAGTTATTATAGATAGCGCAAAAAAAATTATTATAGATAGTGAAAAATTTACATTTCAGCTTCGACTTTGCTGATTTCATTAGTCAACTGCGTTCATTCAAACTGCAGTTTATTAATTCAGTTTGCAGCTCATAGTTTGATTATATTGTGGTATTTGAAGGGATAAAATCAATTATACTATGTCTTATACAAAAAAATACATTTCAGCTTCCAGTTTGATGTTTCATTATATTTTTGTGTTTATTTCTTTTACTTCATTTTTTACTTATTTGTTTATTGTTCGTATTCATCTTGTAGGCATTCAACGTGCAAGACTCAAGAGTGTTGGACATTGATTTTCTGTGAAGCAACTACCATATACGGAGTAGTATTTATTTAGTAGAAAATATTCTTAGTATATCTGAAATTGATATGGAATTTTGTTTCCAACTTTTTTGAATTTTGATGGTGTAAAATAATAGTGTTTATAATGTTCAAATTTCACTAGTATGATAATGCTAAATTGAAATTATATATGGTTTTTGTATACGATGATTGTTTGTGAATAGCATTAGATAATCGATTTGTGAAAACTGCATCATAAATATTTATATAGCAGAGTTACTAACATTGAACAAGACTGAAATAATAGCAGGGAGAAAATTACATTTGATAACGATTTATATTGAACTGACATTAAAAGTTTTCAATAACGGATACTTTCAGGAACCCACATGGAATGTCCTGTACTAAAAATAACGTATGTGAAGCACATTTAATAACGGTTAGTGAACAACCGATGTAAAAAGTATTCCATAACGGTTGGAGTAAACGACATAGAAAGCGGCCGATTTTCTATAACTGCTGAAACAATGTCGGTTCCCGAACCGACATAGAATGTCACTTTTAACCGTTATTAAATGTGTTTTTTCCACTAGTGAATATTCACTCCGTCACATTTTACATGTCTTACTTTCCTTTTTGAGTTGTCCCAAAATAAGTGTCAACTTTCCCTTTTCCGAAATAAATATGTGGTTCACAACATTTCACTTTGTTATACTCAAATCTCAACCACAACTTTTACCTTTTTAACCACTTTATTAAAAATTGTGTCAAAATCAAAGTAGACACATAAAATGGGACGGAGGTAGTACTAAATAACCTTTACTTTGCTTACTTTTATATTCTCTTTCACACTTTTATAGTCTTTCTTACTTTTTCTGCACTATTCATTATTCTGTTACTTTTATCCTTAAATAGTGTGCAAAGTTTATTATAACAATTTTTTGATTTTGTTTTTTAATCTATGACCTGAAAGATAGATGAACTATCAAAGCGGGACCTGAAGGATCGAATGTATCAATATAGGCCCTCAAATGATTTGAATACTATCAATTTAGTATATAAGTTTTCATGAATTTTATTATTATTTTTAATTTTAATTTTTTTAAATATTATTGAATTTTGTTAAACTAATAAACATTTGTGATTAAAAATTTATAAAACATTAGCAATAAAATAAATTACTTAAAATTAAATAAACAAATACATATGAAATTTTAGTTTTCAATCATTCAAGCCATATACTGACACATTTCATCTTCCAAGTTCTCGATTGATAATTCACCTATATTTCAGGTATTGGATTGATAATTCTTTTTAAAACTGTGCAGGAGTATAATTTAAGATGATTTCACTTAGACTTATTTCATTCTCAGACCAGAACAAACCAGACTTCGAGAATTGCAAATTATAGAAAGACCAGACATCAATCATAATAGATGAGACCAGACTATAAAATACGAGTCTAAATAGAAAGATCATCCATGACTCCAATTTAGGAATATGGTGGGTCCAAACGCCAGTAAAAATGGTGGGAAAATTAGGCGGCGGCCCGTTTGGCCGCCATGTGACACTTGCGCTTAGCAGCTATCGTTAAAATGAAAATAGACAAACAACACAAAACAATACAGAACCCACCAAGTAGTCACCAATCGCTCCTCCCGAACCACGAATCACTCCCAATCCCACACAAAAGTGTCTTTCTTTGGCTGTGAAAGTGAAAGCCAGTCCAATTGGTACGAGGTGATGTCTTTTTTATTTTAAGGTAATTCATAAAATCTAACTCTGTGTTCTTGGAATTTTCCAGACTTTGATCTCAAGACATGAGCAAAGAGAAGTTGCTGGAGGTTCTCGATTTCTTCATTTGGAGTGTGGAGGTATTTCTGGGTTTTGAACTTCTAGCATATCTCGTTTTCTGTTGCCGTTATTGGATCGTTGTCTTATTAAGATCATTTTCCTCTCACTTGTTTCTCCAATTTTAATTGTGTGAATTGTGTTTGTTGAGGTCTATTCCCGAAGATCCGAAAGCCCAACACAAGCCTTGGATATTGTAGGGATATTGGGTAGGGTTGAAATGTGTAAAAAATATAAAATAGTGAGATAATATTCAACTCAAGAACTTACTTATATTCTGTAATTAAGCAATTACACTGAAACTACCCGAACGGTAGATGAATATGAGATTACAAGGATGGGAGATGTAAATCTATTGCTAAGCTCTGAGTATTAAAATGCTAACCCTTTACAATGATCTAAACATGGATATTTATACTAAGATGGGGATGGGTAAGGTGGACACGTGGTCGAATCTGGTAGGCTATCACCTCTGCCATGTAAGCACTCATGCCCCCACTTGCAGCTGTCATGATCCAGCATTAAATGCGGCCTCCACTTGCTGACTGACCGTTCGGGCAAGGTGTTCGGTGTGTGGGACCCCGCCATAGGTGATAATTTCTACCTGAAGTATCCCGAACGCCGATCGATATTTGGGCCTTGATACCTTGGCATAATCGTTACCCAGAATGTTCCAAGTATAAGCTTTATCCCGAATGCCGTTCGGGAGTTCTTTGGGCTTGCAGCTTCTTCCCGGATTTGGGCCTAGGGATATCGGGCCTGGACCCAATATCCCAACATTAGTCCCCCACTTCCTATGTCTCGAACGGTAGTGAGTGCATGAGGAAGTAGAAGATAATTGCCCGAATGCCGTTCAGGTGAGAATCGAATGGCATTCCGCCGGTTCCCTAGGCATATTTTGACGGTTATTTGCAACTGCCGTTTCGCTTCTCCGATAAACGTCATGATTACTTGAGAAGGATTCTCTGTGCGACACGTGTCTCTGTCATCATTACTGGATACGTGTCTTTCTCTGGTTGGTTGTTGATTCGGCGTGACAGAGTATAAGTAGGCTCTTTTGGTTTTGATTCTGGGTTTTGAAATTTGATATCTCCGGCTTAGTACTCTGCCTTCTCTCTAGAGCTTCTTCCGCTGCTTCTGTCCAGGTATCCCTCGAACTCCCTTCTACTGTTTAGTTCCCTCGTTCGGTGAGAATGGCACCCCTTCGTTCATCTGAACTCTCTACTTCCGGCACTGCAATCCCAGAGGAAAACCCCAACGATGTGCTGCAAGTTGTCCCTATTCCGGCGGAAGTTAACGGTGATGACTCCTCTTCCTCCTCCGACGTTTACCCTGATGGCACCAAATCGGGGGATGAATTGGAAGTTATGAAAGCCGGTCCTCCAAGCGGCGTTCCCTGTCATAAGCTTGACCTAGCCCTGATTAGGCTTAGGCGCCAAAAGCTCACGGCCCAGAATCGGGCCCAAATCCAGATGTTACTTCCTGATTCGGTGAACTTCCGCCTCCAATCGGGCCTCCACCCAATGCGCCACTTCCCAGGGATGGTCGTGGTCCATTTTGATTCCCTTAAGGCTGGCCTTAGGTTCCCCCTTCACCCCTTCTTCGTTTCCCTCTTAAATTATTACAATATAGTGCCAGCCCAAATAATGCCGAACTCCTACCGGGCAATGGCTGGTTTTATTTGTCGTTGCGTGGAAGCTAAGGTGACCCCTTCCTTAGATCTGTTTCATTACTTTTTCTCGGTCATCCCGCAACAAGCCCAGGGTTATCTTGTCGCGAGTTCCCGATCAGGTCATATTTTGTTCTCCAAGGCTCCCTCCTCCATCAAGGAATGGAAAGATCGGTTCTTTTTTGTATCTGTCCCAAACGGCCTAATCCCAAGAAAGTGGAATGCCTTTCCGCCAAAGTCCCCCGAACCGTTCATCTCTGAAGACCTTAGCCAGGATATCATTGCTGTGGAGGCGGGTGGTTGCTTCCAGATTATGCCATATCTGACTCCCGAACGGCTTATTAAAGCCGGGATAGGTACTGCCCGTATTCCTGGATTTCTTGACTGAAAACCAAGTACCATGGTCCGGGCGGTCCTTCCCGTGTGAGAAACAATTTTGTTTATCCATGTGCGAACCGCTCGGTACTAATTTTGCGCTTTGTTTGTTTTGCCAGCTCCTCAGCAAGGCGAATCAGAGTCCGAAGGAGATAACCCCGAACAACCGGCCATGGATGATAGCAGGTTATTCACTGTGGGATTTGATGATGAGCCACCAACTTCTCCTCTCAAGCAGCAGAGGAAGACAAAGAGGAAAAGGTTGAGGAAGGCCGATCAGGGGACATCCTCCCAATCCGCCCCCATCGTTCCCGAGCAGCCTGAACCTGTTCGGGATGTAGAATCTGTGCAGCAGGTTGCCCCTGATCAGCAAACTCATGCTGACACGCTGATGGATCAGCTTTTTTCTGACCAGCAGTCCCACCATTTCTCTGCTGAGGAGGTGGCTGCCCATCAGGCTGACTTGGCTAGTTAGTTCGAGCGGATCTCCCTCTATGATCCTGCTCATGAGATGTTGGAGCGGGGTGGCTGTCCGGCGAGCCAAATCTGGTCCACATCGGGATTCCTTAATGGCCACAATCTTCCCCCGATACCGGTGGAGGAGGCCGAGGAGTGTATTGCTCTGACTGTCCTGAAGGTAGTTCCTTATCTTGTGTTCATAATTTACTTTTCCCCTTTTCTCCGTTCAATAGCTTACCATGCACTCATTTCTTACTTTCTGATCATTAGGCGGGGATATACAGCCTGAAACTCAGAGAGGCCAGGCAGGCTAAAGAACAGGGCCTGCTGATGGCCAAGGAAACAGCTGAGCAGGCCGTGGAGGCCGAACGGCGAGCATTCGCCGAGGAGCAGAAGAGGCTGGAAGCTGAGGCCGGGGAGCTTCGTGTCAGGGTGGGCTCTCTCCAAGCCAAAATCGCGGCAGCTGAGGCCGCTCAGGTCAAGTTTTCTGAAGCTCCTCCTCAGATCCCGGACGGCCCGGCTGAAATGTTAGTTGATCTATCTGCCGTTCGGGATCAGTTCAAAGCTTCCGAGGAGTTTCTGGCCCTCAAGGAAGAATACGCCACCGAACAGCTCCCTGCTGTCTTCGGGAGGCACCTGGAGAAACTGGCCGGAGAAGAGCGCCAGAAGGAGGGGATCAGGGTGCTTGATCAGCATTCTGTCACCAAGGAGTGGGCTGATAACTTCGCCCGCGGGGTCTACAGCTCAGGTTGCCAACATATGCTTCAGCCTCTCCTCCCCCTCATAGAAAAACACATGGGCCGAGCGGTGCAACCCTCTGACTTTCCCGCTGATCTTCATCCCGATCACCTGAACGCCCTGATGGCTCAGATGAAAAAGTGCCGGCGAGCCCTGGGGATGGATGTGGTGCAAATAGTTGATGAAGCTGATGATGAAGAAGATGATGAAGAGGGTGAAGATCATCCCGAACAGTAGATTTTAGACATCCTCATCTGTACCCCTTTTCCTTTTTTAAATCAGTATTTCTTGTATATTCCGGCCAGTAGAGCCGATGAATACACCACTTTTGTTTTGCAACTTCTGTCTTTGTAATTTCTTTTACTGTACTTCATACTTGTTTTCTCACCCATCAATTTGCCTTCGTACTACATTTCATGTTTACCTGTTGGCGATCAGGTTTGCCTGTTTGTGTCGCCCCTTCGCCAAGTCCAGAATTTAGGATTTTAATATTGATCGACCTGTTTGTTCTATATCATTCATAATGAACCCGTTCAGTCTGCGCACACTTTTTTTTTTCTCCCCATCTGTTCGGGGTGTAAACTCCTGTACTTTCCTCATCGATCATGTCCGCAGGCCTCTTTTTTAACTATTTGGTAATTGTATTCAGCCTTTGGGATATAGTGTTACCTTCTTCGTTGCATCTGCCAGTTTTTTTTTTCATGTAAGATAACCATACTGTTCGGGTACACCGATCATTCTTTATTATATTTTGGTGCATCTTCCCTTTCTGTTTGGGGCCTGATTTTTGAACATCTTCAGTGTCTTTTATCCCGTTCGGGGGAACACTTGTAGCCCACTTTCTTTTTCACTTGTAGAGGTTCGTGAACTTTGTTGACTTCAACCCCGTTCGGGTGTTCACTTACCCTCAAGGATGCTTTAACTTCTCCCAACCGTCTTGACACGTGTCAGTTATTATTCATTTGAATTCTTCGCGGTAGTATTTCCTTATATAAGGATGCAGCTACCTTGTTTCAGATTTTCTGCTGCTTCTCAAATCCTTCAAGCTTTCTCTCTCTAGAATTCTTTTCCCTGCTCCATGTCGGTTCTTTCTGGCTCAGATTCCGAAGAAATGGTGCCTACTTTGATTCATCGATCCAGGGGAAAGGCTCATCCCAAGGATCAAGGAGCATCTACCCGCTCATCGGGTTCCAATGGGTCCTCTGGGACACTTCAGCCCGAACAGCCCCTCCCTGATGATGGATGTCAGTCGGGAGATGACCTAGCCATCTATAATAAGGGCATGCCTGAACGGCCCCCTCGTTATAGTCTGAACTTTCATTGCATTAGGAAGCAACGTCAACGCCTTCCTGCGGATGCGGAACAGACGCTCCGGCAACTACTACCTCCACCCCGTCAGTTCAGTGCGGGATTCATCAAACATCCCATGCGACACCGTCCGGGATGTGTGTTAGTCCATATGGACGCCCTGATCGCCGGTTTACGGTTCCCTCTGCACCCGTTCGTTGTGGAGTTCCTCCGCCGGGTGTCAGTACTGCCAGCACAGTTCGTGCCTAGCACCTACAGGATCCTAAATGGGTTCATTGTCTGGTGCCACGAGTTGGGGATTGCCCCCAGCGCCGATCTCTTTTTGCACTGCTACGGCGTCCAGCCCTATTGGACCACCGGGTACCTGAGGCTTGTCGCCCGTCCTGGCCGTTCGCTCTTCACCGACAACCCCACCCCTCCGGAAAAATGGGAGGAAAGATTTGTGTTCGTACACGTGGGGTCGCCGCTTCCTTTCCCTGATCGGTGGAACACCTATCCCGTTCAGGATGCCTCCCCAAGGGTGGATGCAGCTATTCTCTGCCAGTACGAAAGGCTCCGTCTGGCCGGTTCCAAGAACCTACGGTCTTTCTTGACTCCCGCTAAGATGCTAGCTGCTGGCATCGGTATGATTCTTCCCTTACTTTGTTCGTTCGGTATATTTTTCAATCTCTTGTTCATTTTTCTTCATTCTTTCCTGTAGGTGTGATTCCCCCCGTTTCCATAAAGCGTCCTGCTCCTACTCCTTCCTCCACCGCCATAGTTAGCAAGGGAAAGGAGAAGGCTATTCAGTCAGGTTCTTTCGCTGGCCGGGAATCTGGGCCAGTAAACAAACGGCCGAGAATCGAAAGCAGCGGCGCCTTGGTCCCCATCGATCACGTCATTGATCTGACGGATCCTTCTGTGGAAAGGATGCTTACGGTCCCCTCCCCTTCAAGGAAGCTGGGCAACAGGGGAGGTGTTGCTTCAGATAGTCTCCCGATCCCCGATCAGTTGACGGTGGAGTTTTCCGCCATGGGCCCCCGAGCCGAATGCCGGACGCTGTTCGGGCAGACTGCATCATCCGTGTGGTGCAGTACTTCTCTGAAGGCTGGTGAGGGTTTCACCAACCTGACTCACTGGTCCGACCTATTTGAAGCAGGCCACGCCGAATCCCTTAAGGTATGCCTTTGACTGTATAGTCCATTCTTCTTATTTTTGATATTGTTCTGGACTTGTCCTTATTGCTGTTTCTTTCTTCCACAGGCCGGTACATATTACCACCGGGCCTTCCTAGCTGCTGAACGGGAGATGACCCTCCTTCATCAGGAGCTGGATGAGAGCCAAACCCTTTTGGCCGCTGCTAGGAAAATGGCTGCAGATCTCCAAGATCGAGCCAACAAGGGTGACAAGGCCAGGGACGAGCTGGCCGAACTAGAGCAGAGACTCCAACGACGCGATCGGGAAATCCGCGATCTGCGTGCCAAGGTGAAAGCCGCCGAGGCTGCTGGCCTTAAGATTGAGAAGGCCAAGGGGGAGAATCCCCCTGCCCCCTATACTGCCGATGTTTCCAAGATCACCAAGAAGGCGGTGATTGACTTCCAAAGGGGGAAAGGTCTGAACCTCGCCCTAGAGGAGACTGCTCGAGAGTTCCTCGGCAAACATCTTGGGGAATTTTTGAAGAAGTCTGAGGATCCCCTTCATGATGGCCTTAAGCTTCTTGATGAGACCCCGTCCGGGACAGCCTTCGCCAACGCTCTAGCAAGGGACACTCTTGTTAAGTGCCAGGATATGCTGGTCGACCGGAATCTGGAGGTGATCAAGGAATCTTTCGATGAACCCTTCGACCCCAAGGAGGAAGGTTTTGATCCTTTATTCTGCCGTGCTTATCAACGGGTGATGGAGAAGAGGCAAAAGGCTAAAGATTCAGCCAACCCCCCAAACTCCAACTCCGATGCTGTGCCGAATAAGGATCCTCCGTAGCTTAGCTCTCTTTATTGTAATCCCCTTTTCTTTTTCTCATGTATGATTCCCGGCCAGTAGTGCCGAAGAATAAAGATTGATCTGTTTCCGAATGACTGGCTTCCCGAACACTTCTTTTTTTTTTTCCACTACAAGTCAGCATCATGATTGAGATGTAAGTGGTTCGGCCCGTCCTTAACACCAAAGTTGAGGTGCAAGCTGTTCGATTGATTTCCGTCGGTTGTTCTTTGTTTCCTGAATGCGCAAGACATAATGTTTAACGCCTGCTGTGCCCCCAAGCACCATGTTCCAGATGCATGCCGTCCGGTTTATTACCGTCGACTGGTTGTTCCCTGAACGCGCAAGTCATCAATGTTAAATGCTTGCTGCGCCCCCGAGCACCATGTTTCAGATGCATGCCGTCCGGTTTATTACCGTCGACTGGTTGTTCCCTGAACGCGCAAGGCCCAAGGCTATAGTAACCTGTTCGGGTTATCATCCGCGTTTTTCCTTATTCGCAAGGCAATCACATCTTGCTGCAAGATAGTTTCACAATTCGTGTAGTGTCTGCCATCTTCCAAGCCCATAATTCCGATGCATACCGTCGGTTTTACCGTCCGGGGTCATCCATATCATGAGGTTTGAGATGTCCATTCTGGACCATTGAGAATAAGGCTCCCAATTCGGGTCTCCCCCTTATTCTCTGCCAAAATGGAGACTCGCCTCCAGGTTACAGCTCGGGTTCCCCCACAATAAATCACTATATTGTGGTTCGGGCGAGCTGCATAGCCAAGGCAAGATTTTAAGACCAGAGTCCCGATCCCCTGCTCGGCCACCCTACATTTTCGGATGTCCGCCCAGTTCGTCCTACTCAAGATCTTTTACACCATCCCCTGCACTTTTTTTTTTTTTTTTTTTTGAGATGATGGCTCCCCATGGATCGAGATGAATGACCTCTATCGATCAAGGTGAGACTTCTGGCTGAGTTTGTGGTGATGCCGTTCGGCTTGTTGATGCCGTTCGGCTTGTAATATTTCTCTTAACCCTGGCCTCTTTTTTTTAGAGGTGGCAATCGCCGTTTTTATTGATAAAATTTCCGCAAGTGTGTAGCGTTCCATATTCCTGCCGAACAGCCTTCGGTATCCTGTAGGGAAAAGGTCCCCATCCGGTATTTTTTCCAGACCCGGTATGGTCCCTCCCAATTCTTTGACATCTTCCCGCCCTCTAGCGGTTTGCTTTTCTCTCTATTCCTTAGGACAAGGTCTCCAACTTCAATCGAACGGATTTTAGCATGTTTATCCACATACCTCTTAGTCGCCCGGTGATATTCTTCCATTCGTAAAGCTGAGAGATCCCTTCTTTCCTCTATGAAATGGAGTTCAGCACGCAGGTTGTCCTCATTCTGCTCAGGATCATAGTGGACGGTTCTATGAGTGGGCACCGAGACCTCGGTTGGGACCTTAGCCTGAAATCCGTAAGCGAGGGCGAACGGTGTCTCCCCGGTTGCTGTTCGGGGCGTTGTCCTGTATGTCCACAAGACGTAATTTAACTGTTCGGGCCAGGTTGACGCATAATCCTCGAGTTTCTTTTTTATGCCATCCATGATGGTTCTGTTCATGTTCTCCACCTGCCCATTCGCCTGCGGATATGCTACGGAAGCTCTTGAATGCTTAATTCCCCACTTGGTGAGGAATTCTTCGAAGTTTTTGCTCACGAACTGTCGCCCATTATCCGTGATGACCTGTTCGGGGAGCCCGAACCTGCATATAATATTTTGCCAAACAAAGCGTTGACATTGAAAATCCGTGATACTGGCCAGGGGTTCGGCTTCCACCCATTTGGTGAAGTAATCAATCCCTACTATGATGTACTTCCTTCCTCCGGTCGCGTTAGGTAGGGGCCCTAGCAAGTCGATCCCCCATCTAGCGAATGGTAATGATATTGTCATTGGAGTGTAAAAGGTCGCAGGCCGCCCAGGTACTGGTGCGTAGAGCTGACATATTTTGCACTTCCTTGTGTGCCCAAAACAGTCCTGCTGAATAGTTGGCCAATAGTAACCCTGCAGGATGATTTTCCTAGCCAGGGTTTTTGGCCCCTGATGGCTGGAGCAGATACCTTCGTGAATTTCTTCCATCACAGCAGCTGCCTGATCGGGGGGAAGGCATTTTAAATATGGACCCCCGAACGTCTTTTTGTATAGTTGTCCGTCAATCAGTTCGAACATTGGGGCCCTTCGCTGTATACAAGTGAGGTTGTATACGTCATTTTTATCGTTCGGCAAGGTCCCGTCCTTTAGGTATTTCGTCAAGTCAGTGACCCAGCTTGGGGCGGCATAGGATACGGCATCTACTTGCAGGATCATTGTTGCCGGTGTAGTCAGTACTTCTCTTTGTGCGAACCTCTGGATGTGTGCAGGGATGCTCGGGGCATGATCATCCCGAACGGCATATTCTAGCTTGGATAGGATATCCGCCTCGCTGTTTTCGATCCTGGGAATCTGGTCAAGTACTACTTGTTCGAATCTGCCGATTTCTTCCTCGACCAGTTCCTTGTAGGCTTTTAGCCGTTCTTCCCTGACTTCGGCTGATCCATTGATCTGGCTCACCACCAGCTGACTATCTGAACGAACTTTTAATCTGCCGGCACCCAGAGCCTTGGCATATTTTAACCCGGCGATAAGGGCCTCATATTCAGCCTCATTATTGGTTACCTTGAATTCAAACTGTACGGAATATTATGCTTTGAAACCTTCGGGGCATGTTATCACAGCACCCCCACCACAGCCTTTGTTACTGGACGCCCCATCCACATACATTTCCCACAAATGGTCCTGCACTTCTCCTCCCGTTCCTTCTTCAGTTGATCTGGCAGTGCATTCGGCAATGAAGTCAGCCAAAGCCTGTCCCTTGATCGTGGGGCGGGGCTTGAAGTCTATTTCATACTGCCCGATCAGGAGGGACCACTTGGTGATACGCCCACTTGCCATAGGATTTCTTAGTATGGTGGCCAGGGGCTGGGTAGTGTAGATGGTGATTGGGTGTGCCTGGAAATAGGGTGACAGTCGCTTGATGGTAGCAATCAATGCTAAAATGGTTTTTTCCATTAAGGTGTACCTGGTTTCTGGCCCGTTCAGGGCTTTGCTCACAAAGTAAATAGGGCGTTGAACACCCTCATCTTCCTTCAATAAAACAGAGCTGACCGCCAGATCAGCCACAGCCAGATACATATAGAGATGTTCCCCCGGGTCTGCTTTAGTTAAGACCAGGGGGGAAGATAGGTACAATTTGAACTCTTCAAAAGCTGCCTGACATTCTGCTGTCCATTCGAACGGGTTGGCTTTCTTCATTATTTGGAAGAATGGAATGGCACGATCGGCTAGCTTAGCCATAAATCGGCTCAACGCCGCTAATCTTCCGGTCAGCTTCTGAACTTCTTTCAAGTTCCGCGGTGCCTCCATGTCCATGATTGCCTTTACCTTCTCAGGATTAGGCTCAATTCCCCGCTCGCTCATCATATAACCCAAAAATTTTCCCCCCTTGACCGCGAAGGCGCACTTTTTTGGATTCAGTCTCATGTTGGCCTTCTGCATGATCCCGAAGACCCTTTCCATGTCCCGGACATGATCCTCCTTCTTCCTGCTCTTGATTAGGATGTCATCTACATATGCTTCCATCGTTACCCCCAGTACCTCTTTGAAGAGCATGCCGATCATTCTTTGAAAAGTGGCCATGGCATTCTTCAACCCGAATGGCATGACGATATAGCAGAACACGCCGTCCGAGGTGACGAACGCAGTCTTTTCTGCATCATCTGGGTGCATGAAGACTTGGTGATAACCCCGGAAGGCATCCATAAAGCTCAACAGTTCACATCCCGCTGTTTCGTCCACCAGCAGGTCTATTCGTGGGACAGGATAGGGGTCCATGGGGCAGGCTTTGTTCAGATCGGAGTAGTCCACACACATTCTCCAAGTAGATCCTTTTGGAGCAAGGACCACATTAGCCAACCATTCGACATGGATGACTGGCCTAATGTGCCTGATTCTCAATAAGGTGGCTACCTCCTGCTTTGTGAATTCCCGCCGTTCGGCCGCCTGATATCTTTTCTTTTGTTGGACTGGCCTGGCATCAGGCCGAACGGCCAACTTGTGGCAGATGAGGGCCGGATCAATTCCCGGCATGTCTTCGGGTCCTCGGGCAAATAGGACCTGGAATCTCTTCAGGACAGCAATCACCCCCTCCCTGATTTCCCCTTCAAGGTCCACCCCGATCGCAATCTTACGATCGGGAGGGGAATCAAGCTCGATGTATTCTAGGAGGGTGGCTGGCCCGGGGCGTCCCTCGAACTCCGTACGCCGGGTCTGCACCTCAATGCTGTTCACCCGCTGTCCCCGGGTGGTCATTTGTTTCAAAGCCTCCCGGTAGCACGTTCGGGCTATGGCAGGATCTGTTCGGGCCACTCCTACACCAGTGTCAGTTGGGAATTTGATGCATGAGTGTCTAACAGAGGCAATTGCCTCCAAATCTTCTAGCCCCGGACGGCCCAATATGGCGTTGTGGGCACATGCAATATCCACCACCACAAACGTCATCCGAACTGCCGCTCGGTGAATTTCATCACCAATTTCCACCAGAAGCTGGATGGTGCCCTCAGCCTCTATTACATTGCCGGTGAAGCTAGCCAGCGGCGTCTTCAGCTTGGTCAGCTGGTCCTTCTTCAGCTTCATCTTCTCCAACGTACGTAAATACAGCACGTTCACACTACTTCCTGTGTCCACCAGAACTCGGTGGATCAAGGCGTTGTCTATACACATACTCACCACTAGCTCGTCCCTGTGCGGACTTGGTGAGTTGGGTAAATCAGCCACCCCGAACGTAATTGGCTCCAAGCGGCCCTTCTTTGTGGGAGGTGCAGCTATAGTGGCGACATAGAGGCTGCGCTCAAATTTCTTACGTTCGGCGGCCGTATCCCCGGTCTCTCCTCCACCAAAGATGACTTTCACCTCCAATCGTGGCTTTTTTCCCGGATTCCCAGATCCCTCAGCCTCCTCTATAGGGGGAAGGTATGAATCATTACTGGGTTCTGCATCCCGCTGGACATCCCGCTTCCAGCTATTGGATCGGGGAGGGCGCTGGTTGGGGGAAGGGCTGTTCAGGTTGGTGCTGACATACTTCCTCAGGTAGCCCTTTTGGATCAGGTCCTCAATTGCCACATGTAGGGCGTGACAATCCTTTGTGAAGTGTCCATTCCGTTGGTGGTATCTACAATAGGCATTCGGGGTAGGTCCCATCACGGGCCTTGTGTCAGTAGGGGGAGGAATAGCATTGTGTTCCAAATGAAAAACACCGGCTATAGACATGACCAGGGGGGTGAAGCGTGCAGTCCTTCGATGAGGTGCTGTCGCTGCCGGTGCGGGTCCCAGACGTTCTGCCAGCCTTGAAGTGGGAGGTTGCGGGGCCGTTCGGTCCCTTATCCTGATCTCCTCTTCCAGGGCCGCATGGTTCTTGGCCCTTTCCAGGATGTCTGGGTAGCTGGTCCCCGGATTTCTCTTCAGCTCCCTGTATAAATCTCCCGTCTGAAGGGCATCGGTGAAAAGAAGGATGGCAGTCTCATCTGTCATGCCGGTCACCTTCAGGGTTTCGGCCCTCCACCTGGTGAGGAAACCGGCGATTGATTCTTTAGGCCCTTGCCTCACACTGGTCAGATACCCGAAATGTAATTTCGGGGTTGTGCTGGAGGCGAACTGAGCTAAGAATAAGGTGGATAGCTCCGCAAAGCTCCCGATCGACCCGGATTGTAATGTTCCGAACCATTCCTGGGCTGGTCCCCGAAGGGTGCTGAAGAACAGCCTGCATATCGCCGCGTCGGTGGCCCCTAATAGCATGAGGCCACCCTGGTAACTCCTCAGGTGTACGTGGGGATCTCCCACCCCATCGTATGTTAAGCCTGCCGAGGGACGGCAGTCCCTTAGAATCTCGGCGTTCATGATCTCCCTGGTAAAGGGGGAAGTAATCCCAACCCGTGCTGGCGGGGTTTGTTGGGGCGTCCGATTGACCTGCTCTCTGAGCTCCGCCATCTGTCTTCTCATTTCGGCCATTTCGTCGTCTTGGGCCGTTCGGGGAGTATGTGGTATCCTAGCATCCACATATTCCGGTATTCTGTTTTGGGGAGGGGCAGCTGTGTTAGCTCTCCTCCGGATGAAGTGTTCCCCATCCCTCTGGATATACTGGAAGTGTTGTCCAACGGGGTCTACCACGGGGGTAGGATCCCTATATCCGTTTCGAGGTGCGGACGGGGTTAGGCTGGCTGGGGCTGGCTGTGCATGCCCGTAAGGGTGGGTCCTCCTGCGGTTTCCTCGATGCTCCTGGGAATGTGCTGAGGCCGTGGTGGTCTCAGTGTCTTCTCTTTCGTCAAAGGATGTCATAGGATGAATGGGGGATAGGGGCTCATGTGTCTCGTCGGTGTATCCCTGTTCCTGTTCATCCGCCATGCGTTGCATGGCCTCTGCCATCTCCCTCATCAACTGAGGGTTCATCCTTACGTCCCGAGGGATGATTTGCTCGAACTCCCGGGTGGCACTGCCACTGGCTTGTCCTTGCATGGACCACCCTTCAGAGGATCTATTGCCTCCTCGGCCTTTGGATGTAGAACTCGGTGTAGCGGTAGTAAGCCTAGCCATTTCAAGAAAAATGGTGCTTAGATCAGCGGTTTTTCCTGGACTTTTAGTTTCGTTTCCCACAGACGGCGCCAATGTTGAGGTCTATTCCCGAAGATCCGAAAGCCCAACACAAGCCTTGGATATTGTAGGGATATTGGGTAGGGTTGAAATGTGTAAAAAATATAAAATAGTGAGATAATATTCAACTCAAGAACTTACTTATATTCTGTAATTAAGCAATTACACTGAAACTACCCGAACGGTAGATGAATATGAGATTACAAGGATGGGAGATGTAAATCTATTGCTAAGCTCTGAGTATTAAAATGCTAACCCTTTAAAATGATCTAAACATGGATATTTATACTAAGATGGGGATGGGTAAGGTGGACACGTGGTCGAATCTGGTAGGCTATCACCTCTGCCATGTAAGCACTCATGCCCCCACTTGCAGCTGTCATGATCCAGCATTAAATGCGGCCTCCACTTGCTGACTGACCGTTCGGGCAAGGTGTTCGGTGTGTGGGACCCCGCCATAGGTGATAATTTCTACCTGAAGTATCCCGAACGCCGATCGATATTTGGGCCTTGATACCTTGGCATAATCGTTACCCAGAATGTTCCAAGTATAAGCTTTATCCCGAATGCCGTTCGGGAGTTCTTTGGGCTTGCAGCTTCTTCCCGGATTTGGGCCTAGGGATATCGGGCCTGGACCCAATATCCCAACAGTGTTATTCTACAATCAAACTGATTAGTTAGAGCATCTTTAATGGTTAGCTAACTGTTCCTCTCTGACTTCACTTTGCACATCAGTACGGAAATTATTTTCAAAGTAAAATGTACTCCAATGGTTAGCTATTTCTCTCCAGTTATTATGAATAGTCTTATATATAATACTCCGTAACTCTCTTTCTTCGAGCCAATGGCTCATTTAGCCTAATTAGCATTCTCAAGCAAGAAGAAAAAAAAATGCTCCAACAGTTAGTTATCTGCTTTAAAATTGCAAGCAAATCTTTCAAATAAACCATTGTGAATATTACAACATTTGAACCACTGACTCGTTTTTTTTTTAATATTTTATGTGATATTATAAATGCTAATCAGCTATAAATGTATTTTTTTGTAAGAAGTGAATCTCTTTTCTAGTGATAAAAAAGAAGTTAGAAGTTTTAATTTGTAATATTTTATTATTATTATTCTATCTTTTAATTTGTTTTACATTTTATTTGAATAATAAATAAATGAAGATGAAATGGACTACTACTTTCATGTTTTAATCCTAAAATATAGAACTTGATCGGATAAAATAATAAAAACAAGGAACCGAATCAAATTGAACTAAATTGTACCTAATAATTTTTTCACTTTGGTAAACCGAACTCCAAACCGAGACCAAGCCGAAATTCAAATGGTTCTAGTTTGGTACAAATTCTCTCAAATCGAATAAACCGAACCGAAACCGAAGAAAACCGAACCGTAAACCGAATTGCCCACCCCGAATGCAAATTGTCTTCCCCATAAGGTGAGGGTCCGGGGAAGGGTCCCACCACAAAGGTGTATAAGGATTAAGGAGCAAACATTATCTTGTCAAGAGACCGCTCCTAAGACTTGAACCCGTAACATCTCAGTCACACAACAACGACGTAACGTACTGGTGCCCCAAGACTACCCCTAATGATTTTGATATGACAATTCTAAAAAACAGTTTAATAATTGATTTTCTCTTGACAAGCATTCACGTCAGGCCATGTTTACCCAGTAAGTAAAAATCCCTAATAAATTTAATTATTTTTCAAATGGGTTGAAATGAACATTGGTAGGTTGGTAGATAAATAAGCTTGGGCTACGAAGCTACATTATACGGAGTATAACATTATACCTAGCATATATGGACTTCAAAGTTTATCGGCCTGGTCAATATGATATCCTGAACAAAACCCAATCTGAAACATGCACTCATTTTTTGTGGTAGTAAGAACTTACCTGGTTAATATGATATCCTGAACCAAACCCAATCACTTCTTTGGTAAGCTTATTTAGGATTTTTTTGGGGTTGTGGCTTCCCTTTTACTTACATTAGGACCAAAAGTTAGCACAACTAAATTCAAGTAAAGGTAACTCCAAGATGTGTATAGCATATTATTTTCTTTTTGTTGTTTAGAGACATGAAGCCATCTCTTCCCCCCTTGGTTAGTTGAAGGACTTTGGAGGGAAGAGAGGAAAGTGGGGTGTGTGTAGTAGCAAGAGTTGGGTGAAGGGTCCGGGGCTAGGGGGAGCTCTAAATTCCTCAATGCCCTTTAGTATCGTCAAAGTTTTTTTATGTCCTTTGAATGCCGAACTTTTACACGTGAATGTGCTCTATATTTTGATGGTTTAAGTTAAGCATACCTTCAAAAGGTTTAAAAAAGTTGAAACGCCTAAGGTTGGGGTTAAGCATTCATTCTCCATGTAACTTATACTCCCTTCCGTTCACCATAACTGTTTATTGTGAAGGAAAATATTGTTAATCGTGATGCAAAACTATTGTTCAGTGACAATGAAATGTTGAAAGGGGTAATGCTCTTATAGTTTTTCTCCAATTAATAACGGACTAATTCACCTGATTTCTTCCGAAATGATACTCATTGTTTACTAGTTAGTCTATTTGGTTTGTTAACTTTTTTATGCATTAATTGACCTACAAAAGTTGTAGTTGACAATCTATAATTTTTTCCCTTCTTATCAGTGTTCATGTATATAATTCCGGTTGTGTATGCTTTTCTTATGAGTACTATACTATTATGGTGTATGCATAGTGTTAGAAAATAAGCAGTAAAATAATTTGCATTGTACTACCTCATTTTTTTTGGAATGCCCGGATGGAGAGTACTTTGAGGGGATGTCCATGTTCACTACTGAATAGATCATACGTTTCATAAGAAGATGTCATATGAAATGGGGGGATTTCATAACATTATGTAGGGAGCTCAGGCGAATAAAAGGTCTCTCTCTTAAGTTTTATAGCTTGATCTATAACTTGTCAATAGCTGCATCTTACAGGTAAACAATGGTGAATTACTACTCCAAATTTGTTTGTTACTTGTGGAGCAGTCAATGAGCTTAAAATGTGAACCAATGCATTATTAGTCTTTGGTATTATAGTTCAACATCTGTTTCAGCAATAAGTTAGTCTAAACTACTCCAAAGGTGCTTATACTACTTAGAGATTGTCTGCGATAGCTGAAAATTTAGATTGTTTTAGTAATCTATTATATTTTAGAATTAGTTTTTCTTTAGGTAAGTTTGGTGATCTTTGATTTGAAAATAATTAGTTATGTTGGGTGTTACAAAGACTCTAAGAAGGTAAATGAGTATGAAAGAAAACTATATGTTGAAGAATAACCATAATCCATACTACCTTCGTACAAAATAATAGTTACAAATCTTTTGGGCGCACAAATTAAGAAAGTGAGATAAAAAGCCTAAATACCCTCTACTTTTACTATTACAGTACAAAATTAAGTAAACTGGGAATGACAAAGATGCTGATTTAAGTAAAAGGAAGGAGGGTAAAGCATGAATTCTATGCAGGTTCATTTGCCAAAATGTAGACGTAATCTTTATTTTGGGATAGCCTCTAAAGGAAATTCATAACTACATAATATTACTTTGAGATGGAGGGAGTGCCTTTTAAGATTCAAGAAACTATTTTATATATAAATAAGCTGATAATAGGTTTCACCGATGCTTCCGAACATCCTACTTTGTTTGGAAACAACTTTATTATAATTTATCCCCAAAAACATGCTCTCCGTGTGTGTTTGAGAAGGTTTAAAAAATAACTTACATGAATACTTGATTCTATTTAATCGAGTTGAAAGGAAAATGAAACAGTTGGAAAATAATCACAAACTATAAAGTTTAAGATTCAAGAAAACAATTAGAATGTTGATTATTGGTTTTGATCAAAGGTCACATACACACAACTTTTAATTTGAAAAAACTTATACATAATCTTGATCTGTAAGTTGTCCCAAAAAATCTAGTAGAAAGTGTGTCCGGGATAGCTGAGAATTAGATTACTTCAGTTATTTATTAAATCTAAATTTAAACAAGTTGAAAGAAAAAACTAAGTGTTGACCAATCATCATAATCTACAAATTGATATTCCTGCTTCAATTTGTTGATTTGTTTAATTACTATCGTCCCCAAACATGATTTTTCATAAACAACTTAAGTTCTATGAGGCACGCAAATTGCTGAAATGCATGGATCCAATTCCCCGACATGATCTATTCTGCTCATTCTGTTTATTCACAGCTGGCTACCAAATAGAGACTTAACAGTTATTAAGAATATTGTTTTAGTGCAGCAAACTGAGCCATGGTGGCCCCCATCATGCCTATCCATAGTCTTTGCAAAGGCTGCCAAGCGTAACAGGCAATCGGGGGTCATCTTGTGGAAGCTGGAGTACTGAATGGTGTTTGCTTGTTTGTTGCATTCTTTTTCTTCCATGTCGGAAGACGAACGAGTAGGAAAATAATTTCTATACGTTTTTTACTTTTTTTCCCAAGTTTCATATTTCATCCTTTATTGTTGGTCGTGGTGACTCTATGGAGGAAGATGAACAAGTAGGAAAACACCTTGGATGTGTAATGTAGTTGGGATGTAAGTAAGTCATCAGATGGTGTACATCTAGAGCTGATACTCTAAACGAGATGTCCCAAGCTTCATTAGTAATTCCCCTGAACAAAATTTGAAAAAAAAATCATGTAAATATGAATATTAATATAGTATTGTGTCAATAACTGCCGGTTTTGTAATGACTAATGAGAGCTTTTTTATTGAATGATTCCTTGCTTTGGTTCATATAGTTCAAAATTTAGTCTTAATCGATTCATTCGAGAGGAATTAGCAAATATGCAATTCGACAATTGGAAATTCAAGAACCGAACACACTTGAAGGTTTAATTTTGAATCTTTTTTAAAGAAAACGCCAAGCCGCCAACTAATATCAATTCAAGTGATGGTTATTGGAAATGGCTTAGAATATAATCAAGTGGCCTAAAAGCTATTCGTGCAACTTGACATAGAAATGGCCGACTAAGCAAGCGAATGAGCATTACAATTTGCAGGTTGTTTACATAAAATAACTATCAAATATGCTTTTTTCATGCAACATATATCTAATATAACTTAAAATAGCATCAAACATATGAGGAACCTAATTCCTTTCGAGACTATCAAAGTTGATCCATTTTCTATTACTACATTCGGTCATTCTTTCTCCTCAACCCAACCAAAAAGAACATCATGTTACATTAACTCTTCAAAGCCGAGGACACCAATTATATTGCTACTCATCCTGCTTCAAACAAAAAGAATAACTAGAACTAGGTTTGACATTCATCAACAAAGGAACGATGTGTGCAGTTTGTTATAACACGAATCAATGACTTTTGACCGTTTCAATTTGTTCAAGCTCGTAGATAATATTTCTTCAGCTAGTATAGTTTTACCAATCGCTATAAAGGAGACTAAAAAGGGTCATCGTGTTCTACATGTAGGGAGTTTCCACCATCTTTCTTGGAAGTTGCCAAAAGACATCTCACACCTTCATGGAAGGAGCTCTCCAACAAATAGGTATGAGAGAATATATGGGAGACATTACCTCTTGTCTCCAAACCAGCCCTATAAATAGAGTGCTCCATATTGTTCATTATCATCAGTTTTAGAAAGTGAGAAAAATGTGTGAAGAGTGAAATACACTTAGAGTAGAAGTGTATTGGTGATGATTGGTTTTTTGTAATAGTTGAGTGTGAGAGTTTGCTCCTCCTATTATAATTCTGTTCTTGATATTGAATAGAAGAATTTTCCAATCCCAACAAGTGGTATCAGAGCGAGGTTGAGTTTCCATACACTATTTTCTCATTTTCAGATAAATTTCTACAGGTTAGAAAATCGTGATTTTTGAAGTTGCTCGGAATCACGATCTGATCATACCGTTAGATTCGTCTCGTTGAGACGAGAAATTCGGTATTTTTGGGGATTTTTTTTGCCACCAGAAGAGACCGTACGCGCCGCCCAAACGCATCCTGAAATTGCCTGCATCATCACGCAGTCCAAAGGAAGAAGACGAGCCACGTCAGCCGCCACGTCAGCGCCGCGTCATCGCCACGTCGTGCTGAGTCATCGTCAACGTCATCCACTTATTCGCCCTCCTGCCGCCACGTGGCGCCACGTCAGCGCCAACGCAGTTCCAGCTGTTGCCACGTCATCCGCCTGCTGGTCTGCCCACTGGTTTGCTGCCTAAATCGGACCGAACCGGTTCGTAGTTGTGGAGGCCGGTTCACCCATTTCCAGACTGGTTTTGGACGAGGTCAGACCGGTTCCTACCATTTTCGGCCATTCCGGATCCAACGACGAGCTCCATTTGTCCAAATTTGGCTTCGAAAATAAGGTACGAGATATATTGAGTGTTTTATTATGGATAAATCATCATCGGACACCATGATTGCACTCACTTCCACAAATTACAATATGTGGAAGCCTCGGGTGGAGGATATGCTAAACTTGACGGATTTAGCCGATCCTCTTGATAATAATGGCGTGAAACCGGATAAATAGACGGATGAAGAATGGACAAAAATGAATAGAAAAACTGTCGCACAAATTCGGCAGTGGATCGATCATAGTGTGTTCCACCATGTTGCGCAAGAACAAAGTGCTTACACACTATGGGAGAAGCTTGGTAGCATGTATCAAGCAAAAACCGCCCGAAATAAGACCTTACTAATGAGGAGATTAGTAAATCACAAGTTACGGGGAGGTATTTCGGTGTCAGAACACACCAGTCAATTCCAGGATCTTGTGAATCAGTTGAGCACCACCGGATGGGTTCTCAAAGATGAAGAACATGCGATACTACTATTGAGCTCTCTACCTGACACCTGGGAGACTCTTGTTGTCACTCTCAGCAATTCTGCTCCCAATGGCAAGGTGACTATGCAGATGGTCACAGATGCCCTTATGAATGAAGAAGCCAGAAGAAAAGATGCCGGGACTGAACAATCATATGCCTTCGTGTCAGAAACCAACAGGCGAGGGGGAGGCAGAAATGGAGGAAGAAGTCGAGGTCGAGGTAGAGGTCAAAGTCAAAACAGGGGAAATTCTCAAGTTCGCGGCCGATCACAAGAGAGAGGTATGTCCTTTGAAAACAGTACTTGGTTTGAAGGGTATTGCAATTACTGTAGTAAATATGGGCATAGAAAAAGAGATTGTAGAAAGTTTCTACGAGAGCAGCCACAGACGAGTCAAAATACTAGCCAAGAAAATGGTGTGACTATGGTCAGTTTGTCATCAGACGCGTGTCTTGTTACACATGGTGAACAAGAATGTTTACACGTAGGTACTCATGATGTTGAGTGGGTGATTGATACAGCTGCATCTTTTCATGCCACTCCACACCAGAACTTATTCACATCTTATAAGTCAGGAGACTTTGGAGCTGTGAAGATGGGAAACACGAGTTTCTCGAAGATTGTTGGCATTGGTGATGTGCACATAACAACCAATGTCGGATGCGCACTTGTGTTGAAAGATGTTCGACACGTTCCGGATCTTAGATTGAATCTTATCTCCGGTACATCTCTGGATCAACAAGGATATCTTAACAGATTCAAAGAAGGTACGTGGAAGTTATCTAAAGGTTCCTTGGTTGTTGCAAGAGGCCATATTTGTGGTACTCTTTATAAAACTCATGCAAAGTTGTGTCATCCGAGTCTCAATGTTGTTGAAGAAGAGATATCGCCAAACTTGTGGCACCGGAGGCTAGGCCACTTGAGCGTGAAGGGATTGACAACTCTTGCAAAGAAGGAAGTCATTTCCATGGGCAAAGGTGTTGCCCTAGATCCATGTGAGCATTGTCTATTTGGGAAACAACACAAGGTTTCCTTCAGTTCTACCAGGAAGAACCATACAGAGTTACTCAGTCTTGTCCACTCTGATGTATGTGGACCCATTGAAGAGGAGTCACTTGAAGGAAGCAAATATTTTGTGACATTCATTGATGATGCGTCACGAAAGGTATGAGCTTACTGTCTGAAAAGTAAGGATTAAGTTTTTGATCATTTCAAATTATTTCATGCCATGGTAGAAAGAGAAACAGGGAAGAAGTTGAAGTGTCTACGATCAGACAATGGAGGAGAGTACACTTCCCGAGAGTTCTCAGCATATTGTGCTGCATATGGAATTAGACATGAGAAGACGGTTCCACGAACTCCGCAACACAATGGTGTAGCCGAAAGAATGAATCGAACCATTATGGAGAAAGTGCGTTGCATGCTGAGTATGGCTAAACTACCTAAGCCATTCTGGGGTGAAACTGTGTTGACAGCTTGCTATCTTATAAACAGGTCACCTTCTGTTCCTTTAAACTTTGAAGTGCCAGAGAAGAAATGGTCAGGAAGAGATGTTTCTTACTCTCACTTGAAAGTGTTCGGGTGCAAGGCATTTGCACATGTGTCCAAGGAGTCGAGACAGAAGCTTGATCTCAAGTCAAACCCATGCATCTTCATCGGGTATGTGATGAAGAATTCGGATACCGGTTGTGGGATCCCGAAGTGAAGAAAGTTGTACAAAGCAGAGATGGTGTATTTCATGAAAACGAGTTACATGAGTGTGCTCCAATAATCCGCAAACAACATACTCTAGAAGACGAAGTGTCTGTATCCTCAAACATTCCTCTCAGCGACGAGGAGATGCATGATACTACTGAACAAGAGAGTGATGGTTCAGTAGGTGATGATGATACTCACAGTGATGATATTCCTCAGCAGGGGGAGCCTTCATCTGAAGATGGAGCTGAAGGTACTCATGTTCGACGTTCTATGCGAGGCATAGTTTCACAGAGAAAGTATTCCACATCCGAATGGAAACTTGTCAGCGAGGGGGAGCCAGCGAGCATCAAAGGAATGAGAGAAACAAAGAAAAAGGTGGAGGGGGAGATTTGTAGGGAGTTTCCACCATCTTTCTTGGAAGTTGCCAAGAGGCATCTCACACCTTCATGGAAGGAGCTCTCCAACAAATAGGTATGTGAGAATATATGGAGAAGATGGAAGCATTACCTCTTGTCTCCAAACCAACCCTATAAATAGAGTGCTCCATATTGTCCATTATCATCAGTTTTAGAAAGTGAGAAAAATGTGTGAAGAGTGAAATACACTTGGAGTAGAAGTGTATTGGTGATGATTGTTTTTTTGTAATAGTTGAGTGTGAGAGTTTGCTCCTCCTATTGTAATTCTGTTCTTGATATTGAATAGAAGAATTTTCCAATCCCAACACTACACACCTGAACTAGCCTTGGTTTCATGGTTTCAAATGTCCTAACCAAGTAAAGTTTTGTCCCCAGCGCAAGTCACTCTGCAATAAATAAGAGTGATCACCTAAATGTATATGGGCTGTTGTTTTCCAACCACGTCTGATACGTAATTTAGTCTAACGAACTCCATTTCCACCTCACGGCTCACCACCCCATTGCCAGCAATCAAAAGCTCTATACAAACTAGTTAGAGAAAAACTGAAGCAAATGTTTTTTTCGAGAAGCCTCTACTAACCACCCCTCTACATTGATTATCAAATATGTTTACCCAACAAAAGATGATAAGAAAGAAAAATTTGAAAAAACAAAGAAACCACGTTGCAAACTTATACTACGTATTTTGTAAGACTTGACGTATGGTCTGTAGGATATTTGGGGAGTGTTTGGAATCGATTCTGTTTCTGCTTTTTCTAAGTGGAGAAACAGAATCAGTTTTTCAAAAGTTGATCTTCTCAGCTTTTGAAAAGCTGATTCTAGGAGCAATATGGAGCGCACAAGATTATTGTTGTGGTTTCACCCAAACACTCTAATATCTCACGTAGATCCAAACACCCCTCTAGAAAAGTAAGTTACTCCGTACTTCTTTCCCATTTTGACATGACTATACTATTTACAAAAATTTTAAGGAGTTCCATATGACTTCCTTGTGGAGTAAATGAATGGTGATGATGGTGACTCCATAAAGGGAGTCATATGAGGTTCCATAATTGTACTCATACTATTTACTTATAGAAAACTCCCTATCATTTTAAAAATTCTTTACAATTGCTACACCGGTGCATAGTGAAAAAACATCCTAACCAAAAACCCAAATGAAGCTGGCCGGAATCGGATTTTGATTTTGTTTTTAAAAGTGGGGCTTTGCAGTTTGCTTCGCACTCCGCCATTTTTCATGTGGCCGGAAAATAGACAGACTTCCCTCCTTACTTCCCAGCAAAACCCTGAACCCTATTCCTCCTCCTCTGATCTCATTTGAAAATGTTCTCTCCCGGAACTCGGAAATCTAACTTCACGGTTAGCAAGAGCAGCCGAGAAAGGCCAGTTGGCGACTCGCCGGTGACGCCTTTGGTCGAGAACCGGAGGTCGCGCTTCGGTAGCGATATTCCAAGTCGCCCCAACACAGGCACTCCTGCTCCATGGACCTCTCGCCTGTCTGTTCTCGCCAAGTACACACGATCACTAGTCCTATTATGCGTCCACATTTCTCTGCATTTTGTTGGTAGCCTTTGAGCAATGTTAGATTATGAGGTTCTAAATTTACGCAATTCCACATTTATGAGATCTAAGGTTCTAAATTTTAGATTATGAAATTCCACACTTCTCTACATTTAAGTTAATCTAAATTATGAGTTCTTGTAAATACTATTGCAGTAACTCAAACTAGAAATGGACTCCCTTGGTTTTTTGGTGCTACGTGATATTTATGTTTATATGATATATATAGGTAGAATATAATTGATAAAAGATGAGAATAAATGTCAACAATCTGCTCATGATTGATGGAGAGGCTGAAAATAGATAGATTGCAGAAAGCTTGTCAACTGATTACTGACAGTCCTTTTTTCTGTTCATATGTGTAGAATTCCTCCTCCCAAGAAAATTGATAAGGAGAACGAGGCTGATCCAGTAAATCCTGTGTTCGTTGGAGAGTTTCCTCAACTATTACGTGATGAACAAGCTGCTGTACTTCAAAGTCGTGCTCCTGGTTAGTGAAGTGAGCTCACTTAGTCGCTTGTGCCCTCTTTACTGCTGAATTTCAGTATTTCACCCTCTAGGGGCTTAGTCAGGTCGTTCCAATATGTGAATCTGCTCAAACAATTATGAACTTTGGTCCCTGTTTCAATCCTGCCACTTGAGTGCCTAATAGGATAATTCTGTGGGGGTCGAATCAAGGATAGGAATGGGGAGATGGAAGGAGGAAACTACATGGATGAGTTGAGATAAGATTGTTGTTGGTGTCATGTCAATTTACATTTATTTGCATTTTTTCCAGGTATTGCATCACTCTCTGGTGGAATGGACAAGGAAACTATGTTGGCTTGGATTATCTGTGGAAGCAAACTCTTTATTTGGAGTTACTTAGCTTCAGCTGCCACTAGGAACTGTGTTGTCCTCAAACTTCCTTCTCCTTTTAGGGACAATGATGATACTGAAAAGCATTCTCACGGTTCTAATAATTGGTTAGTCAGTATAGTAAATTGGGATAACATACAAGATACAAGAAAAGTTGTTCCACAGTGCAATTCGGTTGGTGTTATTGCATGTCATCAGAAAAGTCGAACTCTTGTATATTGGTCAGACATTTTCTCTGATGCTGCTGCGATTAGACCAGTTATCAGTTACGATGATCATGAGGGGATGGAAGTCACCTCTTCTCATGTAGATAGTAAAACCACACCTAGTAAAGGGCAATCCAATGGGCACAAGAGCAGTTCAACCGTAAACACCATTAATTCTATGATTTCTTCTGCTATACTAGAGGACTATCAACATCACGCATGTATTTCCCTTGCTTGCAGTTCTAGTGGTGACCTCTGGCAATATCACTGTAGCTCCACTGGTGTCCATCGCAAAAGGATTTATCAGAATATATCTCAAGACGATGATGGTGGTCACTCTATTGGAGGCCGAGGGTACCCAAGGTCATTGGTTTGGCATTTTCCGTCTCGTTCTGGTAAACCTAACACACGGTTTCTTTTATTGACAGCCCGTGAAATACAATGCTTCTCAATTGAACCTTCTCATGATTACATGGTTTCAAAGATCTGGTCTCATGAAATAATTGGCACCGATAGTGATCTGGGAATCCAGAAGGATTTGGCTGGCCAGAAGCGAATCTGGCCTCTTGATTTGCAAGTTGACTATGATGGCAAGGTTATTACTATCCTAATAGCAATCTTTTGCAAAGACCGGATTAACAGTTCAAGTTACACTGAGTATTCGCTTCTAACAATGCAATACAAACCTGGGGTTGATATTTTCTCAGAATGTGTTCAGCCAAGACATGAAACTGTTTTGGAGAAACAAGCTCCCCCCCTAGTAATAATACCCAAAGCAAGAGTAGAAGATGAAGATTTTTTGTTTTCTATGAGATTGAAAGTTGGGGGGAAACCAGTCGGTTCAGTGGCTATACTTTCGGGTGATGGTACTGCAACAGTCACACATTACTCAGGAAATTCCACAAGGCTTTACCAATTTGATCTTCCATATGATGCTGGAAAAGTGATTGATGCTTCAGTTTTCCCTTCTGATGATGACGGAGAAGGAGCATGGGCTGTTCTCACTGAAAAAGTTGGAGTTTGGGCCATTCCCGAGAGAGCTGTTAAACTTGGTGGAGTTGAGCCACCACAGAGAAGTTTGTCACGCAAAGGTAGTTCTAATGAAAGGTCATCCCTGGAAGAGAAAAGAAGCGCATTCGTTGCTGGCAATATTTCTCCAAGAAGAGCTAGCTCTGAAGCATGGGATGATGGAGATAGACAAAGGTCTAGTTCATCTGCAATTGCACGACGAACTGTTCAAGATGAAGAATCGGAGGCTTTGCTAAATCAGCTTTTTCATAACTTTCTCTTATCTGGCCAGGTTGATGGAGTATTTGATAAGTTGAAACATTCGGGTGCATTTGAAAGGGATGGGGAGGCAAATGTATTTGCAAGGACTAGTAAATCAATTGTAGATACCCTGGCTAAACATTGGACAACAACGCGGGGCGCTGAAATTGTATCTGTATCCGTGGTGTCCACCCAGTTAATTGAGAAGAAGCAGAAACATCAGGAATTCCTTCAGTTTCTTGCTTTATCCAAGTGTCATGAGGAATTATGTTATATACGGAGTATGATTTACTTATGTCATTCTGTTATTATTATAATGCAAATAAGCTACCTGTGCTTTTAGGTGTGTTTATATCATTATAAGCCTCAATCAACTACAGTATTATAAATGAATTCCTGCAGTGGCTATTATAGATTTAACAGTATTTGTTAAAAGTATTTGTTAGAATGTAGGGCTATACATCAATCCTAGGAACATTTGAAATATTTCTCTTCATCCATGCTATCAATCCATTATGACTCACAAGCTGGAGCAAGAAAGCTGGCCCATAAATATGAATTCTTGTGTCATTGTATATAATCATGTATCTGTTACATTTTGTATCCATTTTTGACTGACTTTCTGATTCTTCAACCTTTCCATTAAACTTTAGTTGCTAAGGAAATTTTTAGTAATCAATTGCAAAGAGGACTAAATGGGTTCTAAATTATTCCTTTAAGAGTCTTGCTGATACTTTTATAAAAAACATACTCTATTATATTTCTTTGTCCCTTTTCCCGTTGTTTTCTTACTTCATGGTTCCTTACTTATCTAGTGCTATAACATGCCAAAAATTCATGCTGTTAGTGAGTACATGTTTTTAATGCTATAGAAGTTCATTTTCTGCATGGTTATAAACGCTTTTAAGGTTAAGAGTTCTGAGCTTCTGCCTGCAGGACACTCTTTGCAAATTATCATGGAACATGGGGAAAAGCTTGCTGCAATGATCCAACTGAGGGAGCTCCAAAGCAAAGTTGGTCAGAACCATGGAACCGGGTTCGGCCCTCATTTGCCTTCTGAAGTGAAAGTCTCTAGTGCTCTTTGGGATCTTATACAGTTAGTTGGTGAAAAAGCTCGTCGAAGAACTGTTCTTTTGATGGATAGAGATAATGCTGAAGTATTTTACAGTAAAGTGTCAGATCTCGAAGAACTATTTCATTGCCTTGAGAGACTGTTAGACTGTATTGTTCGGGAGGAGATGCCATTTCCTGTTCAGATTCAAAGAGCTTGTGAAATTTCTAATGCATGTGTGATCTTATTTCGCACTGCCATGAATTACAGAAACGAACAACACCTATGGTATCCTTCACCTGAGGGCTTACTGCCATGGAATTCTCAAGAAAAAGTTCGTAATGGGCTTTGGAGGATTGCATCTTTCTTGCTCCAACTGTCTAAGCAAAAATACCCAGTTGACAATGCTATAAAATTGAACTATTATTCACACCTCGAAGAACTCTCTGATGTATTACTGGAGGCATATTCTGGTGCTATCACAGCAAGGATTGAATGTGGAGGACATAAAGGTTTAATGGATGAGTATTCAAGCAGGAAATATGCACTCCTGGACAGCCTTTATCAGCAAGTGAAGGATTTTGTTGAAGTGAACAACCAGGTTTACTTTGTATTTTGTATGATATTTTTGGTGGCTTCTGATTCACTTGGAAACATCTCATGCATGCTTTTGTAAACTAGGTTGTATGATCCTTTCCTTGAGCATTTCTTACTCTAGCCCCAGGGCGAGATATTTTGTTAAAACTCGAGTACTGGTAGGAGATAGAAATTTACATTCTTTTTCGAGATGGGATTGTACCTTCAATCTTTTTTGTTGCTAAATGCTTTTAATTATGCAGGATATAAAAGAGGGCTTTACACAGGAACAAGAAGAAATGTTTAGAAAGCTTTCATCAGGCTTGTTCTCCATTGCTAAAAGACACGAAGGTTATCAAACTCTATGGAACATTTGCACTGATCTCAATGATTTTAACCTTCTTAGGACTCTTATGGTAAGTTTTGATTGCTTTCTTCCTTTCTTACCTCCCCATTCTGCAATATGAGCTTGTCTATTTCCAAATTCCAATACCCTGGTGTTGTTTTAGTGTGTGTTTGAAAAATGGTTTAGAGGCAAAATATATGTTTATATCAAAGACAACTAAAATACTAATTAAAAAATATAAAGTTTGTGCACGTGGGTGACGTGGGCATATGATAAGAATCAACTAATGTGTTACATCATCAAGTTTCGAGAAAGAATTTGATCTATTCATGAAAAATGGATCTATTCATGAAAAATGATAATGTAATTTAGAAAATCGATACATTTATCACCATTATCAAGAATATTTTTAAAATTTGTTAAGCATTCATTATGGGATGAAATGGATCTCGTTAATCGATTCTTAGTTCCTTATTATGGGATTCTAAAAAGAGAAATACACATCTAAGAGAAAATCAGGTTGTTAGCTGACTAAACATTTCGAAGTTATGATCCCACATAAAAAAATGTATGTCTATAAATTATAGTTATTATGTATAAAAAAATTCAAACATAATGGGGTGACATGGTACTCCCAAAATGCCACCACATTGCTCTGCCAGTGTCTTGTCTTACTGATTGCAATGTTCAGTTTTATTTATATCATTCATTTTTGCACATATTCCCGATTGGAGTGGCTTTCTGAATGTGATGTTTATTTCTGGTCTAGCCTCCCTTAAGATTCCTGTTTTTGTTTTCAGCACGAGAGCATGGGACCTACAGGGGGGTTTAGTTATTTTGTCTTCCAACAGCTGTATGATAACAAGCAGTTTTCTAAGCTTATGAGACTTGGGGAGGAGTTCCAGGAAGAGCTAGCAATTTTTCTAAAGCAGCACCAGGATCTTCTTTGGCTTCACGAAGTGTTTCTTCATCAGTTTTCCTCTGCTACAGAAACCCTACATGTCTTGGCTCTTTCCCAAGATGACAGTTCAACTTCAGATATGGAGACCTCTTATGCCACAAATAAGATGACCTCCTTGTCAGATAGAAAGCGTTTTCTGAATCTCTCTAAGATAGCAGCCATGGCAGGTATTGTATACTTCATTGCTGGCCTCTTTCTATACCCAGAACACACTTAAAATGAATTAAGGTAGACGTTAACAGGGGAATATCGGTTTGTTGAATGCATGGTACATGCTCCATTTTTTGTTTACGGACATTAAAATAAATAAATATGGAATTGCTCATTAAATTGTTCCAAAAAGGACTCATGGACTTCATATTAAGCTGCTGTATTTATTGTAAGAAGCCCTCATGGTTTGGGATATTTTCACTTAGCACATCTTCGGAAGCCCTTAATTTCATATTCGTTTCCCAGAGAAAATTGTTGAGCCTTCTTAAATCAAAAGGTGGAGTCTATAACAGGAATTGAATCTTCTGTGGGAGAGCATAATGTTTAATTCGCTAAAATTGTTTAGGGAGCGCATAATGTTTAATTCGCTAGTTGTTTTGTTTCCCTGCTTGCTTGGCTACAAAAAGGGCCAAAGAAGTTCGCTGTGTGATTTTCATATAACTTCCTCATTTTCTGGTATGGAACATAAAGAATATTTTGACATTTGGCAGGAAAGTGTGCAAATTTTGAGGCAAAGTTGAAGAGAATTGACGCTGATTTACAAATTCTAAACTTACAGGTAAGTTTTGTAGTTCTCTCTTTTTCATGTGAATTTTTGTTTATCTGAGCGGTTGATGTTTTCTGTTCAGGTTCTTACTATGAACTAATTACAACTTGAGATTTTGTTCAGTTTGTAGTTCTAGGACTTCTAGGAGCCTACACTTTCTTCTTTCAGTACCAACAATTTGGATTCCGAAGAATTTTAAGGGGATAAAACGTCTAGAGGGGGTGAATAGACTTTTGAAACTTTTCGACCCTTTGAGAATATTCCTCTATACGAGTTAAGAGTGCAATTAATCATTTTGAGAGTAACTTTACTCATAGCAATTTTAGTTATATTACATTTTCGCAAATAATTTTTATTTCGGTAGTGGTTTGAAAAGTTCTCTATATATATTTATATATTGATTTACTAATCTATATACCAGTGTAATAAAAAATCGGCAAAATTCACAACCTAATGCTTGTTTAATACTTCCAACCCTTACTCTCGCATTTCCCTACACTGCTCTTCTTCTCGGAGTGAATTTAAACTAAAACCCGTTTAATCTCAACACCATTTCTGTCATATGTGGTTCTCTTCAGGTTAGAAGATAGAAGTGTTATGTTAAGGATCCACGTATACGACCTTGTCCAAGGTCTCAAACGGGATCTCGATGAGAAGAGGAGCCAATTGAGACCTTAAGATCAATATTGTTAGTTTCAGATTATTGGACGCGTTGAAAAATAATTATGCAAGAGTCTTAAGGTTGAATTAATCGGTGCCCGACCTAGTCAAGACACATCAAAATTAATTCTCCCCAAAAAGTCCTTTGTTAAACAATATTAGGCTCCTTAAATAGAGATTACAAGAGTCCTAATAGAAAGCATAAGGATAATAGGAAGTTTCCTAATTAAATTAGGAAATAATTATGAATTGGAAATAACTAGGATCTAGTTAATTAAATGCTGCCAGCTTTCCTAATTAAATAAGGAAATAACTATGAATTGGAAATAACTAGGATCTAATTAATTAAATGCTGCCAGCTTTCCCTCAGCCTCCTAGTCAGCCACGTAAATTACCCCGATCCTTCTCGATTGGCCCAACTAAGTTTCCTAAATCTTTTCGCCCTGGCCTTCGTTGATATACTTGTCCAAAAAATGGATCCATAACATGTTACCCATGAAGAAGAGTGGTGATGGAGAAAGTGGGGGTAGGAATTGAGATTACTAAACGGGCATTAGTTTGAATTCACCATAATTTATTCGTGTGGACACCATTGCTAGTTCGGATTATTTTTGCGAACACTCTAAGTAGGGATTATCATTGTAGAATCTCAAAAGGTAGGGATTATTCCTATAAATTTTGCCTAAAATATAAGACTTTGAGCTAATATAATACTAGTATATCAATTGAGTTTGAATGAACTGATCTTTTATGTTTCCCTCAAGTTTTCCTCTCTATTTTGGCCCCTGTTTTTTCTAGCATTTCCCGAGTTCCAAAAGGACTTTCAAAAACAACACAATATGCATCCTCAGGACTTCATCTTTATAAATTAACGCTGCATGTTGGTATTTAGATATGTTCTTTTTTCCAACGGTACAATAAAGAAAGTTATTTCCTTAAAAAGTTCAATTGTCCTTCAGGAAGAAATCTTGAAACTGCTTCCAGACAATGAAGGGCTAGATATCGAGTCACATCAGCTTCTTCCTCCAAGGGATCTAATAGAACTATGCCTCAAGAGTCAGACCAGAGAGCTCTCCTTGAGAGCTTTTGACGTTTTTGCATGGACAAGCTTCTCCTTTCTCAAATCCAACACTAGCCTGTTGGAAGAGTGCTGGAGAAACGCTACTAATCAGGACGATTGGGAAAAGCTATACCAAACATCTGAAGCAGAGGGTTGGGGTGATGAGGAGAGTCTATCCATTCTCCAAGACACAGTCCTTTTCCAGGCTTCCAGTAGGTGTTATGGGCCCCATGCAAAGACCTATGAGGGCGGTTTCAACGAAGTGCTGCCACTGAGGCAAGAGGAAAGCTCTGTGATTTCTTCGTCCTCTGTGGAGTCGATAGTGATGCAGCACAACGATTTCCCAGATGCGGGCAGGTTGATGCTGACTGCAGTCATGCTGGGAAGTGTTGTTGATGTTGATAAAGTGACGGTGGACCCTTCCTCCCCAATGGAGTGATGAGCATACACACCTTGTTTGTTCTTTTTCATAGTTTTGTAGATGACTATTTGTGTTGATAAAATATTCATATGTTGAGAGCAGAATTGGGAGGAAGGGTGACATTACTGGTTTAATTCGATCTTATTCTATCTGTGAATCTGTGATGGGCACTCGGGCTGTCGGGCGCTTGGAACTCCTTGAAGTAATGAATGCAGAGTTAAAGTGGGGCAACTTTTTTCCTTATCATTTATAAACCGCTCAATCTCGTTTAGTATTGTATTTCAATTTTTTTTTTATTAAAAAAAACTATTTAAAAAAACCATTTTCGAAATAAGTCTATTAAAATGATCAAAAAAAAATAAGTCTATTAAAATCCAGTTTCTAAAGAAGTCTATTTTAGTGACGATAAAAAAAAAAGTCTATTTTAGTACTTCATTTAAGAGTCTACGCCTCTATGCTAACAAGGTAACATTAGTGATATAATTGAAACTACTGCCACTACATCTCGAAAATGAAGAACATCTTACTTTGCAGAAAGTACAACAATAAATTATGAGCACCAATCACATTTATATTTTTAATACTTAATTTCTGATTAAATTAAATTGAACTTGTATACGACTTTACAATTATATATGAAAAGCTAGTTCCACTTATCCAACACAACTTTATACTTCCTCCATTCTTAAATAAATGCAACAGTCAACATTTCACATTTGCCGAGACACAACTTTGACCATTAATATATATATTTCTTGATTAGTAAAAAAATTAGATTTTGAAAATTTACAATGATACAAATTCAACAATATTTTTTTCAAAAATATATATTAATACATTAATAAATAAAACGTAATCAAAGTAGAACATGTGAATAGTTTAAAAGTCAAAGTGTTGCATTTATTTAAGAACGGAGGTAGTACTATCGTATCAGTCTTGATATGGGAGTGTTTATAAAAGATTAAAAGTGTTTTTCAACTTTTTGCTTAAAAAACTGAAAATGGTGTTTTTAAGTAACAAATTCTATTTAAATTAAGCATTTTAAGCTTAAAATTGAAAGCATATAGATGTGTTTGAAATGTTTTTCATTTTTTCTATTATACAAAAGTACCCTTTATCAAACACTACCAATTTATATTTTTTCCAGAATAACTTTTCTCAAACACTAAAAGCTTTTATTCTAAACCACTTTCTAAAAAATCACATTAAAACTTTTTTAAAGTAGAAACAAACATTTTCAGGTGAGGCAAAATAGAAAACTGAACAAAACATAGACACACAGTGGAGTGCAATGCCGCTTTCTTCCAAAGAAGTCTATAAAACATGTGGCTCCATCCATCTTCAAAAACCTATGTAAAATTTAACTAATATTTGAATATAAATGAAGACCACATTTGGCAATTAATCCCTCTATATCAATTTAATTGTCTCAGTTTCCTTTTTGGGACGTATCAAATTAATTGTCTCATTCCCTTATTGGAAAGAAACTCATTAAAAAAGCAGCTACAGTACCGCTACAGTATCAAAAACCTCTTACTTTACATATAATCTACAATAATTGTCTTAAACTACGTAAAAAGCAAACATATCAATTAAATAGATACAGAGGGAGAAATATTTTCAACTTTTCAATTTTTATAAGCCATTTTTACCAAACATTTAAATTTTAATTTGCGCATTAAGTTGTAAAATAATCAAAATAAGCACGTCTAGATTTGCTTTTTTAGCTGAGTAGATTAAAGTGGATGAAGAAGACAATTTTAGCATTTTTCCCATATAATGTTTCTTGATTTTATTTGGGGGAAAATAAATAATATACCCTCAACTTTGGGTAAGTGTGATCTCCACACCCTATATTTGTCTTTGTTAATTGAGTACCTCCTACTTTATTTAATGGAGCAGTTAGCACCCTATTTCTCAAATTAACTTTGCTGACTAAGACCCAGATGGCCGAATGTCAAAATTGGAAAAGTTCCCAAATTAAAAAGTGAGATTCTTACATTACCCTCCTGGGAATTAAAGGCCTCTCCCTAATTTCACATATACCAATGTGTTCTTATGCGTGCCCCATCCACTGGTTAGAAAAAAACGATATTAGCATCGCGGACATGAATGAAGAAACGATGGAAGATTATGGCTTAGGGTGACGACGCCACATTCAGCGCAATCAAGACCGCCAGCAAATGCTTCAAAGACACTGTCAGCAAATACAACTCCTTGTGCTTCATTTTCAGGAAAATTCTGAAAATAGGGAGATGATGATTAGGATATTTGAGTGCTTTTAAACTCTATTTAAGGATTTTCAGGCATAGTCATCATCTTCTCTATCATGTGTAAATTTTAAAATGGTTGTCTTCCCGGAAAGCAGGTTTCAAAATTTCAATAAACTTTCCCAAACTGAAGCGTGCTAATTTTACAGTACTTCATATGGGAAATAAGTACATATAGCTTACGTGGAAAACAAATGCCAAGTTGCCAACTAGATGTTTCCTTGGCCACTTGATATCACATGGGGTACTATTATCTCTACTTCCATATAGTACGAGGTATTTTTTTAACCTTGACAAGTATGGGGTGGGGATCTCACACTTACCCAAAGTTGAGGGTATTTTATTTGTTTTCCCCTTTTATTTGTAATATATATTTTGAGCATGTTTTTCCATGGTGAGCATCGTTTCAATTGTTTCAGCCATAACTTGGGTCATTTCACTGGATTCAACCAATTTCATAGTTAACAAACCGGCTCATAGTGTTCTTTCTTGGAGAACAAAGCAATCCTCTAATAACATATCCAGATAAAATGAAATAGAAAACCAATTTCTGTTATATAGAATAAATAAAACATAAAACTAACAAAGACATAGCACACGTTCTTGATAGGAGATTGGTTTATTTCGTTGTTCTTGTGTTTGGTCAATATTTTGTTGCTAAATGGGGAGATTTAACAGCACTACTCCTGTATCACAACATACAATGAATTACTGCGGGAAAAAATACATCGAAAGCTTTTTTTGCCATTGAATATGGTGGGAACACCAATCACTCCATCAACTTTTCACACTAACACCCCAAAAAGATACAAATTCATGGTCAGTACTGTACATGATCTGTATGAAACCCCTCTTTCATGAATTATGATTAAACATATAATGTTTTTGCATAATTCAATGATGATGTTTACATCTCTTTTGTGGAAAACAAAATCAATGATGATATTCACGCTCCCAAAAAAACTCACATAATTCTTCTTATACATTCCTATGAAGCCTTCCTTCAGGCCTGTCAAACACTGAAACACAGAACTAATGCGTGCCAAGAATGTACATTTTGGACGGCAACCTATTACTCCTTCACTTCATCATATATCTTCAGTTTGCATTCAAAGAATTCGGGACCAAAAAGAATAGGGAAGAAAAATGAAATGAATACATTACCTATTTGCCACAAACTAAAGGCTGTGTTTCTTCTACTAAATACCTCAGTCTTTCATGTTTATCATTAATGGAAAGCAAAATTTATGGACATGTCACAATCAGCTCTGTATGCAATGAATGATCCTGCAAAGGAACAAAAAGGAAAAAGGTTAAGTTTTCCATTTACAATATGTTCTGTAATGATTTCAATGAGGTTTACAATTACTATTGTATCTTTTTCTATCGAAGGTAGTATTATTTCCATGACATTATGGAAAATACTATTGGAACTAGAAAAATGCTGGGAACCAGAAGGTAGTAGTTCTCATCCAAAGAAAACAAGAATGGAAAATGTTGGGGAAAGTATGGAAGAAAGAACACGTAGGGAAGCATTATTTTTATATATGTTCAAACTCGCTTTATTTATTTATTTATTTATTTATTTATTTATTTATTTATTTATTTATTTATTTATTTATTTATTTATTTATTTATTTATTTATTTATTTATTTATTTATTTATTTATTTATTTATTTATTTATTTATTTATTTATTTATTTATTTATTTATTTATTTATTTATTTATTTATTTATTTATTTATTTATTTATTTATTTATTTATTTATTTATTTATTTATTTATTTATTTATTTATTTATTTATTTATTTATTTATTTATTTATTTATTTATTTATTTATTTATTTATTTATTTATTTATTTATTTATTTATTTATTTATTTATTTATTTATTTATTTATTTATTTATTTATTTATTTATTTATTTATTTATTTATTTATTTATTTATTTATTTATTTATTTATTTATTTATTTATTTATTTATTTATTTATTTATTTATTTATTTATTTATTTATTTATTTATTTATTTATTTATTTATTTATTTATTTATTTATTTATTTATTTATTTATTTATTTATTTATTTATTTATTTATTTATTTATTTATTTATTTATTTATTTATTTATTTATTTATTTATTTATTTATTTATTTATTTATTTATTTATTTATTTATTTATTTATTTATTTATTTATTTATTTATTTATTTATTTATTTATTTATTTATTTCTATTAATTAAAGTCTAACAACTAAGCATTTGAAAAAAATTAAAAACATTAATCATTCCATTTCCCTTTGCATTTTAAGAGGTAAAACTGAAGACAAGAATATAACTTCCCTAAGCTCTTTTTTCCTGTATTTCTCTAGCGTTTTCAGGGGTAAAAAATATCCCTAGTCTATGTTACAACAATATATTGCAATGTAGTAAAGTCAAGATGCTGACTAATGAACCTTTTTACCTGAAAATGTTCGACTGTTCAACCTGGGGTTCAGGCAGCAATCTGCCACCACACATTCTGTCTGACGTGTGTTCTGCAACATGATGTAAACTTAAGAAATAATGAAAAATATATGACTAGAATAAAAATAATGGACAAAAGTGTCTGTTAATATGTAGTGACCGTAGTGTTTTTAACTACTCACACAAAGTGATATTTTTATGCAGTAACCATGGTTAATATGTAGCAACCATGGTTATGCTCAATTTTACAAAGCAATGATTATGTTGTACTTCTGTACTGGCTATAGTAACCGTGTAGTCACATTTTGTCCATGAATTTTGTTTTAAGTAATATTATAGGATAACCATTGAAACTTATGTGATTAAACTTTGGACTATATGCAGAAAAAAAGAAAAAAGAAATCTAGAATCAATATAAGAACTGTCAGTACCATCTGAGATGAGAAATCAGACATAGGGATCGTCTCCGAAGATGCAGTAGAGGGAAAAAAATTAATGCATCCCAGACAGACTATCTCCACCATGTTTCAGATCCTTGAGATTCAAGAAATATACTTATACTTATTTCTCATCTCTTCATAAATCCCAACTTATTACCAATTTCCTGAGTATCAATACATGTATCTGTTTGGGACAACTCTCTTCCCAGTATAAGATATGTCTGCACATTAAGAGAGCAATTCTTGGATTCCATAATGTGTAGAAGCTTCATACACATTTCTGATTCCCCTTCCTTCAGCAAACCATCGACCAGAACGGTCCAAACAATCTCATCACAGTTCCTTTTTTGCTCAAGAATGCTCCTAAACACATCCTCTGCTTCTTTCAGCCACTTTGCTTTACAGAGAGCTGAAATGAGTAGCCGGTAAATATTTAAGGAAAGTATAACACCTTTCGAAGTCAGAGAACGGAAAATTTCAAGAGCGGGCCTCACATCCAATCCCTTGCAATAGGCACACAAAAGTGAGCTTTCCATTGCATCATCTGGACATAAGCCTTTTCCCTTCATATGCGTAACCAACTTCTCAGCCTCATCAATTTTACATTCTTTACAAAGCCCAACCACTAGGGTAGAGTATGTATCTAAACTGGGTTCACATCTGCTTTCTGACATTCTGTCCAATAAACTACACAAAACATCAAAACTATAACAATCCTTTCCATTCTGCAAACCCTTCAAAAGCACATTATAGGTTCTATAATTTGGTTGGCACCCACTATGAATCATCTTGGAGAAAAGTAAGAATGCATGATCTAACCCACCCAAAGCTACAAATCCATCAATTAAAGAGGTATAAGTTACATGATCAGGAACCAATCTCTTCATCTCCATTTCTTTGAGTAGAATCTCTGCTTCGTATGCCTTCCCTTTGAGGCATAAACCGTGGATGAGCGAACTATAAGTAAACAAGTTCGGCGGGCAATTCCTATTTTCCATTTCTCTGAATATCTTAAATGCATTTAGTGTATCACCGTTCTTACACAGCCCATCAATCAATGTTGTGTAAGTAATGACACTAGGGACCAGACCACTCTCAGCTAACTTATTGCACATTATCTCTGCTTCGGAAAGTCGGTTAGATTTAGATAAACCATTTATAATAGTATTATAAGTCTCAATTCCCGGACTGCACCCCTCTTTCTCCATTCGTTTAAATAAAGAAATTGCATCATCCACTTTTTCTGCTGTGGCAAGACCATATATTAATGTTGTGTAATTTATCTTATTTGGACACAAACCTTGTGTGATCATTTCTTCAAAGAAAGCTATGGCCGAATCAAGCTTCCCTCTTTTGCAGAAACCAAAGACAAGTTCTGCGCATGTCCACTCATCTGGTTTAAGTCCACAACTCTTCATCAAATGCAACAGTCTAACAGCGTTCTCCAATAAACCACCTTCAAGGTACCCTTTGACGAGTGTATTGTACGTGATGACTGTCGGTGTGGGGCCTGACTTTAGCATTTCATTCAAAAGAATCATTCCCCACTCTATGTTTCCCATTGAGCAAAACCCGTGAATGAGGGCATTGTAGGTTTCAGAGTTTGGTGGGTAACCATGAGCCTTCATCCATTGAAGAAAACCACGGGCCCTGTCTATGAATCTCCCACCACAAAATTCATTGATCAGCACGTTGCATGTTACTATGGTTGGAATCACGCCCTCTCTGAACATCTTATTGAACAAACCAATCACCACCTTAAGACGGCCAGAACATGAAATTCCACTGATGAGGGCAGTGTATGTTTGAACGTTCGGTTTGCAGCCTCTCTTTCTCATGGTCATCACAAGATCGATAGCCTTATCAACACGTCCAGTCCCACACAATGAAGTGATTGGGAGTGTGTAAGTATACACAGTCGGCTCAATCCCTTTCTCGGTCATCTCCTTCATCATATCTAAAGCTTCATCAACTCTCCCATGGCTGCAAAGCCCATTTATGAGAGTTGAGTAGGTTACTGCATTTGGATGAATATTCTCATTTAGCATCTGTTGAAAAACCAGAAAGGCTGAATCTATGTTCATGTTTCTGCAGTGCCCAAGCACGAGGGATGTGTATGTGAAGACATCTGGAAGCATCCCATGCCCGTACACTTGACTCAAAATCAAATAAGCCTCCTTCACCTTCCCTTGCTTACACAATATATTTATCATTGTGTTGAAAGTTAGCAAATTTGGTTGGATGCCATTGTTTAGCATTTCCCTATAAAATCTTTGAGCAGACACAAACATGTCAAATTTGCCCAACTGAATCAAAAGAGTATTATAACTATACAGACCGTGTCCTAGACCATTTTCCCTTATCTCGTTCAAATACTCAACGACCCTATTCATTTCTTCCATGTTTCTGCAATCCTTTATCATCAAAATCTTGACATGATCAGCTGGTTCAAACTTCTTATCCCGCAGTAGCCTATTTAGCATCGACACATAACAGGTGATGTCGTGTTTGTAAAAATGCCTCTTAGAAACCCAATAGAAGAACTGCACAGCTATGTCAGTGTCGTTATGGATTTCAATGACCCTTGCGACGTGGTGGGGTCTTAGATTAGGGCTCAAAGAGTTCAGCTCCGCGCTCTGTTTCCACTGAATCCGCCGATTTGATAAAATTTCACAGACCTTAAAGACCAAGTGCGATTGAGAGTTTTTACTGTGTTCTGGATTGCTTTGAAGCTGAACCAGTTCAGAAACATCGGGTTTCGAAGAAAAATGAAGAGAGCCCGTGCAGGACGAGTGAAGGTTACTATTATTTGTCGGGCGGCGATGAATCAGAGAATGAAGAGACTTGAGTCTGGGGGGGTTTACCATTTCGCGCGTCAGCGGCGCGGTTCATGAAGTGGGAGTTGTTCTTGGATCGCCGGGGATCAGGAGATGGCAAGACGCTGATGAGAAGTGGAAGAGCGGGCGAACGTGGCCATGGCGAGACCACGCAGAGAGGAATCAGACTGCGTGGATGCTGGAGGCCATGAAAGATGCAGACCCGGTACAGCTTGACGGGTTGGGTACGTATCCGGATTTGGACATGCAAAGGCTCGGCCGGCACCTGTTTGATGGGCTAACATATTTTGGAGCCCCTCTAATGACAAGATAGACATAAAATCAAATAAATTATTTTTCTTCTTTGTTTTCACAATTTTATTTTTACGAGTATTATTTTCGTAATTCTTTTTTGCGATATTATTTTCTCCACAATATCAACCACAATTTATATTCTTCTTGATGTTCTAAAGACAAATTTATAAAAAACAAACAACACCATTCAAACAAGGATCTCTTCTTTTTAGGTAAAAATTTAAAAAATTTGCATAATCTGGATGTTTTCTTTTATACTGTTTTCAGGCCCAAACCAAATCATATTAGACTTTCGTAGTTATAAAATACACAAAAATCAGACATTTATTAGACAAGATCAAATCAGACCAGACCAGCAAATTTCAGTCCAAAAGAAAATATCCTCATCCTTCCAAAATTTAAAAATGGCTAAAGGGTCAAATAGGTACATAAACTAACTTAAAGTGTTCAATTAGCCCCTTATATAGGAGGTTCTGCCCGGCCGTCGCCAATTGGGGCGGTTCCCAGTGGAATTTTTTGATGAAATTTTTTGAGAATCTTCTTCATTAAGTCTAGTTTATCCATACCAAATTTCAGCTAAAAATTCAACCAGGAAGGCAGTCAAATGATTTTTTGAAGATAACTGCGCAGTTAAACAACGCAGTACATTTTGAAAAATCATTTGACTTCCTTCCCAATTTAATTTTTATCTGAAATTTGATATGGGTAAACTAGACTTAATGAAGAAGATGCTCAAAAAATTTCATCAAAAATTTCAGCCGGGAACCGCCCCAATTGGCGACGGCCGGGCAGAACCTCCTATATAAGGGGCTAATTGAACATTTTAAGTTAGTTCATGTACCTATTTGATCCTTTAGCCTTAAAAAATTCATGTAGTCAACGTCTCATTTTCTTCTCCGTGTTCTCCCGCGGTGCAATTCGCGAGGGGAGCCTTTATAATTTCCCGCGGTGCAATTCGCGAGATGATTTGCTGAGATGAGTGTCGAGTGCGAGAAGGGGTGAAGGGTGTCATTATGCCATGTTTGATCTCAGTATGTTTATGCCCTGTTCCTCCCATATATATATATATATATATACACACACATATAGGTAAGAGATCAAATACAAACCATGCTTAAAATACTAACCTACAAACTCAATAATATGCAACACTTTGAACTTCAATATGCAGTACAAATAATGTAAAGATGCAAACTGTGAATTTCAATATGCATTACAAATAATATGCAACACTTTGAACTTTAATATGCAGTACAAATAATATGCAACACTTTGAACTTCAATATGCAGTACAAATAATGTAAAGATGCACAATTTATGACAGTTTGTAGGTTAGCATAGGAAGACTAGTTTGTATGTGATCTCACCCCTATATATATATAGGGAAAATGGAAACTAATAATCCAACCTTTTAGCGGTCTTCTTACAATAGTCCCACCTTTTGATTATTCATGAATAATCCAACCTTTGCACCTCATCTTCATTCACTGGTCCCTGACCGGTTGATGACCTGCTATTCTAAGTTATTTTCTTATCTTTGCAAAATATTATCTTTGTGAAAGGTGAGATTTATGGTATAATGGTTTGCAAAGATAAGAAAATAACTTGGAATAGCAGGTCATCAACCGGTCAGGGACCAGTGAATGAAGATGAGGTGCAAAGGTTGGATTTGTAATACCCCGACCCCACAGGACCTGGGGTAGTTACTCCATACACCCTTCAGACCTCTAGTACTGTCCTCACAAACCGCCACTAGCCTTTTACGCGCACTTTGTCCTCACTCGTGCGTGCCCTGAGAAACTTCCCAAGGGGTCACCCATCCAAAGACTACTCCCGTGCAAGCACGCTTAACTTTGGAGTTCTTAGCGGATGAGCTCCCTTAAAAGGAGATGCATCTTGTTGGTATGAGTAGTACTATTAATCCATTTATATTAAATCTCAAGTGTTACAATCACCCCCCACTTAGGATCGCAACGTCCTCGTTGCGCCCTTAAACCAATCTCAATCACACCCCAGAATCTTTTCCCCTGTGAAGTGCCCGCCCGATATCCAACGGATCAGCACACTGTCGCAGGGTTGCTCTGATACCAATTGTAACACCCCGGCCCTGTGGGACCCGAGGTAGTTAGTCCGGACCAATAGTTCTATCCCCACAAACCACCACGAGCCTTTACCGCGCGCACTTTGTCCTCACTCGTGCGTGCCCTGAGAAACTTCCCAGGGGTCACCCATCCCAAGACTACTCTCGTGCAAGCACGCTTAACTTTGGAGTTCTTAGCGGATGAGCTCCCTTAAAAGGAGATGCATCTTGTTGGTATGAGTAGTACTATTAATCCGTTTATATTAAATCTCAAGTGTTACATGATTATTCATGAATAATCAAAAGGTGGGACTATTGTAAGAAGACCGCTAAAAGGTTGAATTATTAGTTTCCATTTTCCCTATATATATATATATATATATATATATATATATAGAGAGAGAGAGAGAGAGTAATCTTCCGGTCAGGAAATTCCTGACCGGAGCGCCGTCCGGCCTCCTCCTTTTGGGGGCCTTCCCGGTGGTATTTTTTGCTCAAATGTTTTGTGTATGTTCCTCATCAAGTCTAGTTCATCCATACCAAAATTCAGCCAAAAATTCAATCGGGAAGGTCGTCAAATGATTTTTGAAAGTTAACTCCGGTACCCATATAAAAAATGGGGTACCGTACCTACCATGCATTTGATTGGTCCAAATCATTAAATCCCTTTTAATTTAGATTTAAATAATTCAACTGCATGATTCTGATTGGTCCATGGGGACAAAGGTACGGTACCTAGCTTATGGGTACCATAGAATCTACCTTACTTTAAAGGGAAAATGGAAACTAATAATCCAACCTTTTAGCGGTCTTCTTTCAATAATCCCATCTTTTGATTATTCATGAATAATCCAACCTTTGCATCTGATTTTCATTCATTGGTCCCTGGTCGGTTAATGACTTACTATTCCAAGTTATTTTCTTATCTTTTCAAAATATTATCTTTGTGAAAGATGAGATTTATGGTATAATGATTTGCAAAGATAAGAAAATAGTTTGGAATAGCAGGTCATCAACCGGTCAGGGACCAGTGAATGAAGATGAGGTGCAAAGGTTGGATTATTCATGAATAACTAAAAGGTTGGATTATTGTAAGAAGACCGCTAAAAGGTTGAATTATTAGTTTCCATTTTCCCTACTTTAAATGATAATATCACCACAAGTAATTACGTACTCTGGACGTACGTAGTAATTATTGTTGTAGACAAAAAATTCAAAATAAAATCAGTTCCTCCGTATAATTCTTCTTTCCCTCATGTGCTTAACGTAATTTGTTGCATGAAATAGACTATCAAATTTGACCACAAATTAAATAACATTGGTAGCCATACAATTCTTGAAAGGAAGGTTTCACAATATATACGTATTCCCTACATATGTTTGGTGACTAAACATATTTTAAGATTATTTATTCTCAAGAGAATGGATATGCTAAGAATTCAATCGCAAATAACAGCTAAATCCATATGTTACATGATGTTAATTTATTTATTTAAAAAATGATTGTCTTATCACTACATAATAAATAATGAGTAACCATATGATATGTGAAGAGTCACGTCATGATTAACGTGCTGGTCTTATATATTGCAAATGGATCTATTTGATTTTGAATAAGAAAAAAAGGAAGATAATCGGACTAATATGAACTTCTTCACCATGAATGTGAGGGGAAGACGGGGGGTGATTAAGGATGGGCATATGAGCATATCCGTAGTGTGGGTGGTAATCAGAGGATAGAGGAAGAAAGAGAAGGGAAGAAGAGTAATGTACTACGCAGGGGCGTAGCTAGGGGTGGGCCAGGCTTGGCCCTGGCCCAGCCCAAATTTTAAAAATGTCTTTATTTTTTAGTGTAAAAAATTCCGTGTAAAAAAATTTTCAAAAATATTCTTTGTACCGGCCCAGTCTGGCCCAGTGTCCTGGCTCCGCCCCTGGTACTACGTATGTTTTATGTATTAATTGTAAAGGGGCCTGATTTTTTAAAATAAGTTTTTCAATACTTTCATTTTTAGAATGTAATCCATAATCCATAAATAAATCTAAAATAATCTTGGCACTTAAAGTGGACGGGAAATGTGAAGTGGTTTGTCGTAATTAAAGTGTATATTTCGATTTTGTATATATGCTTCCTGACCTTTGTTATTTCAATCTAAGAAACATTTAGCAAATGTATTTGATACCTTGAGGTGATTACTTGATTTTTGTCTTCTTATAAGATTATTATTAGGAGGGCAGCCATAAGCCCACAAGGAAATGAAAAACGCCTTCCAGCTTGAAAAATTAATTAGCTCTCTACTCACATCACATCAAATAAAAAAGAAAAAAATAAGGTCAAACTATGTAATGGAAGGTCAAATTCAAGAATAATTTATTGTTAAATTTAGTTAACAAAGTTTGAATTGAAATGTGAAAGTGGGTTTTTAATGATATTTTTGAATGAAACGTGACTAATAATTACTACTATCTATAACATAACCTCATGGTCTCTTAAGTGTAAGAACTTAACATATGATACTATGAATAACTTATTATTATAGTCGATAACTACAGTTAAGAGGACATATTTTCATAAACATTTTTTTCTTAATTTTTAATTTTTTAATGTCTGTTATAGTTCATTCATCAATTTTTTTAATTGAATCATTTTTTATTTATAAAAAAAATATTACAACCTCAATTTTTAATATCCCGTGCATCGCACGAGGACTATACTAGTTGTTAACAATAATAAAATGCTTCCAATAAACACATCTTCATTTTAATTTTCCCGGTTTTTTTTACAATTTCTATTCAAAATTTTAATAACCTTACTTTCCGACTTCACTCTTTTAGTTTTTGTCATTTCTTTGAATTCAAAGAAAACTTTCAATTTTTTAACACAACATAACAACTCTCTTTACTTAATATTTGTGTCAAAACTAATTGAATAAATAATAAAATAAAATGGAGTTACTTTTGGTTCAGAAATTCATTTATTTAGTTATTTAATTGATATTTTGTTTTTGATATTAAATCATAATGACTTAAATGATTAATTTTTGGTGGAACATTACTTTGTGTCACTTTTGTTAGAAGTTATTTTTGTAGTGCGTACTGGGTATTATTCTTGGTCAGTAGCTGATAAGTTTATACTTTATTTTATGCATATTCGTGTGATTTTTAAAGTATGTACTCCGTATATTTCTTGGTTTAGGCGTACATATATTCATTATCTGAGCTTATTATATTTCATTATTCCCACAAATTACGCAGAACTCAACCCCACAAACCTGACATGCTAATCGTATATGCAAGTGAGAAACTATCAGGTCCTTCTAGAAGGTATAGTGTTTGTGTTTTCATGTATAACATGAGTGACGAACCTTACTCAATTACTAACATGCTTTTATTAGTTAGATAATGTGGTGATTTATGACCTTGACTCCTTGCTATTATGCTATAAAAGCATCTTTAATGCTACATTGTTAACATCTAATAAACTTTGACACATGGCAATCAATAAATGGAATGTCCTTTTGATGTCACCTAAATAGACGGTGGAACCCAAAAATTTGATCCAATGTGTAGTGTTAACTGTCTATGTAAATGTTTTACGTGTGAGCCTTTTATTTTAAAAATAAATAAAAGTATAAAATTCTCCAGCATGTGGAAACCCTTCCCAATTCCACTTCCAAGTTCGGCAATAGTTTACACACTTGTTGAACCCCATATCAAATATTATTCCTTTTAAATTAAAGATACAAAAATCACACACTATATATCCTGAATTGTGAGTTACGTGGGTCTCTCAAATCTGCACATTTTTATAATCGAGAAGTGTATATTTGTAGATGTATTTTTTTTATATGTAATGTTTCTAATTTTTATTAACCAGTTCGAATAAAAGTATTTACGTTTTCATCTTTTCAATTTGTTGAGATTCGTGGCGATTTGTTAAAGAAGAAAATATGTGGATACGGTAAATATCTATACAAGATTAAATGTAATATGTTAGACATTAACGTTTTAAGTAGACCAAATAAATACAAAATTATAGTTTTTGGGACCATTTTGACCACCCTTTAACGTTAACCCTTCCCCATCGTTAACTCAGCTGCATCAAAGCCTACCTTATTACAGAGGATCTTTGGGATGAGGGTCATACACCTTTGTTGCCCCCACAATTTCAATCATCCTTGCTGGTCGATGGGACGACCCAGTTCCCATATCGGTTTGCTTTCTTTGGAACTTCTTCTGCATCGCAATTTGAATATGCATTTTGCTTGCTTATTTAAAAAAAAAAACTAATTGGGCCTGAAACCATTTCATTATAACTTCATAATCATTGCAGGTTTGGTAGCTTTTCTTCTTGTGCGCAGCTTTTATCTTCACCATCGCTAGGGCTCGGGTTGGGGTTGGTTTGGGAGGCTGGGGATGGATGGTCGGAGCTCGGGCTAGGGAGGTGGGGATCGGGGTTTGGCTGCTCGGATCTGGAGCTGAGGAGGTGGCATGGGCTGGGGAGGGGCAGGGTGTTTGACTGGGGTGGGGCAGGGGCAAGTGTGGGGGTTGCTAGCTTGGAGGGGGCTTTTGGAAGGAGAGTTAACTGCGGGGAAGGTTCCTTTAACGGTGGCGTTGGTGGTAAAAGTGGACCCAAAAAATATAATTTTGTGTTTATTTGGTCTACTTAAAACGTTAGTGTCTAATCCGAGATTCGCTAAAAACCTTAGTGGCATTTTTGGTTTTTATCCCAATGTAAAATTAATCTTTTCTGGAAACAAACCACACACTACTAGTTGAAAATGTATATTGTGGCTCATTTGGTTGACGTGAACAGTTTTTTTTTTTGAAGGAGAACTACCCAGATTAATGACTCAGCATGTCAACTACGATGTTATCCCAAGACATTCCCGAAAACATTGTTGACATTAGTTTTTGACACATCAGCACTACATGAATCCACATAAGATGCATTGGAGAGGAAAATATCAAAAGCTTTGTTGACATTGATGATACGGCACTATTTTTTAATGTTAACATGATACCATTGGTGATGCTCTAACCTTTTTCCTCGGATATAGAAGTATCTATGCAAAAGCTGCCAACAGTTGCATGGATAAAGGAGTTGACCATGCCAACAAAATCCCAACTACACTCGGTAAGCTTTTCTTTTATAATATTTTGTCTCCTCAAATTTCATCATATCTAAAATATTCACTTCATATATATTGCGCTGAGCCGCTGATGGTTGTATGTCAAAAATTCAAAAATATTAGCACGAATTTTCATTTTGAATTGTGAACTTATTATGTCCTCTATTTGGATTGTGTTTAAATTCGTTGCATTACCACCGATGTACCAATGATATTGTAGATGCTCGATGACTTTGTTACGTTAGCAAAGATGCAATCATGCAAAACAAATAATGCATCTCCGGAGTTCATTTGTGATCTGAGAAAGAAAATGTCAGAACATCATGCTGCGTTGAGCTAGTCATGTGAAGGTTTTGTATGCTTAAAATGCGCTCTTAGTTTTGAAGTTTTATAAAAGTGATTGTTGAGTAACATTATTTTGCTTTTGTTTGGATGACCTTTTGAAGGTGTATATTCACTCTTGATTTATTTTTCCGAGTACTAGTTTTATGTTTTTGAAGCGACCAATCCAATATGTCTAATTTGATGAATACAATTACCTTTTTTATTGCTTATTATTGTGAGTGCATACTTTCTTAAGTTTATTTATCATATAATCTTTATTGAATTGGCCCTAGCTCATGCTCTGGTTATTATTTACATTCATGGATGCTATTCTTTTATTAATCAGATTTTTATTGCGATGAGTTTAAATATAAATGTACCGTATATATGCACATATGCATATGCAAAAAGTGGAACTTTCATTCAGAAAGTTGCTCCGTTTGATCCTTAATGATACTTTAAGACAAAACCATAGCACCAATTACCTCACACTTCACCTCTTGTTACATACTCTATATATTTGAAGTCCAACTATCTTTTCTTATAGATGTATTTGAGGTCTAGCCGAATCAGCAAGGAAGTGAAACTACAGAGAAAAATACTGCATGGTCTCATTCTCTATGACTTTTAGTAGATTTAGAGTGTGGCAGTATAAGTCTCCTGGATTCCATTATGCATTCTATTATATTGAGTTTGAATGGTGACATATTGGTCTATGTTTGCAGCCATGAGTTATAATTACTTAGCGGTCATCTCTTTTAATTATACAGTATTCATTTAAGAGAAAAGAAAAGAGTCACATGTCCTATTTTAGATAATTCCTTCAATGTACTAAAATGAAGTGATTAGTGATAGGTCCAGTGAAATTCATTCAAGTCATTTCACCATGTTCGACTAAATAAGAAATCACCAAAGTACTCCTACTTCATCCAAAATAGCACCCGCACTCCACATGTTGATACTTTACCCATTAAAGTGTTATCGTTTTCTTTTTGTTTGGTTCATTGACCTTCATCTATGCTAAAGAGGAACAGTAAAAGGAAGCTAATGAGCATTTCAGAACATAACTGCATTGTGACACAATAAATGACAAAAGGCATAAATAAATTGAAAGTTTGGGTTGCCAGTCATGTTCTTTTCAGATCTTTCCAACAAAGTAAACACACTATAGATCACAAAATAATATTTTACATCAACATGCCATCAAAGCATGACAATATCTATTCATCTAAGCTTACTTAACATGGCACTTCAAAATAAAAGATTCAGTACTATTTAACAGGCAATATTTAAAAACAGTTAATTTTTTTTTGACTAAGCATGTTGTTCCCCCTAGTCTCCTAGCAGACTGGATGTCCTTGTGACCTTGTGCACAATGGTCACTAGCTTGGCATGAATGTCACAGAGATTAGTGTGTTGGGTGTGTTTCGGAAAATAAAGAAAATGAATTAAAATAAATTAATTAAAATAAAATGACTAGCGAAAAACAAGAAAGGAGATGAAGCAGAATTAGTCAAAGCTCGTGCTACGCACGATGTCCTTAAAACGTATTTGTTGCCTCCCACGGTGCTAGGAGCGTTGCAACAATCGTTTCCCAGGATACGATGACTACGAACTAATGTTTGAGCACACAAACAAAAGTTCCAGCGAACGAGAACAAGTGTGAACACTCAGGAATTTTTCAGAATGCTAGCAGTGTGTTTTTAGAGCTAAAACGTGTATGGATTCGTGTAAGAATGTGTGTTGTTGCAAACCACCTGCCAGCCTTTATATAGGAGGATTTGTTATGTGTAAATGGTGAATTAATGGACCTGAACGTTGGACATCAATGACCAGTCCGTTGGGCCATCAATGACCAGTCCGTTGGGCATTGAATCGTCCATGAACTGTCCATTTAACGCTGCATTAAAGGATATAAACGTTGGGCATTAATTGTTGTAACGTTTCAGAAGCGTGACAGAAGACCTCCATCAGAACACCCCGGGAGGGGTTCTGATCGGAGGCCAATCAGAAGACCCCAACTCTGATCCGCGGCCATCAGAACACCAACGAGGTGTTCTGATCCGTAGGCTTCTGCCGCTGGGAAAAAATTAAATGTTTCGGTAAGAAAACAAAAATTAATCGTATCTCTTGAGAGATAGATTTTTGGACGACATTCGTGTCCGCAGGTCGGACGCGCACGCAAGTCGCGGTTTTTCTTCTCCGAATTCGGGATTTGATTTGCACCCCCCTGCGCGCGTGAAGAGAGCCTTTACCCTTAAGAATCTTAACTCCATAAGGGGGGAGTCCCTTTATAAAGGGTAGCAAATCCCTTGGGTTTTCCGGTGTGGGAAATTAACACTAGAAACTCATCCTTTTTCCCAGTTTTTCCATTCTAACGGGTAAACTTCGAAAAACGATTTCTCATTCACCCGTTATCCGTTTTGAGCGTACCATATATCGAATTGTAGCCCTTAACAAGGACAATCCGAAACCACTTTGACCCGACCCAAATCGGAAGTGGACCCCACTCAAAAATTGCCCCAAAATAGCCATTTAATGCAATTTTTCACACATTTTTCCAACATAGTGTCCTCAAACAAACCAAAAGACATCACAGTTACCTCAAATTTAGTTTCATTGTCCGTATTCACTTTGAACTCCCCGTTCTATGCAACTTGGGCTTTTCGTCTTTTCACCATGCCTCCAAATAACTCAATGCACCAGCAATAATGCTCGTCGCTGGTGTTGATGAGTCTGATGACTGCTGCCACATGATTTCATTTCTTTCCCTCTAGATTCCCCACACAATCATAATAAACGCATGGAAACACTCATCCATTAAACATGTAAAAATGGTTTCAATCCATTTCATGAAGTCCGGACCTTCAACTAATTATAAAGAGAACTTCCACTTCATGAGGCTCCATACTTGCTGCGCCAAAGGACAAATTCCAAATGCATGTAACAAACTCTCTGTCCCAACCGAACAAGAAGGACAATCCTGTGAGCATTCCACCCGTTTTGCATCTAATACATCAGCCATAGCGTGGCAGCCTACCGTCCTGCACCTATATTCCATAAAAGACTAACCTTCTTAGATTTTCGTCATTACTGTTATTATTAGAACATGAATCATTCTCATCATACAAACAAGACATTGAATATTTAATAGAAATATCCATCTGCGTTTAGTAGATAAAGCATTATAATACGGAGTATATATTAATGGCACATAGGAAAATGATGTGCATCACAGATTTTCCGTAGCTTTCGAAAGTTGTTCAATATTTTACTCCTAAAGAGTCAATGAACTTGAATTGAAATTGAAAATTGTGAGTTTTGAATATTTTAACTACTTGAATAACTTAGTTTAGGAATGAGTTGCATAAGTTTGAGATGGGAGAGCCTTCATGTTTCTCTCACAAATTATAAATTGTAATCTTAATAATGTACAATTTATAAATAAATCGTCCGGACTGCCTGAATAACTACCTGAATAACGCTCTCCTCCGAACTGCTGGACACAAAAATCGTCCGGACTTTTAAAACGTGGCCGTTGGATTAATTACACGATCCAGATTCAATTTTATAAAAAAAAATACTCCACTACTCCCTCCGTCCCCCTAAGTTTGGGACGGAGGGGTGTGGTGTGGTTTTTAAGAAAAAGTGGAATTGTGTGGTTGATATTGAATTGATAAAGTGTAAATAAAGTAAGAATGAATTCTAACCACTCAAATGTTACCAAATATGGTATGTGACAAACTTAGTGGGACGGACGAAAAAGGTAAAACGGGACAAACTTAAGGGGACGGAGGGAGTACCAATCAAGCTGGCAAGCACCTTTTCAATCCTCTATTTCTCTCATTTCTCTTACGCTGCCCGTTCCCAAAAAATCAGATTCAGAGTCCCTTGAAAGTACATAATTTTCATTTCGCCATTGAGAAGCTCAATTCAATATACTCTCTATTTCTTTTCCAATGGCTTTATTCTACACACAGATTCCCAATAATTTTATTGTGATATGACCTTAGGTCTTAGGATTTTGTTTTTCGGATTTCAATCTTAATCTTGAACTTTATTCATGATTTAAGACCTAAAAATAAAAGGTAAGCATATGAACACTCCCCTAAAAGGTAAGCATATGATCACTTTATTCATGCTTTAATCTGGTCCATTTATTGATCTGAGTCATGTTATTATTTTACTCTCAAGACAAAAAACGTACTCACTCCGTCCCAATTTGTTTTGCAAAGTCAACATTTTTTAGTCAACCAATACTAAAAGTCAAACCTTCTAATTGATAATTAATTCAATTTTTAATAATTAAAATTTGCATATTCATAAACTACATTGAAATATCTTCAAAGTTGTAAACTCCAAATCGGATTATAATTAAAAATTGACGTCCTAATTAAGCGAACAAAACAGATCTATTTGACTAAGAAAAGTCAAAGTTGCAACTCAATTTGGGACGGAGGTAGTAAAAGGTAAGCAACTAACTCTCTATGCTCTTGAACTAAAACCTCATTAGATGGATTTGGTAGGTATCAAAATTCTCATTTTTAATCATCCGGGAGATAATACTGATAGGGTGGAGATATGGTTGACAAAGGAGCGAGCTGGGGAAGGAAGCTCTGTTTTTCTCGATCTGTATGAGGGGGGAAGGGTTGGTGACCAGGTATGGCGGTGAGGAAATAAGAAATGAATAGGAGACAAGTTTTTGTTTTAATTTTAAAATCTTTTTAAATATGCTCCATTTATTGAACCGAGTCATTGACTGCCAACTCATCATTTTTAAAAGTTTCGGACGAGAATGTGTCCGGGAGTTCGGAGGGGAGCATCCCTCTTTAATCTAATACTACATATTAAATAAGTGAGATGTTCATTGTTAAACTCAATATATAACAAAAATACATCACAAATTCCATCTGAACCAACACATTTGAGTCGACTATAAAAATCATCTATGCAGAAATTCACCGATAGTTCCTTGGGAGATTTCCCAAACTAGCACTAAATACTAAATAGCTTTTGGAATTCCAAAATAGGACTGACTTGTGGTTATGTGTATTTTAAATAATTAAATATTATTCTATAAAAACATTGTGCGTTAATTTCATTATTATATGAATATTTGAGAATGATATGGAATTGAGGAAATGTTGTCATATGAAGTTATTTGTACATGAAATATGGTTTACATAACTATGTAATGTTGGCTATGAAATATTGAGTATGGGATATTGAGATATTATATGATACTCTGTATTGTATAAGTTGGTTATATTTGAAACATTGAATATTTTGAAGAACTTATGAAACAATAGTTATAGTGTATTTTTATAGATATGGATTTTGGCTATGATAAATATGAAAAATTAATATTTTCGTAATGGGTGGCATCATGGGAGTAATTCGGGTGTTGGTTGTTCACATTCAGACAGACGTGGAGGGTAATTAGGGTTGTTACTAATTTCATTTTAGTTTTGATTGGTTTCGGTTTTGGTTGGAGGGTCGGTAACCACCCCCAACAAATTGGACACAAGTTCCTTTTTGGTGAATTGATAGTAATTTCTGATCATTCTTGATTAAATTCTTTTCGTAGGATAGTTGATAGACGAAATCCTGACTACTCATAACGACTTACTACTCGTGAGAATTGATAGGTTTTTTTTTTGTAAGGTTACAAGTAATAAGTTAGTTCATCATTTTCCTTTACTTATATTACCTCTGAGATTGAGTAGAACTTACTTAACGTTTTGCTAATTTTGGTTTCTTTGTGTTCCTTTTCTTTCCCTATTTTGAACAGGTGATGAACTTGAAGACTATGTTGATTGGATGTTCGAGAGGGTGAGTTACATATATTAGCAATAGTTTGGTCTTCCATAAATGCTTGGTACCCTTTTAGTAGTCACCAGAGCACCCACTATGGGAGCTCAAGTGGGATCAAAACAACAAGGTGGTGGGAGTTGACCCCCACTATGGAAGGTTAAAAGTTGATCGGTCAACTCCCTAGCTCAAAAATGAGTTCTGACAAATTTGAGGCAAGTGACTTTTTTTTTGCCGAGTGGGTGTACCGCGTGGAGGAAGGGGAGGAATTCTTCTCCCACATTTGTAGCCACAAATCCCACCAATCTTTTAATTTAATATTTTATGAATTAAATTAATTTATTTTACAAAAAAAATTATACCAAAAAATCAGATTTTTTTCCATCTATAAATAGACACCAATGAAGGATATGTTTACTCACTGAACTAGTATGGTAAACGTCTAGTCTATGTGTATTTTATAATTACAGAAGTCTGATCTGGTCAGATTTGGTCTGGGGCTGAAAAACAGTCCAAAAGAAAATATCTCAAATAAATTAATAAAGGTGAGATATATTAAAATAAGGAGGGAGAGTGTAAAAATTAAAATGTGACCTAGGTCACCATAGTGGGGAGAAATTGTGATAGGTTAAAGGGGATTAAGTTTTTGGAGAAAAGTGACGTGGAAGAGAGAGGTGTGGGTCAAAATCCACCACCATTGTGGATGCTCTTACACATTTAATTTTAGCACATTTGAACTCCTGTTTTGTTGAGCTGCAATTATGTTTGTTGGTAAGTTAGCATGCACACTCGACTAGGTGTAACCGTGTGAGAAGCGTATGGCGGTAACAGTCTTTCCCTATGATTTAAAATCATATAAACTTTACCAAATTTTGTATGAGATAATCTTAGTAGGACGGATTGAAAAGAAAAAATGATACTATACCAATAATACTACATATGTTGAGAAAATCTATTTTTTACTTGCTAACCCCGCAATAATATAGTCTACTCAAATAGCCTTGTTGCTCTTCTTGCTACTCCAAAGAGAAACATAAAAATTTAAAATAAAAGATTCAGTTTCACGAGCCACCGAAAAGAGAGAATTGGTTTGACTAGCAACCAACAAAGGAAACTCAACCAAGTAAAAGTTGGATGAATCATTCATTTGACCAACCACCGAAAAGTAGATCCAATTGTGCACTAACTTTATGTCAAAGTGAGGTTATGGTTTAGGAGGAGAGTGAGTAGTTGAAATCATATCACTATTAAAAAAAACTGAAGTGTGAAATCCACAACACATGAGCATGAGTGAAGTCAGTAAATGACCATATTACCCGTTAAAGGAGTTGCGTGTAGACGTTTTTTGCATTTGCCGAGAAACAAATAAACTGCCCATCTCCAGAAGCTTCGTTAAACCCATCATAAACCCTACTCCACCACAGTCCACACTCCACAACTCAGGAACTACCTCACCAACGCAATCTGCTGATCGCAGCGTCCCTTGCAAACCTTCCTCCGACTGCTTTAAAGTAAAAATGCACAGGATCTCAAGGCGATCTCTCTCCGCCGTCCTCCGCGCCGGGTCCCTGCGTCGCCGGAATGAAGCCGCTCCGATTTCATCATCTGGTCTCCTCAACAGCCTGGTATTCATAGTTTAGATAGCCCTCTGAAGTTTTTTTTAATGTTTGCCTACTCTTTAGTGTTGTTGGAAAACTGAGGTTTTATTGGAAAATGAAGAAAGTGCAATCGTACTTGTTGAAACTAAATGAATCGTACGTTGTGTTTTATTTGGAGTAATCTGGACATCTATTGGCAATGGATGAATATATGCTCAAAACAATCATGAAGGTGATGCCTTTAGGCATTCGACGTAGTTACTTGCTTGTTTGGAATACCTGTTATTGGGAAACGGATGAGAATATCATTAGATTTCAAAATCATCTCCAGATGATAACATTTCTTTTGCTTTGTGGAAATGCTTTCTAGGTCTCCTTTCTATGAAGTGAATGACATTTCTGTTTTCTTTTTGTTATCCCTATATGTCATTAGGTCTGTGGTGGCCTAAATTTCCATTTCTAATGCTTATGACATTTTCCACTTAGTTTTGTCAATATATTAGCCTTAGTGTCAGCTGCATTCTTCATCACTGTAATCAAACATGCATTTCAAAAATAAATTAGGAGGGTTCAGTATTTGACAGGTGACATTGAGACTTTGCTAGTACAATTTTACAAAACTATGAATGTGCTTTTTAAGAACCAATGATGTCTGAAAATAGGTGACAGTCTCTGCCATGTTATCATCATTACCCATCCTAAATCTGAAAGACGGGGGAGAACAGGAAAGCTGATGTGAATTGTTTTATTACTTGATTGATGAACAGGCTGGTGAGAATGGTCCCACGGGTAGATGTTATTCGGCATTGTCTTTGGAAAAACACAGTAGCCCTAAAACAATTAATCCATACAACACAAGAGGAGTGTTTCATGGAAGCAGAAGTGAATCAACATCTGCTGCATCTGAAACACCAGGAGCAGTGACTGAGAAGTATGAATATCAGGCAGAGGTTAGCATTGGAGAAAAGCTATTCAAAAAGCAAGGAACATGAACTGAGAGTTTTAAAACTTAAATGTTGAGAATAATATAAGCTTACTTTTTGCCTCTGTGGGACTGTGGCAGGTTAGCCGTCTGATGGATTTAATTGTTAACAGCTTATACAGCAACAAAGAAGTGTTTCTTCGGGAGCTAATCAGGCATGCATTGAACTCTAAAATTTAGTTTTATTTGTCTCTTACCTACTAGTTCATGGTTAATAAAGAAGTAATGTTAGTTCCAAACTTTAGTGCATATTAGATAAAAATGAAGGGTTTGCTCCCTGTAAGATATTAAGTAATGGTCCATAAAATTTGTAGCATAAGGGACAGGCTTACCTCTTTAGTGTGATAATCATTGATTGCCATTACACCTTTATTTAATTAAAAGGCATAACACGATTATGCGATTATAAAAGGGGAGGGCCTCATTAGTGTGATAATGTAACTTCATTTCTTTTTCTTAATTTAATGAACTTCTACTGGTAGTGACTTGAGATATACTTTCTGTTACTGGAATATAATTTAAAAATGGGAAAGTGGAGAAACTGACACTGTTACTGTCCTATATTAGAGAAAAACAAAGCTTTGTCCTATATTAGATCTCCATCTTGAGTCAGTCTCGTGTGTCATTTAAATCATTATTATTTTATTTTTATGTTTTTTTGTTTGGTAAACTATATGCCTCTTAATGAAGATATATGTATTAAAGTTATTGTTGTGATATATTGGAGTTTGTGAACACATACATGCACTGCATGTTCTGATATAAAGGGAATACCCACTATATTTCATCAAAATTGGTTGCAAATAAGGAGTTGTAACAATTATTATTTCAATGCAGCAATGCAAGTGATGCTCTGGATAAGCTGAGGTTCCTTGGTGTTACACAGCCCGATCTTTTAAAGGATGCAGTTGATCTTGATATTCGTATACAGACTGATAAAGATAATGGCATAATAACAATCACGTAATCTAAATTCTAAACTACTTTTATTATACACATTTCATTTCTTCTGGTTTTGCATTGTTAGAAGTCATCGCTTTGTATGCTCTATGCAGAGACACTGGAATTGGTATGACTCGCCAGGAACTTGTTGACTGCCTTGGTACTATTGCTCAAAGTGGAACTGCAAAGTTTTTGAAAGCACTGAAGGTACGTCTGAACATAATCATTCCTCGTTGTGCACCCTACTGGTATGGTCACTTATATATCATAGAGATTATAACCTTTATATATAACAGGATAGCAAGGATGCCGGAGCTGATAGTAACCTGATTGGGCAATTTGGCGTTGGATTCTATTCTGCTTTCCTTGTTTCTGAACGGGTAGATTTTGCTCCTACAAACAGATGCCTTTAACATGCCTTAAATTCTAGATTAAGCACATCACTTCCCATGCTTTATGCCAACAGGTTGAAGTTTCAACTAAGAGCCCTAAATCGGACAAACAGTATGTTTGGGAAGGAGAAGCTAATTCTAGTGTATATAGCATTCGAGAAGAGACTGACCCAAGCAAATGCATTCCTAGAGGGACTCGCCTCACCTTATATTTGAAGGTTAGTTGATAGAATAGCTTCCCAGACATGCTTATCAAATATATTATTCAGGGGCATATATGATATTCTGATGTTTATGCATGCCTCATCTTATGTTTTCAGAGAGATGACAAAGGTTTTGCACATCCTGAAAAAATCCAGAAGCTTATACAAAACTATTCACAGTTTGTTTCATTCCCTATATATACATGGCAAGAAAAGGGATATACTAAAGAGGTAATGTACATCTTATCATTTGTGAATTTCCAATCTGGAAGAAAACACTTATCCGCTGGTTTTATATATTCAGGCAAGCTCAATCTTTCAATTAAATTTCCAAGTATAATTTTTGCTGCTATGTCATTTTTAATACTCTCTTCCACAGGTTGAAGTTGAAGAGGATCAAGCAGACACCAAGACTGATGGGCAAGATGAGCAAACTGAGGTCCTTGCTTCAATTTTATGGCTTTTTTCATACAATAAACCTTGTGCCATCCCTCTATTTTGACATTTTGTGTTATTATTTCATGCAATAGAAAAAGAAGAAGACCAAGACAGTTGTGGAGAAATATTGGGACTGGGATCTTACAAATGAGACTCAGCCTATATGGGTGAGCTATGCTTTTTCCTTTTTCCTTTTTTCCGGTTCATTATTTATCGTATTCAATGAAGAATGAGTTAGAAACATCTCTCTCTACTCCGCATGCAGCTTAGAAATCCGAAGGAGGTTACTACAGAGGAATATAATGAGTTCTATAAGAAGACATTCAGTGAATATTTGGAGCCTCTTGCATCTTCCCATTTTACGACTGAGGTATTGGAGATCAATAAACTTCCTCATTTGAGCCACTCAGGGCATGCTGACATGCTATCATAGTATCATGTTTTATTGCAATTGCAATTTAAGAAGGATCAGACCCAGTGCACAAGGATCTTGAATAATTAAATCATGAAAGATATAGGAATGGAGTTTTTCTCAGTCTTGTCTTGGTATTACAATTCCTTTGGAGAAAAAAGATTTCCTTGGCAAGATTTGCTAAATGAAATAAAATGAGAGTAAAGGAAGATTGAAAAAGATTTTCGTCCAAAAGAAAACAAACTACTCACAGTTCAAAGAAATAGATACTTGTAGGAGACTAGGAGTGTCAAGCATGCATATGCCCATCTGAGAACCTTTGATAAGCTGATCCAAGCTCATGCCTTCATATTTGTGCTTATAGACTATGGCACAAATTTTAGCATGTAAATTCGGAGAATTTTACAGTTTTACTTCATTATCATAATCTTTGTCTTTGGTTTTGTTGGGATAGGGAGAAGTAGAGTTCAGATCTGTCCTTTTTGTGCCAGCAGCTTCTCCAATGGGCAAGGATGACTTTATCAATGGAAAAACTAAAAATATAAGGTTGTATGTGAAGCGGGTGTTCATTTCAAGTGATTTTGATGGTGAACTGGTAAGGAAGTCATTCACCCTTACCCTCATGTTTTTTAAACCCAAATAGAACCATCTTGTTTGTTCAGTGTTGGCCAAGATCATTTATTAAATCCAAATACTATTTCTTCTCTCTTGTTTATGGAGCAGTTCCCACGATATCTGAGCTTTGTTAAAGGTGTGGTAGACTCAAATGATCTCCCGTTAAATGTCTCACGTGAAATACTTCAAGAGAGTCGCATTGTGAGTGTATTTCAGTCTAGACCTGAAATTGGAATGGTTACAGTTATTATTATTGTTATTATTATTATTATTATTGTCCTAATTTTTGGGCTATGACATTCCTCTGATTGCTTTGGAAAAGGTTCGCATAATGAAGAAACGTTTGGTGAGGAAGGCTTTTGAGATGATCCAAGGCATAGCCTTGAGTGATAATAGAGATGTAAGTTACTTTCTGTCTAATACTTTCCATCTAAACTCTCAAGTCTTCTAAACGCTGGAATGTTTGCATGGAATGCCCTGTGTTGCTTGCAACATAATTTCTAGTGCAGATAATTGTCTTGCTTTTCCCCTGACTTTTGCTTTTTATTTCACTTCACTACTCACTTTCTCATGTACAGGACTATGAGAAGTTCTATGAGAACTTCGGCAAGCACCTAAAAATAGGTTGCATTGAAGATCGTGAGAACCACAAGCGCATTGCCCCATTGCTGAGATTTTTCTCTTCACAAAGTGAGGAAGATATGATCAGCCTGGATGAATATGTTGAGAATATGAAGCCAGGCCAGAAGGAAATATATTTTATTGCTTCTGATAGTGTAGCAAGTGCAAAGAACACTCCTTTCCTTGAAAAGCTTCTTGAGAAAGATCTTGAAGTATGATATTGTTTAAACACGTTCAGTTGGGCTCTTACAGTCAAGCCTATTGAAATCACTTCTTTAGCACCTTTTTTGTGTCCTTGGTGTAGGTACTCTTTTTAGTTGATCCGATTGATGAGGTTGCTATCCAGAACCTCAAATCCTACAAGGAAAAAGAGTTTGTTGATATTAGCAAAGAAGATCTTGATCTGGGTTAGTTAACCTGAAGCCATCTGTTTTTGCGTGCAATTGAACTTTAAGTAAATTACAAAATATATTGTCGGTGTTTGATAAATAGTGAGCTTGCCTTAGATTTCTCTATTCTCTGCTACTGACATATTTGAACTTTTATTTTGAAGGTGATAAGAATGAGGATACAGAGAAGGAGATGAAACAAGAATTTGGCCCGACTTGTGATTGGATAAAGAATCGGTTAGGCGAGAAGGTTGCAAGTGTACAAATCTCAAACCGTCTCAGCTCGTCTCCTTGTGTTCTAGTATCTGGAAAGTTTGGTTGGTCTGCAAACATGGAAAGGTGGAATTTGTCACGTATTCACATGCTTTTAAGTTGCACGTACTACATGAGGTTTTCTAAGTTCTGCTTTTTTATTGTGTTCCCCCTTCAGGCTGATGAAGGCCCAAAGTGGTGGTGGTGATGCCTCTAGCCTGGCGTTTATGAAAAGCAGGAGAGTCTTTGAGATAAATCCTAACCACCCAATCATTAGGACATTAAACGTGAGTTGGTTTGGTGGAATTATGAATATTCTATGTCAATGTGCCTTTTCAACCTTTTGAATTCTGTTTGTTTCTCAACTTCAAATTTACAGGAGGCTTCAAAGAATAGCCCAAGTGACGAAGAAGCCCTGCAAGCAATTGATCTTTTATATGACGCAGCTTTGGTTTCTAGTGGTTTCACTGTGAGTAAATAGTGTTACACCTTTATTTTACTTGCATTTACAATTTTTTGATATTTATGCGGAGTTAGGTAGTTTGAAGTGTGTAGATGAGATCGCATCACATACAATTGATATATTTTTGGAAAACAGCTTTGAAAAAGAACTTTGGAAAAAGACTACTCACCCTGCTATACCTTACCCATTACGTACACAGTTTTTGTGTTCATTGCATTTTCTATTGCTGATCTGCTTAATGCCATACAGCCTGATGATCCAGCTGAGCTAGGAGGTAAGATCTATGGCATGATGAGCATGGCTCTGTCAGGAAAGTGGGGAGCTTCAGATGGATTTTCACAACCCACAGCAGCGCCCACCCAAACACATATCCCTGAAACAGTGGAGGCTGAGGTGGTGGAGCCTGTCGAAGCTGGTGTGCATAAGTAATGAACCGCACTGAGTACGTGGAAACCTTCAATGCTTTTTTAGTAGCTTTTTGAAGTTGAGCAGCACAGATGGATGGATTGGAGTAACTTTAAGTTTTTTTTAAAATATGTTCTACTTAGTCGTATTCCCCATTAATTATTTGGTATTTAGAAGGGCTATGTTATAATGATTAACCTTCGAATGTAGCAACGATAAGTTGGAACTTGAAAGTGCCCCTCTAATGGAAAAGAAATTATTAGCGTATTGAAGTCTGATAGCAAAATTTTGTTAAATTTATGGAAGCAATGAATAAACCTTGAGCTATGTCACAAAGCGTATACACCCAACTGCCCAACATTATGCGGGAATAACTATGCAAAAACACTACAACGCCTCATTTCTTTATTCCTCTCTCGGTCCCATTGGATTTTGTCAACTTTTTCTTTTTGGTTGTCCCAAAAAACTTTACTACTTTCCTATTAAAGCAACTAATTTGTGGATTTGCACTAGGGCTGGACTCGGGCCGGTTTGGGCCCGGCCCGACCGGTGGTTCTGGAATGGGGGGGGCCGGAACCGGCCCGGGTAATCCCCGGTTCTGGTTTGGGCCGGGCCGGCCTCGGGCCATTGCTAATTTCCCCCCTTTCCCTAGTTAACCCCCCCCCCCCCCCCCCCCCCAAACCACCCCAAAAGGCCCAAAATACCCAGCCAAACCCGAAAAGTAAAAAAAATTGAAAAAAAAAAATTAAAAGGCTCGGAACCGGGTCCGAACCGCCGGGCCGGTTCATGATTTGGGGGGCCCGATCCCGGACCGGACCCCATGCGGGTCAGGCCTACCCGGGCCGGTCACTGACCGGGCCGGAACAGTGCCGGTTCGGGTCGGTTCCGGGCCGGGCCACCCGGCCCGAGTACAGACCTATTCTGCACATTTCTCTCTTCTCTGCACAAATCTCAACAACACAGTTTTCATTATTCTTATTTCCCATCTACTTTGCACTTGACAAGGTCCACCAGGACTTTGCCACCAGGTAGTATAACAATCATAGAGTAGCGAATTTTGCAAATTTGACAAGTACTGTTGTTGAGATCCATTTTCTTACAAAGTTGCTTTGACGTGCACAATGGCTTGCATTTTGTCAGTTACAGACAATTGGGCACACTAATATTTGAATGGAATTGCTTGGGGGCATAAATAAGAGTTGTTTATACACAAATAAGTTTTGATTGTGTCCATAGGAGCTTTTAACATTAAAAGTCCTTTGATTATTGTGCGAGTGACACTTTTAGTCATAGACTTCAAAATTGCTCACATTTAGTTCTAGTATTGTTGAATTGATATTTTAAGTTCTTCCACTATGATTTTGGCACAATATGTGGAGGATTAAAAATGCCATTATGATAATATTTGAATGACCGAAAGTGCCTTTCGCATAATGATCGAAAAATTAAAATGAAAAAATTCAAGGTAGAGTATCAAAAATGTCAGATGCCAAAAAGAGGCAAAAGCTCATGTCCATAGATATTACTACCTCCGTCCCATTTATATTGTCTCTTTACGGTTTACGATGTTTGACCGACAATAAAGTAAACAGATCCATGTCCGCACTCAAATTATTTCTAGGGAAAAAATTACATATTCAGAAACTACATTTAAAGCTTTACAAAGTCGCAAAAACTTGAATCAAATTTGATAATTTTTTTATATATAATGTAAGAAATTAAGAGTGATTTGTGTTGACCAAGTAAATAGGAACCGAGACAATATAAATGGGACGGAGGGAGTAGTTTTTGTGCCAACAATGTTGGCGTGAAAATTAGTGTCAGTGTGCAAAGTGTTTGTGTAAGAATAATGTGGAGTAATTGTTTATACATTGACAACTTGTATCCAAATTATGGATTGTCATATAGATCTTAATAAACAGACAATAGATGTGATCAGTTCAATTGCCAGTGCTTAAATGAATTTTATCACAAAGCACACAAATAATAATCGTCTTTGTGATCAATTTTAGTTATGTGCATGACAATTTTTTAAGGGGGAATTTGACTTTGCACCCATTTTACTTCAAAATCCTTTGACTTTGCACCCCATTTAGAAATTTTTCTTCACAAATGTTAGGGTGCAAAGTCAAAAGTTTTTTAAAATGGAGTGCAAAGTTCAATATCAACCAAAAAGTGAGATGCAAAGTCAAATTCTCCCTTTTTTAATTGTTTATGTCAACAAAATATGTAATTATCTATAGGCGTGTAAATAAATGGAATGGAGTTTGTTGTCAATTCCAAATTTGAAAGTGAGTTTTTCCGTACATCAGAAATCAGAATGAAAGTGAGTTGTTGTATGAGTATGTATATCAAATAGAAAAAATGGAAACTAATAATCCAACCTTTTAGCACTCTTCCTATAATAGTCCTATCTTTTCGTTATTCAAGAATAATCCAATGGATTCCAACCTTGGTACCTCATCTTCATTCGCTGGTCCCTGACCGGTTAATGACCTGCTATTCCAAGTTATTTTTTATCTTTGGAAAATATTATCTTTGTAAAAGGTGAAATTTATGACATAATGGTTTGCGAAGATAAGAAAATAACTTGGAATAGCAGGTCATGAACCGGTTAGGGACCAGTGAATGAAGATGAGATGCAAATGTTGGATTATTCATGAATAACGAAAAGATGTGACTATTGTAAAAAGACCGTTAAAAGATTGTATTATTAATTTCCATTTTCCCTATCAAATATCGGGAGTTGCAAATTTGGCACGCGGTCATAGAGAGGCACAAACAGAAAATTTATAGACGTACAATAGGATTTTCTGCTGTGTCAAGGAGCACAACGTGGGCTACCATTGGAAAGCAATGGTCCTAGATCATGCATACATAACTCTTATCAGATTGACAAAACGAGCGTAAGATTTGATTGGATGGATCATTTCCACAGCACCCATGCTGTGCTCCTGCACAGCCGAAGAACAACCTGATCCCTTAAATAAGTCTCAACTAATCACACATGTTACAACATTGGCCAAAACTAGTTCATAAATCTAAAATAAATTTACTATGACATTGACCGTCCGATCTATATAATGTCTCAACATTTCTTCATTCCCTGTCCTCAATCTGTACAATTTGAATCACACTTCTCTCCGATTGTTTGAGGGAACTTTCCATTTAAGATTTCTACCAAACTCATCTTCTGAGTTTGTTCTGGTTCACAGCCCCGTTTTCATTTCGAATGTCCCATGAATTAGAGTAACCAGGCGGCGGTTCATTAAGGTTTTGCCCAAAACCAGGAGGTCTGTTAAGGGTATGCCCGAAACCAGGAGGTTCAGTAAGGGTATGCCCAAAACCAGGAGGTTCGAAAAGGGTTTGCCCGAAACCGGAATGTTTACTATGGTTTTGCAAGAAACTGGGCAGTTCAGGGAGGTTTTGCAAGAAATCGGCAGGTTCACTAAGGTTTAGCGTGAAGCCAGGGGGTTCAGTAAGGTTTAGTGGGAAACCCGGTGGTTCAGTAAGGTTTAGTGGGAAACCGGGCGGTTCAGTAAGGTTTAGTGGGAAACCGGGCGGTTCAGTGAGGTTAAGTGGGAAACCGGGCGGTTCAGTGAGGTTAAGTGGGAAACCGGGCGGTTCAGTGAGGTTTAGTGGGAAACCGGGCGGTTCAGTAAGGTTTAGTGGGAAACTGGGCGGTTCCGCAAGGTTTAGTGGGAAACCAGGCGGTTCAGTATGAATTTGCGGGAACCCAGGCGGTTCAGTATGAATTTGCGAGAACCCAGGCGGTTCAGTATGAATTTGCGGGAAACCAGGCGGTACAGTACAGTTTTGTGGGAAACCAGGTGGCTCAGAATGATTTTGGGGGAAGCCCGGCGGTTCATTAAGGTTGTGGTTATCAGTTTGAACCTGCTGAACTTCACTAACAGATTCATGAGACAGACCTGAAAGAGCTGAGCTTTCTGGCTGCCCCCCAGTCTTCCCTTCTGTCCCTACATTATTGTTTCTTGAAGAGCTTTCTGGTTGACCTCCTTTAGCCTCCTCTACCCCTCCTTGGAGTAGCTCCTCTGGGGTTGCAGCAGGATCAAGATCCCAGCAGCGTCCGTCTGGTAGGTTATTATGGTTTTTTTCCAGTACACAAGAAGGAACCATATGTGAAAACCGCAACATCTCTTTTCTAGGGATCCAGCGAATTGACTCCTTATCCGGGCTCTGTCTATATACTGTCTTGAATCCGTCTAGTTTGATTAATGGTCCAACACGCACCCCAAGTTCTTCAGAATAATCATCAAGAACCTCGACCATCTCATACTGGTGCCTTACTTCATCTGGAGTGGATCTGTTCCAATCCAATGACCAGTTCCTATAGACGGCCCAAATATCTCCACTTCTAGGGAAGATTCTAATACAACCACCCCTGCCTGCTTTCTCCCTACTCAGAAGATGAGAAAAAATGTTGATCTGGTCAACTATTTCTGAGTTATATGCCCTGAAATGCCCACAGGATTTTGTGAAGCCAGAGCACAACCAATTTACTGACCCGAACTCGGTATCTGATTTGGCGCCCAAGTAGCTGACATGGATCTTGAACGGATTCAAGTTGATGACTTCTCGAACCAGACAGTATAAGCGGGGCATACCATCTTCCTCGTCATATAAGGCCCATATTTGTTTTGGCTTAAAGGATTCCTCTGCTCTATCTTTATCAAAATCATGGAAGTCAGAATCTGGTACTGTTATTGCCAGGGCCGCACTTGCCTTTGGCTCTGATGGATGCTTCTCCATGTCTCCCGAACCCACTCTTTTATGGATCACAGAAAGTTCTTTTTTCTTCTTATCCAACTCTGCGGAAGCCAAGTTCATTTCTTCCAGTTTACTACGGATTACAGTTCTTGCCTTGTCGATCAATAACTTTCTAGAATCAAAAGAAGGAAAATAGGAACACCGCTTAGAAGGGGTGTCATTTGCAGTTTGAAGCTTAGAAATTTGTTTCAGATTCCCATTTTCATTGGCCACTTTCACTTCTTCAGCAGTATTATTTCCACTAGTACTTCCAATTTCAACTTTCGTCTTCTTAGGGGGCCTTCCCATTTTTTTTACGGGCTTTTCAGGGTAAATGGTAAATCCAGTGGCAGCCTTTTCCATTTTCTTTTTCCCCATAGTGCCATTTACTTGTGCACTTTGGGTAAAAGATATATTTGGAGCATACTCTAAACCATGTCTGGAATGGTGTCCAGAGACACCATTATGTTGGGCCCCATATCCGTGTGTTCCATACACATTCTCAGGGACGTAAGACCACGAGGAATATTGGTAGGATCCATTCACTGGGGCCAATCCAGTCTCAACAGCATTGAAAACGCCACGGCAGTTCTTGCAAGAAAGTCTCTTGTTCACATATTTTCTGAGATACTCATACTGCACGTGACAAGAGGTACACACTGTCCAGAAGGTTTCAAGCCTGTTGCGGGGCATGGATGAAGAATTAGAGTAGTTTATGGATTTCCCGGAAGTGTGGTGAGAGAAAGAATTTCTCCTACAGTCGTAAGAGTTTCTTTTAGCAACATCAGAGAGAACTGCCCATGCTTGAGAAACAAGTTTGAATGCGCCGTCAGCTCCAATGGTGTTGTTTTTGTCAGGGTGAAGTAAAGCGGACATCTTTTTGTATTGCTTTTTAACTTTAGCCTTCTCCGCAGATGGATCCAAACCCAAAACTGCATACAAGTCAATCTCTCCATTAATTCTGATCTGGGAAGCAGAATGGACTCCATATGTCAAAACCATTTGGGCTATTCCTTCCAAACCAGGACATAGAGTTTCTGCTTTGAGAGCAGACATCTTTGCTCCCACAAAGTCATTCTCCAAAAATCTCCTCTCAGCTTCTGCCTTAGCTCTAAGCGCTTCCTCTATGTTTGACCCCATTACAGATAGATCTTTAGCTTCAATTGGGCAAGCCAAATGAAAATTACAAGAGTTCTACTTTAGCAACCATGCTGAATCTTCTGCAAATGAGCATATGTTACATAGAATTAATTTGAAAGTTTCAAACTTTATTTGTTCTGATCAACTTACAAACAACAACAAGCCTTAATCACCATTTAGAGGACACAAATCCACTTTACTGATGTATCTAGCCTTAAGAAATGAATTTGGAGCATTATTCATTGCTATAGCATTTCCAAAATACAGCATTTTTATAAGAACTCAGAACAACTAAGCTTAACAGGAAAATCAAAAGCTATGAAAGCTAAACTTACGTCTACATTAAAAAACACTGGTCACAAACACACTGAAAAGTGCAAGATCTTCAGACTCAAGTCAAAGATATTCCACATTTCAGTCAATTTAACTCAATAATACTCAGATGAACCGACGCATTCAATATATGAAGCAGACAATCCAGTTTGTCAGAAATTAGGAAAAATATTCGCATCTAACTAAGATCCAGCTTAACCTCAACACCAAAAGCAGAATTATATACTCCAGAGTAATAAAACTCCACCCCCAACAAATCGACTGAGCTAGAAACTACTCACTACAAAAAGTAACCAATTACCGATGGGAATCAGACCAGAACCTGATCATCAGCATAGGCTTCATTAGATCCCCTACCCTGCAGCTGCTATCTGGATCTTGGCTATGTACACCAAACAGTTCGGGTTAGGTCCGAAACCCAAAACGGCTTACAGAAATGATTAGAATTTTGAAAAAAGGATGATAAATTAGAAGAGTCCAAGAAAAGTACCCGTGCAAAAGTGCAAAACAGAGAATGTAGAAAGCCTAGAAATACGGCTCCGGCCGCTGACGTCGGCGGACTGCGAGAAACCCGGCCGGGAACGCCGATTGGTAAAGTTTTGGACAAGATTTCTACAATTACTCAAACTAACCGGAAAAAGTAGATTGTTTGCTCTAAAAATAATAATACTCCGTAATATGGAGTAATAAATACTACCACCCTCTGTCGAAAAAAGTCCCATTGTGTGATTACAAATTTACATTTTGTGCCACAAATAATAATTATAAGAGAAATCATCTCATCAGGCCGGCCTGACGGGCTGCCCCGTCCGGCCGAGCCCGTTTGGTCACCTTCCCGGTGGAATTTTTTTATGAAATTTTTTGAACATGTTCCTCATCAAGTCTAGTTTGTCCATACCAAATTTCAGCTCAAAATTCGATCGGGAAGGTCGTCAAATGATTTTTGCAAGTTAACTGGTCCGGAATATGTATTTTCCGGACCAGTTAACTTGCAAAAATAATTTGGTGACCTTACCGATCGAATTTTGAGCTGAAATTTGGTATGGACAAACTAGACTTGATGAGGAACATGCTCAAAAAATTTCATCAAAAAATTCTACCGGGAAGGTGCCCAAACGGGCTCGGCCGGACGGGGCAGCCCGTCAGGCCGGCCTGATGAGAAGAGCTCTCATTATTTTTAATCACATTATTCTTTTTCTAAAAAGAAAGAACTCTTATTTTTAAAAACTCACAAACAATTTAAAAAAAAGACAAACAAACGCACAAACAACGAAAAGATAACTTTTCCATGGAGTCCTAAAAATTGATTGGAAAAAATATATAGAGTATATAAGTGAATAATATATTCTTCCAAAAATAAAAGTGAATAATACGGAGTATATTGAACCAATAGAAGGAAATAAATTGAAATAACGATTGCTGTTTAGTTAAATAAAATTGTTGCCAATATATGCCATCTTTATTCTTTAATTTACTGATGTAATAATGTATTAGAGCAAACAATAATTATTTAGGCATATTTGTCTATAAATTATGTGTTAGTGATTTAAAAAAAAAAAACTGGATAAAATAGCACTATAAAAAACGGAAATAAAATGATAATTATGGAATTCAAGTTAGTACGGTTAGGAAGTAGGAAGCATACCAATATGTGATCAGAACAATCGAAACTTTGACTTCACAACACATGATTTATCTAATTTTTTTTATTTTTCTGTAGATGATTTGTATTCCTTTTTAATGCATCTCAAAGTGAACAACTTTCCTCTTAAATTTTGTAGTATCCTATACTTTACTTTAATATTTGACTTTGTGCATTTTTGAGGGTGTATAAATACTCACAAATATGATTTCAGCTACATAATTATATTTTCTTTAACTAAACATGTCCAAATCTGTTACATTGAATTGAGTAATAGATGAAGAAATCATTCTATTTATTTCGCATGAGAAAAATATATCTAAAAAATAAAAGAAGTAATTTTGTAAAATATAAAAACTTTTACTATTAGTTAATTGAACGTTAAGGCCTATGGGACCTCAAGTATAGTACGTTTATAAAATGAACTACGTATTATCAAATGAAAGTTGGGCCCAAATTTCAATTGCAAGGATCCATATTATATCCGTCTTGATGAGGCCCAACAACTATCTTGAATAGTCAATACGTTTTGAAATGGGTCCATCAGCATTTAAAAGAGGCTCAATAATATCAAGAACAGTAAGATAGTGTTTTGAAAAAGAACAATAACATGGTGGAATATCATTAAATGGTAGAGAGAAGTCCAAAATATTAGTTAATTTTTTTTATATCCTCAATTATGGGCAAAATTAAACTCTACCAATTCGTGAGTTCATAACTACTTTTGTAGTTACAATATGATTTTGTCACATGTTAACTTTAGGACAATGAGCTGGAGTTAGATGATAATATCTAAATTATAGGTTATTGTCTTAATCAAAGGTTAACATTTATGGCTGATTTTTGAAGCGCTGAATTTGAATGCTAGCTGAACACATTAGACATTTAGACCAATTGCAATTTGACTAATGAACTAAAATGTCACAGGATAATATGAAATTAACTTAAAGAGCATATGATTTATTAATAGAATAAAATATTTATTTAAGAGCATGAACTCACGTTATTCACTAATGAGATACATCTGCCGAAATATTCTCTTAATGAACTAAGACCTCTTCGGTTTATTATTCGACAAAACATATATTGCATTTGTGTATTTAACCAATAACAATATGATGTCTCCGGATTTTTTCGATGGACAAAACAAAATTCTGTATTTGATGTTTTGCTTTATATAATTCGAAGAGAAACATACATTGCAAAGCTGCTCACATGGCCTTAGCCCTTAAGTATCATGGTCTCTTGAACGATGTTTTCAAAAAAAACAAGGATGACACCCCATCCCTGAGGCCCCCCAACACCGACCGGACGGCACGATGGGAAGATGTAAATTTGACTATAATCACCATCTGACAAATAGAGAATGGGACTCCGTTCCCGCCACTTGCAGAGGCCCTATGCATTTTTTGCATAGTAACCTCTCATCGCAGTTGCCGGGATTCGAACCCGAGACCTAACCCTTGTGGCATTCCCTCGCTACCAGTTGAGCTACGTCCACCGGTTCTTGAACGATGTTCTCAAATCTATTTGAGGAAGCCTTGATGTTTCCTTTTTCAAAATCCCCAATAATCAACATACTATACCCTATTGGATCTCTTATTTTGGAGGTGTTCATGTGAACACCCAAAAATAAAAAACAATGGGAATATATATCTGAATTAGAGTAATAATTTAATTATTAGTATTTTAAGCAAAAAATTGTAATTTTGAACACTCAAATGTAAATATTAGGTCCGCCATCGACTATACTTGATATTTCCTCCATCCTATTAACATATATTCACCGATGTATTACAAAATTCATCCTCATAGACATAAAACCAGCTAGGCTTGATGAATATTCTAGGTGAAAGTGAATTTGGAGGAGTCTCTGAAAGATGTGAACAAGAAACAGATTAGTAAAGAGGCAAATATGTCCAGGTCGGGAAAGAAGTGAAACGTTTAATAATTTAACGTTTGAATTCAGTTTTTTTTAAACTTAAGCTTCCACGAGCCTGAGAGCATCTCCAACGGTTACTAAACACGTTGTAGCTTTGCTTGCCACATCAGTTTTTTCTAGCTAATCCTTTTTCCATCAATGTGGTAGTCCAATAATTAGCTACAATGCTTGCCTCTTGAATAGGCCCCACAAATCAATCATTTTTGAAATATACATTTTGAATGAATTTTATTAATATAATAAATATAATATTTATTTTGAAATACTTTCAAATCGATCAAGTTGACAAGCAATTGAGCAAACATAACCAAACTTCGGGAAGATTGATCAAGTTGGCCGTCAACCATGACTTTGACCAAACATTAACCCACCGCCCAACATTATTAAGCCGACAAGGGTGAATGCATATTATTAAAATTAGTAGAACAATATGTATTTTGTTAAGTATCAAAATAAGGAATACAAAATTTGCTCAAAAACATACATACCGAAACCACTTTGAACATTACCGCTGCACTGCTTTAATTAACGGTAATAAGATTGAAACCACTTTCAACATTACCGTTGCTGTTTTAATTAGATTAGTATATTAATTATCAATAAATTAAATATATTTGGGAGTTACCATTTTAGTTCAATTTTCTCTCCTTTCTAGCATGTAGCTTGTTTTTTTCTAATTTGCTTGCACTCCAATAGTAGGCTACAGGCTACTAGCTTGAGTATTTTAAAAAATTGCAAGCATGTATTTGAGAGGAATCATTGGAGATGCTCCAATTTCAAATAAGTCTAATGCAAAATTAATTGACTGAATTTTGCATTGGACTTATTTGAATTTTGCAAGGGACTGGGGTTTAAACTCTTACTCCCTCAGTTAATTTTAACTTTGTCAACTTTCCTTTTTGGATGTCTCATTAATTTTGCTATTTTTCCTTTTAAGTAAAGAATTAGTGTTTCTATTTAATTATCTCTCCTCTGCACAGACCTCAACCACACAAGTTTTACATTATTAATACTCATGCCGATCAAACTTGACAAAGTTATTAGAGAGAGTATTAAAAATAGGAGAACCATATAGCGCTAGTAGGCAAATACGGAGTACAATAAAGGGAATCTAACCAAGACTCGAAAGGGACAAACGAAGACAATATATAGGTCAATAGCTACTACATTGGGTTTACAAACATATAGTCCGTATCAAGTTAAATTAAGCAAGTAAAATGAGAGGTATAATCTTTTACGGAAATTGCACGGAATAAGAGTAAAAACGTTTTGAAATTTCAAAATAAGATTATCATGTTCTTTATTTTTTAAATATGAGTAATCTGTCAAGTTTGGGAAAAAATATCATGTTTAAAACCTAGTAATGTCAAACTCCTACTTGGGAATCTCAATCTTTTAAACGGCAAGGACTAGAGTTAAGCTTCTTCTCATAAGAAAAGCTAAAAAACATTCTATATTATACGACGTAATTCATTATAGTTTCATCTACGTAGTTCATAAGATTTTATAATATTTAATTGACCGAGTTCCAATTTGCTGAATCAATTGAAGTTGTTGAATTATGAAAAAATATCACACGAAATTTTAAATATATTTTATAAATAAAATATAAAGAATTACTAAAACAATTGGGTTTTAATAAATTCAGCTAATTATTTTCATTATTACACTATTTAATGCGCCAAATAAATAGTTAGTTAGTTAATACCTTCATTCTTTTTTGAATAAATTCACCTTTTGATCTTACAATTGTCGCACCGATTTCATAATTGGTCTACGTCTTTGACTTTGACCATTTTTGTTACATGACTATTATGTTTTCTTCCATACATAGTTCTTTCGGCAATAATTTTGATGGTTAAAATCGCCGTGGAAGGACTACAAATGGTTAAAATACATTAATCAGATATCAAAGGTGGATAAAATGAAAGACATATGATCAAAAGTGGAATTAATTCTTCTTGTTTAGTTTTTTGGCCGTACTTTCTCTTTTCTAATAGTCTTTGTTCCGTTATATGACAACAAGAGTTTTGAATTTGTGACATCCTCCTTGGGAGTCCCACAATGATGTTATCAAATCACAATGTGTTTGGCTTCTTTTTTAGTTGTAACAGTGTAAATCTTATACTATTCATATGAATCATATGTATTATAATTTTATTCTTTAAAAATGGTGTTAAATTTCTCTCATTTAAAATTTGTTAAATGTGACCTTTTTAATTCTTTTACTAATAAAAAATGAAATTTATTAGTGATGAAATTTGTCTCTAGAAAAACGAGAAAGTATTGATCTGATAAAATTTTGATTATAAGAGTGATAAAAAAGATAATATATACTGCCAAAAAGGCTCTAAGATGTTTTTAATGTAGAATAAATACTTCAAAATGAATACATTCTTTTCGAGGTATCAAAAAATCACTAACACTAATTACATAATGCATGCCTTTCAAAAATAAATTACATAATGCATTACTTAATTATTATGGTGTAGATTTTAATTTGGACATGCATAATAATTCCTTTTTTCAAAGATGCTAAATAATTCCTTTAATCATTATTTTATGGTAACACATCATTTCAAGGAATTTAATGGAACAAATAATGCAGAGTTGAGATTTGAATCTCAAATTACTTTACGAAGGAGAAAACAAAAAAAAGTAAGACAAAGTAAGAGTAACAGTAATACGACGCCGTGTTCCCACTGTAGAGTCACGTTACACATTGACCGCCTTGCGAAGGAAACAGAGGGACGACGACGGCGACGAAGCAGGCGAGCCACCGCCGTCTCCGCCGAGCCTCCCGCGACCTTCTACATCGCCGCCGAGCAGCATTCTCTCGAAATAATCCACGCAGAACAGCGAAAGAGACAGCTGCACCTCGTGCCGGCTCACAACGCCGGAGTCCGAGTCGCGTAACCGCGACGACAGCCGCACGGGGCGGACGCAGGCCATGTAGAGGCTCCGGTACCCGCCGAGGGCGGCGACGACCGCCCTCACGCGATCGGGCGGGCGCGGCGCGTGACCGCGGAAGCAGAGGTTCTCCCAAATAGACTGGGTCCGAGAAACGGCGCACCAGAGCGTGCAGACGCAGGCGGCCACGCCCAGGGATGGCGCGTCGAGCTTCTTCAAGATCTCTACAACAATGTCCACATTGTCGTTGATGCAGAACCTGCTTCCATTATCTTCCAATTCTTCTTCTCCTTTCTCTTTAAAGTGAACCATTTTAATTGAGATGTTGGCGACTGGAATGTGAGATGGAAACGGATACAATTGAGTGACCGTGGATTATATACTATGGAGTATGGAGTATCGTATACAGAGCAATGATCAATGATGTGTAAGATAGATGTTCATACTAACTTCCTAATTGTGAAATAAAAAACTGTTTACGGTACACAAAATGTATACACTTTTGAGTACACCCCTAGTTGCATGTGTAGATAATTGGTCAAGAAAGAGACAACATTTGTTTTTCAATTGCATGTGTACACAGACAGGGTACAAAAAGTATTTGTGTACACCAAGCATAGCTCTAGTGAAATCTAAGGGAGAAAATTAGGTACGATATCAAAAAGTTTGGAACTTTGGCTAGTTCAAAGGTTGGCCTGAAAATTAGAGATGTTTTGTTTTGAACTGAAATTTGCTGGTCTGTTGTAGTCAGATCTAGTTTGTTTAAATCTGGTCTGATCTGAACTGGTCTAGTTTGGTCTGGTAAATGTCTGGTCTATGTGTATTTTATAATGGTCCTAATCTGGTCTAGTCTAGTATGGTCTATTTAAGTCTCGTTTGAGATGTCAATAGTCAACCCAACTGATTCATTCGGTCACTCTTGAGCGACCTATGCTGCTATCATGCTATGCATAAGGTTGTAAATAACCAAATCGAACAGAATACTCTATATTATTATTCTTGTTCGTATAAATTACCTAATATCTACATTTGTATTTGTAAAACAATCAATTGTTATTCTATATTCGTATTCGCTTTGTTTCTCGGTATTCGAATATATTCAAATATTATTCAAATATTCGAATATTGCATAGACTGACTGTTACGGAGTATTTCATAACAAAGAAGCGCATATGATTTAGTAAACATTTTGCTTTATCTCATCTCATCATAAGATGAATGAGAATCTTTATTCGGGACAAAGGGGGGTGCGATCAGTAAAAGACAAATTGGCACGAATTTTTGGCAAGATCATCAAATTCGTGCTAATTACACTTTGTCTCGAGCTATTTGGCACAATCTTGTCACATTCGTGACAATTCTGTTTTTATAGTGTACTAACATACAATTGCAATAATTATACGCTTGAGCGCCGCAATTCTTTATAGTATTGTAATTTGTTACAATTACAGTACTATACATATAATCGGTTAATTTTATTATTTTACGGGTTATCATTTTTTTATGTTTCAACTAAATAATTGTAATTATATAATTGATTACTCTGAAAAGAATGGCAGAAATGTTACTTATAGAATTTGGATGAACAAAAATGTGACATTTCATATCAGGGAAAAAAACCCAAAATGGGGTTTTTCGAACTATTGGTTAAAAAATAAGCTTTGCAGGCATCTCCCTTTTTAGGGTTCGTATACTGCCGCCTTTGGGTGTGGCTAATTTCTACAGCCGTTTGAGGAGGGATACAAACTAGGATCGTGCGCTCAGCGATGGAGGAAGCGTTGCAACAAGCATGAGGTGAAGCAGGTTAGGCGCAAAATGCTTCAGGTTCTGTGGATAAACTAATTGAGCCATTTGACAGCCTGGATATAGGAGCAGCGACAGACGGATTGGTGATTGATGATCGATGATGACAAAGGTGTTGAAGGGTTAGAGGCAAACCGTGTAGAAGAATCTCCGATGGTCAGCTTGCTTCTCACGGATAATGTGGCGAGGTTTCAAATATTCAAAGACCTCATGGAGGCTCTTTGGACTCCAGGCAAGGGAGTCTCGATTAATGAAATTGGAGAGAAAAGGCATCTCATAAAATTTTACCATATTGGTGACATGAATCATGTTTTTGACAATGGTCCATGGTTGTTTGATCATAATTTTTTGGTGTTAAGGGCCATTAAATTGAGGGATATTCCGATTAAGGTCATGTTGGTTTCAGCAGAGTTCTAGTTGCAAGTGCACAACATGCCGTATGTTTTTTCTAATCTTGGAAATGCTAGGAGAGTTGGGAATTATTTAGGATTTTTTTTAGTTGGGATGACAATCAATTCTGCTATGACAAATGGAATGCTTATATGAGGGTTCAGGTTTGTTTGGATGTGGGAAAATCCCTAAAAAATGGCACTACAATTAAGAAAAGTAAAGGGGATGGATATTGGGTGGATTTTAAGTATGAGAAGCTTCTCATTTTCAGTTTTGTTTGTGGAGTCATAGGACATGCAGACAAATTATGTTCATTAATGTATGAGAAAGGGGATAAGGCTTTAGCCAAACCTTTAGGCCTGTGGCTGCGTGCAGGAGGAAGGAAACCACGCCCCTCACAGGTCAATAAGTGATTGGTTATAGAGGGAACTCAGTAGTAGAAGCAAGCAACATGACAAGCATTCATAGGACAGACCAGGGCCAAAATTCGAACCACAAAGAGGACGACTATCAGAGATGGTTGGTGAACATGGGAGCGACCGGATGGGTGGAGGGCCCGGAGACCATAAGAGGAGGCGCACATGGGAAGACCCGGAGAAGAGAGATCCTATGGTGGAAGGAATGGCTCTTGATGGACCAAAAAACGGGGAAAGGGCGGGCTTAGGGTCCCAGGCCCGATAGAGCTTCTGAGGATTCGGCTTCTTATGCTTTTAGGAGTACATTTTTTATTTAGTGTATGTTTTTTTCATGTTTAGTTTTTATTTTGAACTGCATGTTATTTGGGCTGTGTTGCGCTTTTTCAGCAAAAGAACTCTAAAACTTAAGACATGTGATGAGAAGTCTGGTTTGTTTGTCATTGGCTTAGTTAAGCCCATTACAGGATCATCAAATCATATTGGTTCTATGAAGGTGATAGATTCTAAGTCTAGTTCGAGAGCGGACGACGGACAAAAGTCTTTTTGTCGTTTTGCACCCTGCTTACGTTCTGTTATTCTAATATAAGACACTTTTATTAAAACAAACGGAAGGCAAACCACCAAAATCAGTGGGGTAAATGACATGGAACATTTACCAAATTTTATTAAAAAAGGGAATGATACAAGAAAGAAGGGGGGCTAGGCAAAAACCTCCCAAGAAATACAAAAAGTGACCATATAAAAATGAAAATAACTGAAATATCCTCAACCCTATCAAACCTCATCTCACACGCTGCTCTCCTTCACGCTTGACGCTGCAGAGCTCCATGCCACCATCCTCATCTTCGACATCGTCACCAACTTTGACCACCATATCCTCGCCTTCCTCACTCCGAATTTCTCGTTCTTCTTTTTATGTTCGGACGATTAGGAAGCAGATGGGAATTGAACGAAGGTCGTTGTCATTGATGGGACCTTGGTAGCAGATTGGGGATACTAATGGCAATTATCGACGATAAGTGCAAATTGCTAGGTTCTTGGATTGGATGGCGCCGATGTAAAACTAGAGTTTGCCTAGTAGGGAAGGGGATGGATGGATGAAGGGGGAAGAGCGTGATGGGTGGAGGAAAATGAAGAAGGAGGGATAGCGGCGATGTGGTTGAAGCTTGTGCAGTAGCGACGGGGTTCTGGCAGTGGCGCCGTTGTAGGTGAGGACTCAAATCCTATCAGCTATGGAAGTTCCACTCGGCAGCAGGAAGAGGAGGGCTCAAACGAGGCTAGAGTTGGCTGGGTTTGGGTTGGGTTAGTGGGGGAGTAGGGAGGACTGGTTGGGGCTAGAAAGGTTATGGACTGGGGCTGGGGAGGGGCATTTGCAGAATGACAGTAACAATTACTTAACTAAACGTGGCGGTGGTCGAAGTGTTGGTCACTGCATGGAGCAGGGCAGCGGTACTAGACAAAGAGGTGGTTACTCAAGGCAGGCGATAGTCACTGGATGCGTCAGGCATTTCACCGCACAATGGACACTATGCTGGTATATGGGCGGTTGTCATTGTGGCCGGTGGACGACTAATCTCGGTGGCCAATGGAGAAGTGGTAGTCAATTTGAAAAGAAGTCATTGTAAAACTGTAGAATTGCCACTGTAGCGTTGTTGCTACAGCACACTAGCACTAGGCTATAATTGTTCAGTTAATCTTTTTGGTAACAATTTTTAAAAATTTAAAAAATGAGTTAATAGCCCAAATAAGACTAAATTAATACCTAAATGCACAAATAGGTCTATGTTAGTTATCTTTCCAAAATAGAACTAAAGTATACCCTATCTACCTATTATACCCTTACCATAACCTAATACGATAATCATATTTTAATTTGTAATCTTTTAGAAATAGATAACTTTAAAAATCTAAAATAATCAAAATTACAAAAATTAAAAAAAAAACTTTAAAAATAAATAAAATAGATAAAACGCCTTAAAAAATAAAAATAAAAATATGGAGGGCTTTCCACAATCTCGGCTACTGCCCAACCAAGTTACATCCGGTCGGCTAAAAAGATTTCTTTTTGTGTAAAAAATGCCATTTTTTAAAAATGCCATTAAGATGGCATTGTTACTCTTTGAAAATGTCAAAATTTTCCGAAAACTCCCATCAATATGACATTTCGAACCAATGTTGGCATTTTTTCTGGTGATCGGCGCTAGAGGTGCTGGGAGGTTGTTGAGGTGGTAGGTATGCTTTCATATAATTTTTATTTGTTTTGTTTAATATTAATTTCGATTTAATTTTTTAAGTTCTTTATTTTTTAATTTTTTTATTTTTCCAATTTATTTCATTTTTATTAATTTTATTTAATATTAATTTCGAGTTTTAATTTTTTTTACATCTTTATTATAAGGGAAAAATAATTAAAATACCCCAAACTTTGAAGGGGTGTGAGATGAACATCTCAAACTTCCATATGTAATTTTAATACTCCAAATGTTATATAAAAAGTTATTTCAGCACCATAGCCAAGTATTATTTCTAATAATAATGTAAATTTATGGTGTTGATTGCATAATTTAAAATTATTTTAAAATTCATGAAGACACAATTAACACTCTAATCTTCCATTAGGAAATAAATAATGTTACCCCCAATCTATATAATTTCAACACTTTTGATTTTCTATTTTAAATTATGCAATTAACCTCATAATAATTTTATATTTTTGAAAGAAATAATACATTACAATGGTGCAAAAATAACTTTTTATTTAAAGTTTAGGGTATTTAAATTACATATGTAAGTGTGGAGTGTTCCTCTCACACCCCTTCAAAGTTTGGGGTATTTTTATTAATTTTCCCTTATTATAAATAAAATCATGTTATTACTTTTATATTTTAATTATAAATGAAATATGAATTGTATTAAAACAAAGCAAGGGTAGAATCGGAAAGCTAGTCCTATTTAGGGAATTTTTAAGTTATGATCCTATTTTGGAAATTGAAGTTTGATTTAGTCCCTTTTGAGGAATTCACCCAAAAATATCAATCTTTTATCTATTATTCACGTCATTATATTTTCATTCGATACATTCCACATTCAATACCTTAAGGGCGTAAAGGTACCATACAATATATTACAATATGTCTCTATCTAAATTACATATTCTCCCATTCGTCCAAACAAGGATAAATCATTACTCATCTTTCTCTTCATCTATCCATTGCCGCATATACCATGGATCGCATTCATATTTTTTCTTTTAGTATGGCAAATTCATATGAAAATTAATGTTGTGCGCAGGGGCGGACGTACACTATTCCTAGGGTAAGCACATGCTTCACCTCAAGAATTGTTATTAGTATAAGTGCTAGCAAGGGTAAAAATAATGTTCTTTTGGGCTTGAGGTGCGGAGTTCGAATCTCACCCGTGCTACATGTGACTTTCATTTTTTGAAGTGCACCACAATGTGGTGATAATGTGATATAGCCATACGAGTCTCTTATTAATGTGGAGTAGCTTAATTGGCAACCTCAAAAGTAAAGTCGTAAAGAGCAGCTGAGAGCTGAGACTTCCAATGACTTCATATCGACAAGTGTAATTTTATTTTTTTGCTCTTATCAACTCGATACATATCGACAATAAAATATAATAATATAATGTTATACACTTACGTGTGAAATATTATCCTTTGATTCAGCTAAAATTATGTTGTAAATTTGTTATTAGGAAGGAAAATAGCAACAACAAAAAATTACGAGTTTACAGTTTTTTTTTTTTCATTTTTCAGCTAGTTTATTGTATAATACGTAGTACGGAGTACTATATATTGATATTGTAAAACTTAATTTTTTATTTTACAATTTACATTACAATTTGTATTGTAATTTTCATATTTATATGATGTTTTAGTTCTCAAAATTTGATAGATACAATCTCCATGTACAACTTTGTGATTGTTATAAAATAAAGTGGTGTTGCAATTACTAATGAAGTTAGCGACTTTCATCCAAGCAATCTCAGGTTGAGGTCTATGTAGTTGATTTACGGACAATAACGCATATAGTTTGTGTTATCGTATGTGCATACACTGACCCCCGATGCCTAGATCCGTCACTGGTTGTGCGAAATTGTGTGTAAAACTTATTTGGACTGTATACAAACAACACGAAATATTAATCACGTTGTATTTTTCCTACGGAGTATAAGAAAGTGAATACGAGTATATTTTAAAATTGAACCAAAAAAGGAAATACGGAGTACTACGTATAAAAGAGGACAGTGCTATACTTGGTAATATCCAGTGCCGATCCTACCAAAACTCAGGCCTGAGTCGAACTTCATAAAAGGCCATATACATTATTTATTTATTTTTACTATAATTTTCTTTGAAATTGAATATTAAACATCATAAAAACGACTAATTAAATAAAAATCGCATTAATGTCAAAGTATTCAGGTACTACGTAACAAATTAAGTACAACTCGACGGAGAGTTTTAGCTGCAAAAGTATTAATTAATTCGGCATAATCTAGATGTTCAATAAATTTCTTCTCAACAAATATATTTGTATTTTGGTAGCTATAAATCCTTATAAGGCTTTAAATAGAAAAATATTAGAAATTTAGAAGCTAAGCAAAGAAGATGAAAGATTAACGTTGTTGTTGATCGATTAGTCTAGGCCAGAACGAAAGAATCGCAAATCGCCTTAAACCCCTTATTTTTCCATTTGTGCGCTGATGGCTATTCCGCTTCTAAACTGGCCGAACAAAAATAATTGGGGACTTTTTGGGTTTTCCTTTGGAATATTACTGGAAATAAGATTAACAAAGTTTGAAAATTCTAAAATAAAACTGCCATGTTTTTATTCACAAAATAGGACTAATTACTGCCATGTTTTGGCTGTACCAGACTTCAAACATGTCAGTAATTACTCCTATTTTGGGGGAAAAAACATGACAGTCCTATTTTGGAATTTTCAAACTGTTTTAGTCCTATTTCGGGAACTTTTCCATTTCCATTTTGAAGTACAACAGCGGACAAAGGTTAGGCAAAGGAAGCCCAATATGTAAATTTAATACATATATATACTAAAGAAATATCTGAAATTGTGGGCCCTAAAATTTTGACAATTTTTTGGACCATGAGGCAAGTGCCTCATCTGCCTCATGCACCGCACGGCTCTGGTAATATCATCGAAACAATCCAACAATTGGAATATGAGATAGGGAACAAACACCTTTGTACTGATAAAGTATCAATGTCATATTGTCAGATCATTTGCCCATTATTAAAGAAATAAGTTACCGGGTCTATGTTTTTCTTTGGTTTAAAATTAGGAAAAAGAATGACATTATTGAGAGAAAATGAGGTGGAGAATAATTTTTCAATATATATAAACTACTTTTCATACTCCGTATAAGATTGATTTTTAGATGTAACACAATATTAAAGTGAGGTACAAATGTACAATATTATTATAGCTGGTTGCTTAAAAACGTTCAGTTTTAAGGCATGAGGGGGTCAATTGATTATGTATTGGATACATAAATTGCGGAATAAAGTAAGAATAAATTATACAACCACCCAAAATACTAAGAAAATATATGGAGAACGTTAACATGAGTAAGTTGACATGTATGATAAATCAATAGTCAAGCTTCATTCATTGTGCTGAAATATTTAGACAATTTTGGTCATTCATCACACAAATACACAATGTGATCCTTAGTGAGAATGTTGGCATGCTCCATCCATTTCTATTCAAATACAACCAAAATAAAATATTTCATATGAAACAATTTTAGTGAGACAAATGGAAAAAGTAAAACTTAAGAAATTTACCGGACAAAAGGAGTACATTACATGGTAAAGTAGAACGTCCTCCCTATGGTCCCCTAAGGATGGAACTCCTCATGGCGGGGATGCATTACTAATTTATTATCATAATGAGTCATATGAACTATTTTGACATTAGGATCATCACACATGCATTTGTTATTGAGGATCTTCACCAAAAAAATGTATGGCGATAGTCAGCGGCAGACGCAGGATTTCCCGATAGCAGGGGCGGCAGTACAAGAATATTCATACAAATACATACTACCTCCGGTTTTTTTTAATCTTCACAGTTTGACTTCACATAAAATAAGGAAAGAAATTTGACTTTACTGTAGAGTACACTATTGAGGCACTGTTTGGCACTGTAGAGACACTGTTTGGCACTGTTGAGACACTGTTTGGCACTGTTTTGCACTGTTTTGATGTAGATTTCTTTGCCAAAAAAGGAAATAAGGAAGTGTGAAGTTTATTTTAGACCGTCCCAAAAAGGAAAGTGTGAAGTTTATTAAAAACCGGAAGGAGTATATATTTAAAATTTCAAGGTAAATATACCTAGAATTTTTTTTCCCGGAGGGGCGGCAGCCCCCCATAGCCCCCCTTTGTGTCCGCCACTGGCGATAGTAATGCAAACATAGCTTATGTGTCTCCATTGAAGAGTGATATACTCCTTGAGAATTGAAATGTTTGTTACACTTTCTTTTTTAGGGTATATTTGAAAATTTTGATAAATTTCTCTTTTAAAATACTCAATTACCATTATTTCCCCAACTTTTTATCTATTTTTTTCTTCATATTTTTCTACTCTCTCGTACTTTTAATGCACTATTCATTAGTCATACTCTCTCCCTCCTATTGGATTTTTCAACTTTCTATTTTTTTTTTTGTTTGAAAAGGTTGATTAATTTTAATTTGGGGTGGGTGGGTGTGTGTGGTGTGTGGAGAAGAGGCCAAGGGAAAAAATCCAAAAAAGAGGGAAGATGGATGGTTGAGTAAGAACAGTAGAGCGTAAAATGAGGATATAGCTATTCTCTATTTATACGCCTAGCTACCCTAGGTGGTTCGCATTCTTCGAATGTTTGTCTTCTCCCGTTTTTTGTTGTTCCGGCCGTGCATTCAGTCGCTACTCACTGGAGATCGATTATTTATGAGGCAGGGACAATTTACAAATATATCCGTAATTCTAGGTGTAAATGTGTCACTAATGTTTGAAAAATTCTAAAATAATCAAAATATTCGTAGCCAAAATCAATTTTTTTTTGAATAACTAGTATAGCAAACGCAGTTTTATATTTAAAAAAAAACAAAAACAAAATAATATACATTCAGTTTGGAGAGTGAAAAATAAAAATCATTTTGTGCACAATGCTTCCTTTATCTTAATAATACTTCGTACTAAACTTATACAAAAATAGTAAAAAAGAAATGAACACATTTTTTTTATTTCTTTAATCCTAAATTCACATATTCATTAACTTACTTTTGATATTTTTAGATATATATATTTTTTTATTTGAAGTCAATGAGAGTAAATTAGATCCTAAATATGTACTTCAGCAATATTTTGATTACACCTTTTAATCTTAAGAGTATATTGTCCACAGAAAAAACCTTTAGAGCATATTCGTGCTTGAAGCTGAACATGAAGGATATAAATTGGTACAATTTCATTAGAGATTAATTATATTGGTTACGAGATAATGCGTGCAAAGTATAAACCTAGCTAACAATCAGTCATAGTGTAATTGCCCATTTAGCTATATGACTGGATAATTGATTTTTCACCTGCAAAATTATAAATTTGATTGTTTTTGTAAAGTTGATGGACTTTATCCTTATATAGTACGTAGTAGTATTAAATGAAAAATAAATACGATTAATGAAGTTTGTTTGTGTATTCGTGAATTCTTTTATTTGATACTCCCTCTGTCCCGAAAACAACATCCCGGTTAGACTTTCACACACTTTAAGGAAATAAATTTGACTTTATTGTAGAATGCACTGTATTGCACTGTTTAAACACTGTTTAGCACTGTTTAAACATTGTTTGACACTGTTTAAACACTGTTTGGCAATGTTTATCACTTTTTTGATGTAGATAATTTGCCAAATAAGGAAAGTATTGAAGTGTGAAGTTAATTTTGGGACATCCATTTAAGGAAAGTGGGAAGTTGTTTTCGGGACGGAGGGAGTATTGTGATTTTAAAAAAAAACTTGAGTTAAATGATTTGTAGATGCAAATTACAAGGAAGCATTCATGACAAAAGAGACCTTGTAGATCATAGTATCATGTTGTTGATAGGAATACTCCAACGCATGCAATTAAATGAGATTTTTTTCCGCAACATCTCATATTTGCTACTTTGTAGGGTTTAACTGTTTTGCCTTAAATTATTCTACTGTACTCTAGGTAATTGTTTGGGTACTTTGAAATTAAAAAATTGCGTGTAGTTTTGGATTATGATAAACATTGGTGCATTATGCAATATGCATTGGAGTTATTGAATTTGCTTCATGCATTGGAGTTATTGAATTTGCTCAGGGCCGGCTTGACACATTAAGAGACCCGGTGCGAATCACACAAATGAGGCCTTTTTTAAATAAAATGAACAAATGTAAGGTACATATGAATCGTTCAGATCTAGACTTGCTACAAGAATGTCAAAACCATCTAGCACATTGAGTAAAATAACTTGCTACGAGAATACCAAAACAATCTAGCACATTGAGTAAAATAAAGCAACCATCACTCTCAATTAGCACATCATTACAATTTCTAGATACTCCATTTACATTATCATTCATAATTATCACATCATTATTGCCAACCACATTAAAACTTTGATTTTCAACACAAACTTGAGGATCTCTTTTGTTAAATTTATCAAGAGTTCCTGCTTGAGTTTTTATTAGTGCTTCAGCTTTTCATTTTTTCTTCGGCTTGTCCATGACCAGATTCGTACTTTTTCATTCTGGGAGGCATAATATATATCAAGAAATCAAAATAACCTCAATTAGATTTTTAAAAGAGGGATACAACCTGATATTTTAAACCTTGAAAGACTTGACAAATGAATTAGAAGATCCAGAACCGATGTAGTGACCAGCGATGCACTGCTATGGAGTGGATGTGAGAAGCAAAGCTATGGAGAAAGAGAAATGGAGTAATGGTGCAAATGTGAAATGCCGACCTATTTTGGGAAGTGGGAGGGTTTTAGCTTTTTCATTTTCATTTAATTTAGACTGTAGTCTTAGGCTTTGTTTTTGTTTCACAGATGGGCCGTTCGACATTTAACTGTGTTTCATAAAAGCAAATGGGCTCCCATCAATATATTACTATGTTTATTTTTATAAATTAAAAAATTAACTTTATATATATACTATATACTATATATATATTTTGAAAAATGGGCCTTCTTTTTTTGTAGGCCCTGAATTTGCTTGAAGTTTGACTTTAATTAGTGTATTCTTGGGTTGGTGAAAAAGTGATATTGTTTGACATTGTGCATTCAGCCGTAGACCAGATTTAAACCGACCAAACCAGACAAAACTTAAATATATCAGACTAGACTAGATAGACTTCTATAATTATAAAATACATAGAGACTAGACATTTACCAAAGCATGCTAGATTTAAACAGACCGGACCAGCAAATTTTAGTCCAAGTAAAAACATTCTGACTAATGTTTTTATTATTATGCACTGCCCTGCCTATATACTCCACCACAAAAACATATCTTATTAAATTAAATGTCTTTTTTTTGTAGCAGAAATAAAAGTTTTATTAAAATATAGAAAAGATTACAACCGCTAATGAAGGTAGAAAGTTAAAGAAATAACATAAAGTTATTGAAATAACACGCTAACGATCCACTCCCAAAAGAGAAGCCCTCCTCCTGATAAAGATAGAAACCGATAGCTAAGATCATCAACAATACCAAATAAATAAGTTGAAGCCACTCGTCCCAAAATATATAACAAATCTTCCCTATGAAGATGTAGTCGCAATATCCCAAGGAAAAAACTAATCTTCAATCCTTTTTTTAGCTTGAATTCGAGCGCTTCGTCTAAAGTTAGTTTTATAAGTAGGATCACTTAGTCGAGCAAGCCGCTCTTGATCTGAGTCATAGCCCGAAGACCCTTCACCAGGGACCACATCAAAATCCAATTGAGACATGCCCTTGATTGCTTTTTGCTGACTTTGTTTAGGGAACGAGACTTGAATTGGTGTTACTTCCTCCACATTACTCGCATCCTCCCTATCTTCTCTAGTCATACCATCATAACAGTTCTCTATAATCTCCGGCACCTCAGGAGAAGGGAAAGCAATCCGAAGCGGTTTATCCTCAATAATTACGGCAACATTACAACCTTTCTCCTCATTAATCACTACTAATCCCTCACAAGTATCCTCCTCCGAATACTCGGTTTCAAAGGAACAATTTCTGACCCACGAGAGGAGTATCCATTGTGAATTAATTCTTCATGGAAAATCAAAGATGAAATCGAAGAACTCCCAATATCTGATTTTTCAATCTCAGATCTTGCACAAAGAATCCCAAAATCCTCCAAAGAGTTATGTGAAACTCTATTTTTAGCTTCTGTCAACAGACCTCGCTCATGAAGAAGAGCACGAAAGAACAAATTAAAACCTTTACCTTTCCACCCTTTAGGCACTATAATAGTGGTGTTAACCCCTTTCTCAAAAGCCACTAAACGAATAAATTCACCAAATCTATTATTTTCCAAAGATAAAGAAATCTTTCTATAGTTTTCATACCTAATGAAGTGCCAAGTATGTCTGGACTGAAGTTGTCGAAAAGCATCACAAAACCAGTCAACTCCCTCCATATCAAAAGAAATAGAACTATCAAAATTCCTTTTCAATTGATTGATCTCCAAAGAATTAGCAGATGAATTGAAGCAAAAAGTTTTGCTCTCAATTGAAAACAACAATTTCCCCCCCAAATGATCCCCAAAATGTCATTTAGAACACTACCTATATACTTAAATACAAACCATATAAGATTAGACCAAACTGGATCAAACTTATACAACAATGAAATACACACAAAATAGATCTTTTTCAAATCACATCTGACTTGACTCAATCAGCAAGACAAAACTGACACTTTCCCATCCAAAAAATTGTGTCCAAATTAAAACTTCCTAAGTTTACTAAAGAAAATGTTAGAACTACTTCCAGCTCAGGTCTCCTATTTCATCCACAAAGGATGAATTTCACCACCAAGGACAACTAGGGGAGAATGGGCGTCAGCCAACAACCTTAGATTTCCGGCCAAATCAGTTCTGGCTCCACCGAGGAGCAGAGGTACGAATTTAGGAGAAGAGTTTCGGCCAGCCTTCTCCAACGAAGGAGAAGAACGATTTAAATAAGTCTAGGCACCAATGATATACAAGGAAACTTTCCAAGAGAACAAATATTACAGGGAATCGTAATAGAAGGAAAGGGAATGACGCTCGGCAAAGGAAAGTCTCGGCAAAGGAGACGCAGTACACATGTGACCAATTCAAAACATGGGCCGATGCAATCATAACTGAATTTGGGCTTAGGGAAAGTAAGTGGGCCAATACCAACAAATTCTCCACCTTATTGGACCCTAGTGGTGTAGAGTCAAAACTCTAAAACATACATGAGACTCATCATCGCTGGATTGCCCGAATAATCACAAAGACATATTCAGGCAAAAGGGGTAAGATCACCAGGCAACTTATCCGCAATCAATGTTTAACGTGCGTTTGCACGACAACAACTTTTCAACCGAGAGACATTTAGTCCCCATGTCAGCAGGATTAAATTCCGAAGGAATTTTAATCAACTTGATATGACCTGCACTCACAATATCTCGAATAAAATGAAATCTAACATCAATATGCTTAGTTCTATCATGAAAAACAGGGTTTTTACACAATTGAATAGCAGATTGACTATCAGAAAACACACAAATATCCTGCTTAAGGCTACCAATCTCCGTTAGGAGACGTTTAAGCCAAATGGCTTCCTTAAACGCTTCGGTAGCGGCCACATACTCAGACTCAGTGGTGGAAAGGGCTACTATGGGTTGAAGCTGAGACTTCCAACTAATGCACGACCCACAAAGAGTAAACACATAAGAGGTAGTGGATTTCCTATTGTCTCTATCGTTAGCAAAATTAGAATCCACATACCCACTCAACTTAACCCCCTCAGAACACCTAGTGAAAACCAACCCATGATTAACAGAAGATTTCAAATACCTAAGCAACCACTTAAGAGCATTCCAATGGTCTAAACCGGGATTAGACATATACCTACTCAAGCAACTAACAGCATAGGCAATGTCGGGTCTAGTACTCACCATGAGATACATCACGGACCCAATAGCATTGGAATAAGGCACAGATTTCATTTTAGCAATTTCAGGAGCAGTCTTGGGAGACTGATCCTTACTTAACACAAAGTGAGACGCCATCGGGATAGAAACGGGAGTAGCAGAATGCATGTTATATTTACTCAAAATCTTTTCAATGTATGAAATCTGATTGAGAACTAACACACGCTTACTCCTATCCCTAACAATGTTAATGCCTAGGATCCTTTTGGCATCACCTAGGTCTTTCATAGCAAAGTTCTCACTGAGACGCTTTTGCACACATTTAATGGCGTCACCCGAAGGACTAACAATCAACATATCATCCACATATAGCAATAAAAATACAGGCACAGAAGAAGTATTTTTAAAGTATAAGCAATGGTCGCATTCGGACTTGTGAAATTTCAAAGATGACATGCACTGGTCAAATTTGATATTCCACTGCCTCGGGGACTGCTTCAGGCCGTACAAGGCCTTCCTAAGCAAACACACATAATCACTCTTCATGGGATCCACAAAGCCCTCAGGCTGGGACATATAGATTTTCTTATCTAAATCACCATGCAAGAATGCAGTGGTGACGTCCATTTGCTTCATTTCCCAATCATTATGAGCAACAAGAGCAAGCATCATACGAATCGTAGTAAATTTAACTACAGGAGCAAAGATTTCAGCATAATCAACACCTTCCTTTTGAGTAAATCCCTTAGCTACTAACCTAGCCTTATACCTAATGTCGTTAGGCTCTTCCTTAACCTTAAATAGCCACTTACAGGCAACAACGGAACTATTGGGCGGTCTAGGAACTAACGTCCAAGTCTTATTCGCTCTGAGTGACTCCATCTCACTTTCCATGGCGCAAAGCCATTTAGCGGACTCATTAGACTTAAGGGCCTCTCTATAGGTTCTAGGTTCGTTAAGCTCAAGGGTCTCAAACACAGAGAAAGCAAACATAGAAGTATCACACATATGGAAAGCATAATCAGGCATACTATCAGCAGTTCTCCTAATTACTCTCCTACTTCTATCTCTAGCAAGTTGATAATCATGCAAATCATTCTCACTAGCATCCGCACTCTCATCATGCGATTCATTGTCATTTGAATGCACATGAGAATGCTCCACCTCACTCGAAGTGGTGGTAGTATCATGCTCAGAAGAATCAGAATCATGCAATTCAGAAGAATTAGAATCATGCAAAACAACATTATCATGATTAGCAAACAAAGGGCTAGCAGCACGTGGTATGGACTCCACCTCAACGGGTGTACTACTAGGATCAGACTCAGAATCAGGAACTGACTTAACCAGACAAGGAAACTCGGATTCATTGAAAACAACGTTTCTACTCACCACAACTTTGAAACCTACCTGGTTCCTATCCCAAACCCTATACCCCTTCACACCCTCGGGATAACCTAGGAAGACTCCTTTCTTAGACCTAGGATCCAACTTGTCACCTTGTTGGTGCACATATGCTGCACACCCAAACACTCTAAGATTAGACAAATCAAGGGGTTTGTTTGAAAAAACAGATTCAGGGCACTTCCCACCCAAGGGAACAGAAGGAGACCGGTTAATCAAGTAGACAGCAGTGTTAACTGCTTCACCCCAAAAATTTTTAGACAAACCGGCGGTGGCAAGCATACTCCTAACCTTGTCTAGAACAGTCCTATTCATCCTCTCGGCTATCCCATTTTGTTGGGGAGTATAGGGCACAGTTTTGTGCCTTCTAATCCCACAATCAACACACAGTTGGTCCATATCCTTATTGCAAAACTCTAGACCATTATCTGTCCTAAGGGTTTTGACCTTCTTACCAGTTTGATTTTCTACAAGGTTTTTCCACTCCCTAAACTTCACAAAGACATCGGACTTATGCTCAAGGAGACGGACCCACACCTTCCTAGAAAAATCGTCAATGATAGACAGAAAATATCTCTTACCCCCGTGGGTAGAGACACTAGCAGGACCCCACACATCAGCATGAACATACTCTAACACAGAGGTACACTTAGTAGGATTAGGATATGGGGAGGAGGGGAATGTAACCTTATGTTGCTTGCCTAACACACAAGATTCACAAAAGGGGATGGGGGACACAGAATCCTTACCAAAACAACCAGATTTATGCAAAATCTCTAAACCCCTATTACTCATGTGCCCTAATCTATTATGCCATAATGCAGATTTATCAGGACTAACAACATGAGCAGAATCACAGAAAGGCTGAGCATGGCACACATACAAGTTATTCACCTTTGTTGCCTTAAACAAAACAAGGGAATTTTTCAAAACTTTCATACACCCATTACCCCATTTACCCTCTAACCCACTACCCTCAAAAGCAGCGACAGAAAACAAGTTATGACGCAAATCAGGAACATGCCTCACATTTTTCATAGTAAACACAGTCCCATTATCAAACTTCAAACATACATCACCCACCCCATGTATTTTGCATTTCTTATTATCAGCAAGAGACACAAAACCATCATTGCAAGAATCATAAGAAGAAAACAGGGATCTAAAAGGTGTCATATGATAAGTACAACCAGAGTCAATCAACCACTCATTTTCAGTCATGCTACTCAACACAGAATTGGCAGAATCACAAATCATAAAAACTTCTTCATGCAAGTTATTATCATCTACCACATTAGCATGTTCAGACTTCTTCGGATGGGGACAATCCTTAATGAAGTGACTAGAATTACCACAATTATAGCACACTCTCTTCTTAGACTTACCTCTCTTCTTCCCCGGGTCATTGTTTTTGTTCTTATCGTTGTTGCCCTTCTTATGGTTTCTAGATCTACTCTTAGACCTACCCCTCACAAACAACGCTTCACCAGAGTCCCTAGACTGACTGTTACTACCCCTCAAGTGTCTAAGGTCTAACTCCTTACTTCTCAATCCATTAACGACTATATCTAACGAGATATCGTCTCTACCATACTTTATGGCAGATTTGACGTCATTGTATGAGTCAGGGATGGCATTAAGTAACACTATGGGTGTGTAGTCATCTATGTGTTTATCACCAGCTTGCTTAATGTTCTGGATAAGCTTGTTAAACACATCTAGGTTCTCATCTATGTCCTTAGATTCCTTCGCGGAATCTATAATACCCACCTTCCTGAGCACTGAATCAGACAGGTTCAGGTATATAGAGGAACAAGCAGTTTCGTTCATCTCAACGCGCTTAGCAGCATCCTCAAAGTCTAAATAGAGACCAGTCACTGCTCTATAGACTTTCTGTTGGATCAACACACATTTGATTTTCTGTTTCCAGATATCAAAATCTGTCTTTCCGTTAAATGGAAGCATGCCATATTGATTGACAGCCATATTAACCGGAAAGCAAGCACAATACGCAAGAGAATAAATAAAATTTATCAGGCTATCAACCGGTACGAAGCAGCTAGCACGAACAAGCCGAGAAGACCAATGAACACAAAGCTCGGGGTACAATCTCTTTGTTCTTTCGTACCGTACGAAGCAACTAGCACGAACAAGCCGAGAAGACCAATGAACACAAGGCTCGGGTACAATCTCCTTGTTCTTTCGTACAAGCACAGATAAAATTTTTATTTACTCAACAGACAGATAAATGATTAATTATAACCTATAGGGCTATCAATTGTACGAAGCAACTAGCACGAACAAGCCGAGAAGACCAATGAACACAAAGCTCGGGGTACAATCTCCTTGTTCTTTCGTACAAGCACAAATAGGCTAGAATTAATCAACAATCAAAGAAACTGGATTTAAAACTAATCCGGACAGAAATATTCCCAACTTCGGACAACAAGTATCCAAACAAATATTCTTAACCGGAGAGTTTATCCACGAATCAATTAACAGAAAAATCAAAATAAAAAATCCAACACGTGATTAAATTTAAACCGGAAGAAATATTCACAACTTTGGACAACGAATATCCAAACAAAATATTCTTCACCGGAAAAATTAATCCACGAAACAACAAACAAGTAATCACAATTCAAACAACAAAGTAATTGCAATTCAACTTGAAATTAAAAAATGAATGAACTACGAATAATAATCACACAAAGGATTAGTAAACGTACCTGGGGCCGGGCACAGCCGGCATCCTAGACCACGCAGGTCAGCAGCGGGGGAGCGGGGGGAAAATAAATCCAGGGGCACTCCGGTACACCAAGGATGTTAAAGCCAATTTACCTGAGCGGGGCCCAAGGTTGGGTTACCCGACTTACCGTAGGCAGCGTGGGCTGCTGTAGAGCCGGTGGAAGCGGACTGGACAGGCGGTAACACTCCCCGGCAGGCGGCAGAACTCTGGATTGCGACTGGCAGAACTTCTGTGGACTGCCTGAAGCTTCTGGACGGCTGGATGGCTCCTGGCAGAAGGTCTGGATGGTGCAGCAACTCCAGGCGACGGCGGCTGGACGTCCGACGGCGGCGGGCGGCGGCGGGCGGCGGCTGTCTCTGATACCACTGTTAGAACTACTTCCAGCTCAGGTCTCCTATTTCATCCACAAAGGATGAATTTCACCACCAAGGACAACTAGGGGAGAATGGGCGTCAGCCAACAACCTTGGATTTCCGGCCAAATCAGTTCTGGCTCCACCGAGGAGCAGAGGTACGAATTTAGGAGAAGAGTTTCGGCCAGCCTTCTCCAACGAAGGAGAAGAACGATTTAAATAAGTCTAGGCACCAATGATATACAAGGAAACTTTCCAAGAGAACAAATATTACAGGGAATCGTAATAGAAGGAAAGGGAATGACGCTCGGCAAAGGAAAGTCTCGGCAAAGGAGACGCAGTACACATGTGACCAATTCAAAACATGGGCCGGTGCAATCATAACTGAATTTGGGCTTAGGGAAAGTAAGTGGGCCAATACCAACAGAAAACAACGATATTGACACATACTGATCAAGTTTGGCACAATCGTAATATATTTTTGACACAATGATGTGCCAAATAGCTGTGAGACAATGACATTGACACGAAATTTGGCACGATTTGACATATTCGTGCCAAATATCTTATAAATTTCAATGAATTCATGCAAAAGATATGTGCCAAGTCCATGCCGATATACTCCCTCTGTCCCGTTGGGATGTTCCCGGTTTGACCCACACACATATTAAGGAAATAAACTTACCAGATGGTAAATTGTACTTATTGACATTGTTTGGACACTGTTTGACATTGTTTGGCACTGTTTTGCACTGTTTGACACTGTTTTGATATAGGATAACTTTCCATTTAGGGAAATGAGAACTTTTTGGGACATCCAAAAAGGAAAGCGAGAACATCCCAACGGGACGAATGGATAATAGTTTTACATGTGTGATAGAGTATTAATTCTAGAGAGAAGTGAGAGCTAGAGAGAGAAAGTGAGTAATTATATTTCTCAACTTGGAAACCCCCATAATTAGCCCCTTGGGGTCTATTTATAGGTAAAAATGTGGGTTTGGGCTCCTAGCCTTGGGCTTAGGAGGCCCATTACAATAATCATGCCTTCTTTGGGCGAAATAAGGCCACTAATGGGCTGTGTACAATACTTAGTAAATACAATGAAAAATACATTCTGCCTGGACGAAGTCCGGACGATGCGGTCCATGGACGATGCGGTCCATGGACGATGCGGTACATGGACGATGCGGTACATGGACGACGCGGTTCATGGACGATGCGGTCCATAGAAATCAGGCGATATCTTCTCTCTTGGACACTACGTGCCTCTGGACGATGCGGGTGTCCCGCTGGTGTCTTCTGGGCCGTTGAGTATGTGGGCCATGGGGTCCAGGCCCATATACTCTATCAGGAGTCCCCCACTCTCTGAGCTGAGGTGAAACCGAAGCGAAAGGGAGTACCCTTTCCTTTCCGGCTGGCCGTTGCGTGAGTCTAAGGCGTTTGATGGCCGAAGAGTTCCTGCTTCGATTTTGGATGAAGCGGTTCCCTTATTTGATGTAGATGAAGAGTGCTTGCGAACTCATAGCCTTGATGTGGGCCGATGCACACTCTGTGGAAGTGCTTCTGAAGACGAGGCGATGCGCTTTCTTTTTTGCAGATGTGATGAATTTTGGTGTGGACAAGTTGGCATGCTTTTATTGTCATCTTGTTGTGGTTGAAGAGCTCCCATCTATCCTTTTGGCCGTAGCGAAGACCTATTTTCATGAGATGGAGATGGTTGGTTCTGTTTATGTAGACGACGCGATGCGCACCTTTGTTTTGCTATGCAGCCGGAGCGTTTTGGCTTGTGAGTTTTTGTTATGGAGAGACGATGCGGCCCTCTCAGTGTACGTCGCCGTTGCGTGTCAGATCTCGCATGGTGAGTTTTCTTTTTATTTTGGGCTTTTGTGGCCGACGCGACTCGCGAGGCCATTTGAGGTAGCTGACGCGACTCTTAATCGCCCGTCTTTCGTTGTTGGTGAGCCGTAGCGCATCCTTTTTGCATTAGGGCCGTTGCGTTTTCTTTCCTTGTGGCCGATGCAGTCCCCCAGTCCCCCACTCCTTTGGCCGAAGAGTATCTGAGGCACAAGGGAGTAATGAGCCGATTCGGTGCCTATGCGTTAGTCGCGATTCCAACCCTTAGGCGAACCTGTCCAAGGTAACCCTGTGGGAGAACCCTTGGGCGAAGGCCGCGATACCAGGGTCATCGTCAACGATGCGCGCCTAGGGGCCCGTATCGGTCTATTAAGGTTTTCTGGGTCGTTGTGAGGACGTGGAGTTAGGCCGATGCGTTCCTTTTTCGGCTGTATGGGCCGACGCTTGCTTTGAAGCTCTGTAGTACTTGGGCCGTAGCGGTATTCAGCCGATGCCTTGTTCTTTGTAAGGTTGATTTGGGCCGTAGGGATGCCTGTTTGAGTGATTCTGAATTGGTGTCCCTTGATTGGTAGGGAGAGAGGTGGCCGTTGGTGGAGCCAATGGGGTGGCACCACGTGTAGTGACCGTTGGAAGTTTTCTATAAATACCTCCCTATTCCGTAGCCGCTACCCCATTTGCGTTTGCTAGAGTTGAAGTGCTGCTGAGATTTCTAGAGAGATAAAGTGCTTCCCAGAAATCTTCAAGTGTTCTTCGGATCTTCACCCATTCCAAGGTTAGGTTCTTGAATTGTTCTCCCTTTTTTCTTTATACTTTGCTTCCTAGGGGGTTAGATCTAGTGTTTCTAGGAAAAATCACTTTGATCCTCGAACAACCCTTAGGACGTAGCATAGTTGTTATGCCGTTCCCTGACGGCCGTAGCGTCCCCTCCCCTCTTAACTTAACAGCTTCTTTAGACGAGTCGGACTGGCCTTTTGACGACGAGGACCCGTCTCCTGGAGTGAATCTTGAGATAGTTCGAGCGTTTGAAACAGAGATGGAGAATACTGCCGATTACCGCACTTCTCAGGACGAGGAGCGTCTGAATGATGATGCGGGTTCCCAACAATCGGGCGAGGACGAGGCGAGCTCGGAACCCAAGCTTCGGGGAGACGAAGCGGGTGATGCCTCTTCGGCCGCCATCCCCTGCCCTCCACCTATTTCGTCTGTGCCAGGTGGGGCGTCGTCTTCTAGGGTTACCAAGAAACGCGCGTCGCGTCGCGTCGGAGGAAAGCTGCGGCTGGCGGGTTGTCCCAATTGGACTTGACAAATCTGTATGTTATAAGGCCCGAGAGCACCCGAGGTGATTATCATTTGGCTCAGTTGTATGTTGGGCCTTATGGAAAGGTGAGGGAGCCTAGGCCGACGGACCATGTTCTGGATCCTCCTCCTGGGTACTTCGGGGTTTATCCGATGGCGTTCTCGCAAGGACTACGATTTCCGCTGCCCCCTTTTGTGATTGAGTACTTGAGGATGGTAGATCTCCCCCCGGCGCTGTTGACGCCGAATAGTTTCTCACTGATCGTTGGGTTCCTCATCCGATGCGACGAGCTGGGTTTTGAGCCCACGATGGCCCTTTTTACAAATTTGTTCCGGATCGGCCGAGGGAGCCATAAGAATTGTGCTGGTTATGCTACGCTTCAGCAACTCCCGGAGAAGAAATCTTTCAAAGACCTCCCTTCGTCTATCCATGGGTGGAAGGCGAAGTTTGTATTCGTGAAGTTGGCCGATGGGGTTTTCTTTCCTTCGCAAGGGCATAATGGTAATTTTAGCCTGCATAATCCGCCGCGAAGCGCTGAGCTCGATGCCCAAGTTGAGGCATTCCTAAAAGGTGGGCCGAGGAGTGTGAACACGTACATCACTGAGTTCAAGATTGCGGCTCTCGGGATGATGCGGTATTACATTCCTGGCGACCCGGATTGTGGATTGTGGCCGAGGATCTCTGGCTCTTTTGAACAGGCCGATGGGCCACTTCTTGGGATTCCGGCCGAGGCCGAAGGTTGACACTTGCCTTTGAATCTCTTTGAACTTAGTATTTTTTGTGTCTAATCCTTTCTTGTGGTGTCGTCCTTGCAGGTTACGAGATGAGTCGCAAAATGTTCATGGCCCAGGCCAAGAAGCAGGCTGCAAAGGAGCTGGAGGCTGCCCAGCGAGCCGACGCGTCCAAGGGGTCCGGTGACGGCTCTAAGTCTCAGGCCGATGCGGTGAAGAAGGCTGTTGCGACCAAGAAGAAGAGGTCCGCCGAGGGGCAACAGACCTTGACGGAGGCGGGGTTGGTGCCGGCTCAAGGTGCTAAGAAGACGAAGCCGAGCCCTCCCCTTAAAGATGCTGTTATGGCCGATGCGCAGGCATCGGTTCAAGGGGAGGCTGCCTCTGATGTGCAAGTCCTCGAGGATCTGACATTGCATGTCGCCTCGTCCTCCCTCGTCCCTACTAAATCCGGTGCCGCTGCTAAAGAGAAGGCCCGCGCCAGCCGAGACCTGACCTCCGGTCTTTATGAGGTGACGGTACGGTATCCGCCGAAGGGCGGTCTATTCAATGATAAGGTCTCCGGGCACGACGTCCTTTTCCAAGCCATTCCCGATGCCGATAGGGAGTACCTACGTCGGCAGAGCAAGGATGTGCGTCTCTTCGATGGAGGACTGGACTACGTCGTCCAGGTAAATTTCTGACTTGGTACTTAGTGATTTGTTATATTTTTTCCTCTTCTGACAATTGTCTTTGCAGGGAGCCTTTATGCTGATGGAGCAGCAGCGGCGGCAGGACGAGGAGCTTGCTCGCCTTCGGGAGGCTGAGAAGAAAGCCGCTTCTGCTGACGAGGCGCTTTCCCAGTTGGAGCGGCTTCGAATTGAGACCGATTCCCTGAAGGATAAGTCTGATGCGGCTGAAAGGAGAGCCGTTGCAGCTGAGGACGAGGCGAGGCGCCTCAAAGTTCAGCTGGATGAGGAAGCGGCTGCACGTCGGCTGGCAGAGGAAAGAGCCGTGAAGCTAGAGGCCGATGCGACAGCGGCTGCTGATAGAGCCATCGAACTGTTCATGGCTGAAGGTTGGAAGGACGATGCCCGCCGCGATTGGAGCTTTAACGTCGTGGCGGAGCGCTTCGAGGCGTGGTCTCAGGAGGAAGCTGGCCGAGCCCGCCTGAAAGAGGAGTTTGAAGTCTGGTACGACCTCGGCCAGAGGCGTATGCAGATGTTGGTTTACCGCCGCCTCCGCCGGCGTGTAAAGAACCTGAAGCCTAGGGGTATCAGCCTTCCCCGGATGATGAAGGACCCCGAGGAGGAGTTGAAGCTTCCTCTGTCCGAAAGGCAGCCTCCTATCCTGAGCTCGGATGAAGAGGACGAGCCCTGGACCGAGAGTGATGACTACCTTTTTCGGAGCTCGGCCAAGTCCAAGAATACCGAGGATGAGCAGGACGATGCGGACAGCGGAGCCGTTGAGGGTGGCCAAGGACAAGCTGTTTAGTGTTTCCTTGTACTTAGTTTTCTTTTTTCATTTGTAATAGTAGTCTCAATGGCCGAAGCGCCCTGATGATTGTAACGGCCGAAGCGCCCTCCTTGTATGTTTTGAATCATCAATTAAAGATCTCTTTTTGTCCAACTATAGATGTTTGTTCCTCGCTTCGTTCTCTTTTATGTTTGGTGTTTGGTTTGGTGGTGTCGCGTCGTCTGAGCGACATTGCTTCGCAAGTTTTTACTTTAGATAATTTGCCAAGTCTGTGACGATGTGTTCCATCATTTCCTCTGTGTTGATGTGGGCGCACCCTCGCCTCGCTGGTATGTGTGTGAGGACGTTGCGCGTGTTCCCTGCATCTTATAATAGGGACAATGCGCCCCTTCGTCTGAACTGTTGTGTTTAGAACATGTTTCAAAAATCTACCATGTGTTTCAAAAATCTACCAAGTGTTGAAACTTTCCTTGGCGCGGCGCTACGTCCCTTGCGTCTTTGGTAAGGCATGGCCCCAAAGTTCTGAAATCTTTCTAAGTGCCAAGAGTTTATCTTGTGACATCCGTCCGCTGAGACGTAGCGGTCCTCTTTCCATTTGTCATCACCGGGGACGCTGTACCTCGTCAACCCTTGGTGTGCTGCTTTCGTTTTGGTTTGTTGAGGACGAAGCGATACCCAGATATGGGCTGGTATCGCCTCGGCTTCCTTTGAATGTGACTTTGAAAATTTCAGTGTCAAACTTGACTTGATGGAGGTTTTTTGCCTCGGTTCGCCATTTTGGATTTCTTAGTCGGAGACGATGCGTCCCCGTCGTCCAAACACTTGAATGTAGCTTCGTATAACCGAAACCGAAGCGATTCTTTTATGAAGCTGGGGTTGAGGCCGAAGCGTGCACCTCGGATTCCTCTTAGGTGAAAACCTGATATGTGCTTAGCCGATTTTGAGGCTTTGGTTTTTGTGGGGATTTTATTTTTTGCTCGAGGCCGGCGAGTGCGCGGTCCGTCGGCTTCCCTCTTTTTTTTTTTTTTTTTTTCTTTTTTTTTTGGGTGGCCGAAGGGTTACTGTCCCTTCGTCCGTTTGCGGTAGTTTGTCCGTTACGCTCTTCGCGTGAATTAGTGCGAGGGAGTAAATACGCCCTCGGCTTGGTGTGTCAGTGGCATCTTTTTTTTTTTTTTTTTTTTTGGCCTTTCCACGTCTATCGTCGATGAGGGACCGGACTAGACACCGTCTTTTGACGGCCGCCCTTTGTGGTCCTGAGCGAAATTTTACTGACGGGTGGAGTTTTTGTAACCTCAGCCTTAATTCAGGCCTGTCGTCCTGCGGTTTCCGCGCGGACGACGCGGTATGCTTCTCCGTTTGAAGACGTCGGACCATGCACACAGGTCCTTCGTCCTGCATATCGCCGGCCGATTTGGGTGTTTCACCGCTTGTGCCGATACGATATTTAGGTGCGTTGTCTATGCAACGGCTTTGGGTGCGTCGTTTATTGCGACGGCTTTAGGTGCGTCGTTTATTGCGACGGCTTTAGGTGCGTTGTTTATTGCAACGGCTTTAGATGCGTCGTTTATTGCGACGGCTTTGGGTCGCATCGGTCCCGGGTGTTTGCACCGCTTAGGCCGATGCGGTCCTTAGGTTTCCCTTAGCTCGAATCTTAAAAGATTGGATGAAACATGAATTTTATTCGATAAGTGGCGCTAGGCCGAGGGTGTTTTATTCAACCAATAAGCCGAGGGGTGGGGGACGTTGCCCGCTTCACCGCTTCTCGAGTCATTGGTAAAATTTCACCAGGTGGTGTACATTCCACAATCGTGGTACATCTGACCCATTAGGGTTCTTTAGTCTATAAGTGCCGGCTTTGATGACGGCGCTGATGATGTAGGGCCCTTCATATTTGACGGCGAGCTTTCCTCCTTCCGTCGGCTTGCTTGCTTCCCTTCGGCGGAGGACGTAGTCCCCCACTTGGAATTCGCGGGAGCGTACCTTGGCGTCATAGTAGGATTTGACTTGGCGTCTGTAGTTTTCTGCCCGAAGGTAAGCAATCTCCCGTCTTTCGTCAATGAGGTGCAAGTCAATCTTCATGGCTTCTTCATTGGCTTCGGGGTCGTATTGTGTGACCCGTCGGCTGGGAAGCGTCACCTCAGTGGGAGCCTTGGCTTCGAAGCCGTAGCACAAGGAGAATGGTGTCTCCCCGGTGGCCCTCCTCGGCGTTGTGCGGTAGGACCATAGGACGTTGGGGAGTTCGTCGACCCAACTTCCGCCTTCTTCCTCGAGTTTCTTCTTTAGTCCCTCCAAGATGGTTCTGTTGGCGTTCTCAACCTGCCCGTTGGCCTGAGGGTAGGCAACGGAGGAGAAGCGGTGCTTGATACCCCATTCCTGGAGGAGGCTTTGGAACGGTTCGGCCTCAAACTGGGTGCCGTTGTCTGATATGATCTCCTGAGGCACGCCGAAGCGGGTGAGGATGTTCTTGTAGACGAACTTTCGACACCGCGCTCCGGTGATGCTTGCCAGTGGTTCGGCCTCGACCCATTTGGTGAAGTAATCGATGGCGACGATGATGTATCTGTTGTTGCCCGCGGCTCTTGGTAGTGGGCCGACGAGGTCGATGCCCCATCTGGAAAATGGAATGGCAGTGCTGACTGGGGCGTAGTTGACGGCGGGTCGGCCAGGTGCTCTTTGATAGTGTTGGCATGCGCTGCATCTGCGGGCGACTTCAGCACAATCGCGCGCCATCGTCGGCCAGAAGTAGCCTTGGACGACGAGGCGACGCGACATGCTGAAGGGTCCCTGGTGTGATGAGCATACACCGCAGTGGACTTCTTCCATGGCCACTTCGGCCTCATTCTGGTGGAGGCACCGGAGGAGGGTGCCATTGTATGATCTTTTGTAAAGCTTGTCACCCTCAATGACATAGCTAGGAGCCCTGAGCTTGGCTAGTTTGGCCCTCTCCTCGTCTTCTGGTAGTGTGCCGGAGGTGATGTAGGTTGCGATGTCAGTGATCCAATCCTCCGGCTGATGTTGTATGGAGAGTATGGGACTGGCGTGAATGCTTGACATGCTCAACTCCTCCACCTTAGCTATCTTGGAGATGTGGTCAGGGGTATCGGAGCTGAGTTTGGAGAGTATGTCGGCCTCGGCGTTCTCCGCCCTTGGGATCTGGGTGATCTCGTAGGTATCGAACGCCTTGAGCAATTCCGCAGCGGCCTCCTTGTATTGCTTCATCCTCCCTTCTTTGGCTTCGTAGGAACCCTCCATCTGGTTCACTACTAGTTTGGAGTCGCATTTGATTTTGACGTGGCGTGCTTTGAGGCCAGCGGCTAGCCTGAGCCCGCTGAGGAGCGCTTCATACTCAGCCTCATTGTTGGATACCTTGAAGTTGAAGCGGATGGCGTAGTACGCTCTGAATCCTTCTGGGGAGATGAGGACGACGCCACCCCCACAAGCTTTGGAGGCCGAGGACCCGTCCGTGTACAGGGTCCAGGCTTCGTCTGGTTCGGCTCCTGTGGTGGTAACGGCCGTCTCTCTTTCCGTGCACTCGGTGACAAAGTCAGCCAAGGCTTGCCCTTTGATAGATGGCCTCGGCTTGATCTCAATCTGGTACTGGCTCAGGAATATCGCCCATTTGATCATCCTTGGAGAGCTGGTTGGGCTCCTCATGAGGGCGCCCAACGGCTGATGCGTGAGGACGTGGACGGGGTGGGCCTGGAAATAGTGCCCCAGTTTTTTCACCGTGTGGACGATGGCCAGCACCGTCTTCTCAATGGGGGAGTACCTGAGCTCGGCCTCCCGCAACGTCTTGCTGACGTAGAATATTGCCTTTTGTACTTCGTCATCCTCCCTGATGAGTACGGAGCTGACGGCCGACGTGCTCACTCCTAAATAGAGGAAGAGAGTCTCGCCGGGTTGGGGCTTGGATAGGACGGGTGGGGAGGCGAGATATTGCTTCAGTTCGTCAAAGGCTTGTTGGCACTCCGTCGTCCATTTGAAGCTAGTGGCCTTTCTCATTATTTGGAAGAAAGGGAGCGACTTCTCCGCGGATTTTGAAAGGAAACGGTTCAGGGCCGCAAGGCGTCCCGTCAGCCGTTGCACTTCCTTGATGTTGCGGGGTGGCTCCATATTGATGATGGCTTGTATTTTCTCTGGGTTCACCTCGATGCTCTTCGGCTGACCAGGTACCCCAGGAATTTACCTCCCTGGACGCCGAAGGTGCACTTCTTTGGGTTGAGCCGGAGGTTGTATCTCTTCATGATCTCGAAGATGCCCCGGAGGTCGTCGGCATGGGTTGTGGATTGTTTGCTCTTGACGATCATATCGTCGACGTACGCTTCCATCGTCCAACCTAAGACTGCTCTAAAAATCCGGGCTACCATCCTTGTGTAGGTGGCGCCGGAGTTCTTGAGCCCAAAGGCCATGACGAGGTAGCAAAAAATTCCCTCCGGGGTCATAAAAGCAGTCTTCTCCGCGTCATCTTCATGCATGGATATCTGGTGGTACCCTCTGAACGCGTCGAGGAACGACATCAACTCGCACCCCGCCGTCTCGTCCACCAACTGATCAATGTTGGGGAGAGGGAATGGGTCCATTGGGCACGCCTTGTTCAGGTCAGTGTAATCAACACACATTCTGAACGTGGGCGGCTTTGGTGCGAGGACGACGTTCGCCAACCACGTGGGGTACTTCACCTCTTTTATGTGCCTGATGGAGAGCAGCATGGCCACCTCGGCCTTGACAAATTCCCTCCTGTCGGCTGAGAGGTAGCGCTTCTTCTGTTTGATGGGGGAGGAGGCCGGGTTCACCGATAGCCGATGTGTGATTACCTTTGGGCTGATGCCCGGCATGTCCTCCGGTCCCCATGCGAAGACGACGGCGTACGCTCTCAGGACAGAGAGGATGTCCCTTCGGATCTGTTGGGGGAGCTGTGTCCCAATCTTCAGCATGCGTTCCGGCCGGGAGACGTCCAACGGAACATCTTCCACGTCTCCGACCGGTTCGGCCTTTGGTGTGTTTTCTTCGGCCGAGGCGGTGGTGATGGTGTCTATCCGCTCCTCGGCTTCATTGATTTTCCTTGTGAGCTTCAGGTAGCAAGCCCTGGCTATCTTCTGGTTCCCTCTGGCGTAGCCGACGCCGTCCTTGGTGGGGAACTTGAGGCATAGATGTCTCATGGAGATGATGGCCTCAAGGTCCTCCAAGGCCGGTCGTCCCCAAATCATGTTGTGGGCGCTGTCCAGGTTGACAACCACGAACTCCATGTCAATCTTCGCCTGACAGGTACCGTCACCGACCACAACGGGAAGCACTATCGTGCCCTCGGCGTCGATAGAGTCCCCGGTGAAGCCGGATAACGGAGTCCGTATCGGCCGGAGCTCGGTCTTCTTCAGCTTCAGCTGTCTGAATGTATCAACGTACATCACATTGACGGAGCTGCCAGTGTCGATGTAGTTGCGGTGAATGATGTTGTTGCCAATCTCGCATTTGATGACGAGGGCGTCCCTGTGGGGCAAGGGGCCGCAGGGGAGGTCTTTGTCGGTGAAGGTGATGGCCTCCATGTGCCGTCGCTTCGGCTGAGGGGGGGCGTGGGACACCTCACCAACGTATAGGGACTGAGCCCATTTTTTCCGTTGGGTAGCCGAGTCCCCCCCTGTGTTCCCGCCGACGATGATGTGAATGTGATGCTTCTTCTGGCGGGGCTCTTCTTCGTCCTCATCTTCACTGAGGGCGCCGATCTCCCTCTTTTTCCCGGAAGATCCTTCCCCCCTTTTGCCAGGGTTAACCCAAGTGTTACTCTTGGGGGCACCCTTGATAAATTGGGAAAGTTCCCCCTGTCGGATGAGGCCGTCGATGTGCCTCTTCAAGGTGGTGCAATCCTCGGTCTTGTGGGATGTCTGGCGGTGGTACTTGCAATACGTCCCTCCCTTGTGGACCGCAAATATCTCCTCCTCTGACCTGGGGTCCTTCACAATGAGGCCCTGCGCCTCGGCGTGGTCGAGGACGACGCTCACCGGGTGGGTGAGGGGGATGCGTTGTGCCTCCAACTTTGGACGCCATGAACAGTCATCTCTTCGTTGTCCGCCTTGATCCTGGTGTGCCTTCTTTGGCTGGTGCTGTCCCTTGTTGGCCGACGGGTGGTGGGGGTTGGACGAGGAGTCCTTCTTCTGTTGTTTCTCACCACCCTTCTTCTGATTCAGGAGCTCGTCAGCATCGGCGTGCCTGTCTCCGCGCCGGAGCGCCGCGAGGTATGACCGCGGGGGCTCTGTGAACAGGCTTCGGGCGAAGTGGCTCGGCCGAAGTGCTCCGCGGAGGAAAGCCAAGAGAGTGCGTTCATCGGCTCCTTCACACTCGTCCGCCTCCCTCGTCCAGCGATCGAGGAAGGCTCGGAGTGTCTCCTCCGATTGTTGCTTGATGGTCAGGAGATGAGCAAAATGCTTCTTCGCGCGCTTCCTCCCAGCAAAGTGGGTGAGGAAGCGTTGAGCAAGGTCCTGCCATGAGTCGATGCTCCCCTCCGGAAGGTTGTTGAACCAATCGTACGCAGGTCCTTCCAAGGTGGATAGGAACCAGCGACACATGTACTCCTCCGAAGCGTTGGTCATCATCATATTGTTCTGATAACGGGTGAAGTGCTCCTGGGGATCAGTGCGGCCGTCATATGGCTTGATCGGGTTCCCCTTATACTTCTCCGGGATGGGAGCGGAGAGCACTCTCGCAGAGAAGGGGGTTCTGGTCCGTATCTGGATGACGGGCTCATCGCGCCGGTCAGCCAACTCCCTCTCCAAGGCACTGACCTTGTGCAGGAGTGCATCGTAGTTGGGATGCTGGGATGTATGAGTCGCTGCGCGCCCTGCGGCCTCTCGGGCCTCCATGTCCGCGAGGCGCTTTTCCAGGCGGGCGATGATCTCGTCCCTTGGGTCCGTGTTGGCCGCAGCGCCACCCAGCGGTGCCTGGATTCGGGCCGCGTGGGCCAGGTTGATGTGGTGACGCGCATCGTCGTCATTCAGCTTCCCTTTACCTTTGTCAGGTCGGGGCCGGTCCGTTGTCCGGGACACGGACCCGAAGCTTTCCTTCGGCGATCCCGGCTCGCGGGCACCCAACCGATCCGCCACCCTTCCCGTAGGTACCCGGCGACTCGCGATGTCACCCAGCCTGTTGAATGCTGAGATTTTACCGCGAGGTTGGGCCGGTGTATCCCGGGTAGGCGAGGCAGTATGGGAATGGGTGTCCACGGCGAGGACATCTTCGTTGTTGCCGAAGAAGGTGACACCTTGTGGCCGAGGCGGGGGGTGGTGGCACCGTCGCGACTTCCCCAGTCACGGGAGTGTTGTTCTCCCCTGTCTTTGCGACGAGGGCGCTGACGACGTTGGGGTCCTGGAGAATACTTGCGACGATGGCCGATAGTGCGGCCGGGTTGATCTGGGGGGCAGCAGGGTGAGAAGCCTGCTGGCCCGAAGCGCGATCAGCATTGCGCTTGTCCTCGAGCCCGATGCGGGCGTCTGGGGCAGTCTTGTTGAGCTGGGTGCGAAGGTCGGCCGCTGCGAGCTCGACCTCCTGAGCGTTCTCATCCTGAATGATGAGATCATTGGGGACGTTGTCAGCAACGTTTCCCTGCCCTTCCTGGTTCAGAGGGGCATTCCTTCCGGTGTTCTTTGACCTAGTTCTTGTCATTCTGTTGCGTCTAGTAGCGACGAGGGGTACTCACTTGATCTGTTCTGGCTCTCAACGAGAGCACCAAATGATAGAGTATTAATTCTAGAGAGAAGTGAGAGCTAGAGAGAGAAAGTGAGTAATTATATTTCTCAACTTGGAAACCCCCATAATTAGCCCCTTGGGGTCTATTTATAGGTAAAATGTGGGTTTGGGCTCCTAGCCTTGGGCTTAGGAGGCCCATTACAATAATCATGCCTTCTTTGGGCGAAATAAGGCCACTAATGGGCTGTGTACAATACTTAGTAAATACAATGAAAAATACATTCTGCCTGGACGAAGTCCGGACGATGCGGTCCATGGACGATGCGGTCCATGGACGATGCGGTACATGGACGATGCGGTCCATGGACGACGCGGTTCATGGACGATGCGGTCCATAGAAATCAGGCGATATCTTCTCTCTTGGACACTACGTGCCTCTGGACGATGCGGGTGTCCCGCTGGTGTCTTCTGGGCCGTTGAGTATGTGGGCCATGGGGTCCAAGCCCATATACTCTATCAATGTGACTCATGCGAAAAGCTTATTGTGCCCTGTCTTAAATCTTACTACTATCTTCCGCCCCAGCCCCAAATGGCCTTGTATGTCCCAATTGTTTCTTACTATGTAGCACCGATACCAGTACGCGGAAACGCGGAAACGCGGAAACGGGTACGAGGATACGTCAAAACCAAAAAAAGTAGGATACGGATACGGGGCCATATTTATAAATATTAAAAGTTATGGGGGTGTATTTACAAATATTAAAAGTTATAGGGGTCTATTTATAAATATTAAAAATAGATTTTTTTTTTTTGAAAATACACACACACACACAATATCCTATGATGTCTACCCATTCATTGCATTGAAGCATTTTCCTTTTTCAAGATACTTAGTAATAAATTCATAATATTTCTCATATACACTAGTCATCTCGAAATATAAATATAGTCAATAAGTCATTAATTTAAAATGAGAAATAAGTCAAACAACTACAATCTTGAAATTAAAAGTGCAAGTATCCAATTCGGAGTATGAGTTAATGACTTAATTCGGATATAGCCATATAGGCCCATTATTTGATTACCAAGTAAAATGTAGTTTTAATTTTCATTTTTGTTTAGAATTTTATTAAGCAAATTTTGGGATTTTTTTTTTAAAGTTGATACGGGTATCCGTCAGGATACGAGTATCGGAAACTTTCAAAAAATTACAAAAAAAATGGAAACTTTTAAAAATTGCAGATACGGCCCGGGAACGTACGGTACGGGTATCCTAGAGTATCGGATACGGGAACGTATCGGATACGCCGATACGCTACCCTAGCGAAGTATCCGTGCTTCATAGGTTTCTTACGTACATGAGCATTGAGATGTTCCGTGTACAACATAAAAAGGTGAAGAAGGAAGATATATGATGGATGGTCATCCATCAGCAGTGGATCAGGCTGCTTGTCTGCATTGGGTTGGAATATGGTGAACCCAGCAAAACCCCAAACTCCTATGAGACAGAATCCACACATCCATCCAATACAGTGCCTCAGATTTAAGTCTCACGTACATCTCACCCTCCCTTTTACACGGTAAAAGTCGTCCTGTCCGAATCCTATTTTGACTCACGTCACGCACTATCTGATTTAATGATTATATAAACAAATATTATCTCCCGTTCTTTAATAGTTACAATAGTTTGACTTTCAAAATTTGACTATAATTATATTTACTCACATGCTAAAAATATTGAGTATTATACAATATTAATATTTTGAAAATTCACATTAATAGAAATTTAATAATATCTTATACGAAGTACATAATAATTTGATTTTGTATCTGAGTAGAATCGTAGTCAAAGTAAAGGGTGTGAATAGTGCGAAAATCACAATGTTGCAGCTATTAAAGAATATATGAAATATAAAGAACTCTTAAAAGAGTATTGGGGTAGCTCGGTGCACGAAAGCATCCCTGTAAGGTGATGAGGGTCTAGAAAAGGGTCGGCACCACAAAATCATTGGGGTGGGAATATCTGTTTGGTTTAATCGAACTGAACCATATATACCAAATCGAACTAAACTGAACCGAAACCGGACCTTATGCAATTCAATTTGAGTTTGATAGCATTTCTTCCAAACTGTATTAAACCAAACCGAACCGATACTGATAAAAACGGAATAGAACCGAACCGAACTAAAGAAATTTTATAAAACCTTCATATATTATTAAGAAATAACAAATTCAAACTTAACCAAACCAAACTAAATCAAACCGAAAAATAGTATATTTTTTGTATAATCTCTCAACCCGTTTCAAACTGAACCGAAACCAAAAATTGATATGTCCTTCCCTAGCATTTCATAACAAATTTGACAAAAGACCATTCTAAAGATTTGAGCCCGTGAACTCTTGGTCAAATAGTAACACCTTAACCTATGAGTATCACACTAATTTTATAATTGGGTCCACATCTTTGATTTTGACCACTTTTGATACACGACTTTGCGTTTTCGCTCATATATGGTCCTTACGTCAATGTTTTTAGTGACTAAAATCGCCGAAAAAGGACCACAACAGATCAAGAGACATTAGTCAACTATAAAAAATGAATAAATTGAAATACGTCGACTAAATGTGGAATTGTCATAAAACTCATATGACCAAAGTGAAATTAATTCGTGAAAACAAGAATGACTTCCGTGCAATGGATTTGAGACATGGTGGTTTAAAATAGGGGTGATCAATTTGGATTACAGTTTGATTTTCTTCAGTTTTGGTTTATTCGGGTTGGGAGAATTCGTACCAAACTAAAACCGTCTGTGTTTCGGTTTGATTTTGGTTCGATTACAGTTCGGTTCGGTTTATTAAAGTGAAAATATTAGGTTCAATTTATTTTTATTTTATTCGGTTTCTTAGGTTTATTATTTTATTTGATCAAGTTCTATATTTTATTATTAATACATAAAAGTAGTAGTTCATCTCATCTTCTATATTTTAGGATTAGAACATGAAAGTAGTAATCCATCTCATCTTCTTTTATTTATTATCTAAATAAAAGTAGTAGTCAATCTCATCTTCTTTTATTCATTATAAAATAAAACTTCTAACATCTTTTCGATCTCAAGAAAAAAGACTCATTTCTCACAAAAAAATTAATTTTTGTAGTCTCGAAACATACGCCTCTAAAAAGCACATCGTTAAACCTCAAATTGTAGTGTAGTGGAGTAAGGATGTTTTTACTTGGACTGTAATTTGTTGGTCTGATCTGTTTAAGTCTTGTCTGGTCTGTTTAAGTCTGGTCTGAACTGGTAAACGTCTTGTCTCTGTATATTTTATTTCTACGAAAGTCAAATCTGCTCTGATATGATCTGTTTAAGTATGATCTGGTCTGATATGGTATGTTTAATTTTGGTCTGGTTTGAGACCAAAAACAGTCCAAATAAAAACATCCTAAAATTGAAACACCACCGTAATTAATTATTGTTTTGTATTGTGTTGGGACTTGTTTGTTGGCCAGAGTCATGTGATGAGGGATGATGAATGAAACATAGCTTTCGAATCCTTCTGAGAGGAATTTGATATCAGCAAACTTACAAGGAGCTAGAAATGTGAAACAAACACGCACTACATTTTCATTTTCACCCCATCCATCAAAGCTAGCTACACCCCCATACCTGGCCTTGCTTGTGCATGTACTTTTTGTAAGATATCTGCTCTATGCTAACAAGTCAAACATGCTATCAACCATTTCCAATACTACCTCATACTTAATTAGACTTTGGATTATTACTCCTCACTTCAAAATATTTAAAAACTCAGGAAATTAAATCAGATATTTTTTTCTTTCTTTCTAAAATATACTTCGTACTTCTATTGAAGGTTAATAATACGGATAATACATATACACGGGTTTGACACTATGTGATATGTATATATGATAATGACATTATATATGATATTACTTGTTCGTCCTAGAATAAGTTGAGCACACTCTCCGTCAAATAAAATTCTTACTGGTTTGATTTGATTTGAATCAGAGTTTAAAATAGTAAGTATAAAATGAAAATGTATGATTGTGTTTGAGTACAAAAATACAAATGAAATTAGGCGGTCACACAACACTTTCCAAAAAGGAAAATGCGAATGATTTTTTCGAACATCTCAAAATGATAATTGAGAAGAATTTTAAGAGACGGAGGGGTATATGCACTTAAATGTTAAAAAGAACTGGAAAGACTGAAGGAGTATGTTCTACGTATTGATGCAAGTATTAATAAACTAGTCTTTTACCTAGGTTTTGCTCTAGATTATTTGAATATTTTATCAAGGGTACGGTGTAGCCAGGTATGACCGTATGAAGGTCGAGGTGGGCCGAATTGAAGAACTTTTTCAGAATTATTTTTACACTTCAACTAAAAAGAATTTTCAAATTTTGGATGAGCGGTGATCGGTTGCACCCTCCCCTGTCCTTGTATTGTATACAATCGATAAATAATCCATCATTTTAGTTAATATATATAAACGTTTTTTTGCTATGGATAGAAGTTTGTTTAGAGAGAAAATATTAAGATTGTGTTTGCTCATTACCTTGATATTGCAATGTACAATTGATCACTAAAGAAACTTATCCTCAAGGTAAGTATATATCAAATGTTATGTGATAACATTTAACTTTGACTTTTATTGATAGTTTTTTTCAAAACTTCCCACCACAAAAAATTGATTTCTTAGGAAATTGAATAAAATAAAGTTGTCATATGATGAAAATATATGATTCTTAATAAGTAGAGCGTAAACTTTATCTTTCATAGCTTTTCGAGTTATGACTTTGGCTTCCGATAGTTGTTTTTCCGGTCTGGTTATAGCGAACCACGTTCCATTGAAACTATGCGTGATTTATCAATATTTCTCAATGTTGGGTTAATGACCCAAATAGAGGGTCGACCCATTAAGCCCATTTTCGGACGAACGTCTATGCCCAACAGAGTATATGGGAGGAGACGAACGTCTATAGGCAACATAAATAATCATGTTTCAAAGACCAAGGCTAGTGAGACGCACGTGGCCATCTCCAGCCCACGGCTAGGAGGAGACCCGATCCAAGAGCTAATCAACGAATTCTACATAAGGGCTAGGCGACGCACGTCCCACAACCCTTGCAGCATCACCAAGAGGCAAACCATAGAATCGAGAGGACACTCGTCTCCACGGATTGGGCGGGAAACCAAGATTTTGGCGGGGAGCGCATTTAATGCTAAGGATTTGGTGGTTGGGATATCAACCATTCAAAGTTCTTCACGTCGATCAGCATAGCCAACTGCCCATTGGTAGTATAAATAGTAGCATTTATTTCATTGTAAAGGGTTGACAACGTATCTGCCTTAGCACTTTAGCTTACTTTCAGCTCATAGCTTAAATACTCGCAGCTCTTCTACTGAGGTGTAAGACGAAGGCCTTCGGCCTTAGCAAACATATTGTATCGGGGAGTTATTAAGTTCTAATAATACTCGATCCACTTACTTGCTTACGTTTCTTGGTCCATTTTATTTGCTTGCATACCATATTCATCCACAATATCCACTCGAAATCCTTGGTCTTACGTGTTGGACCAAGGGTTGAATGAATAAACCTTATATGACATGATAACATTATATGAGCTCTGATTTTCATACGGAGGACATGATTAGACAATCCAATCATTGGGGCCAAATTACGAAATTGGTAAAAAGAAAGAGGGTGTGTTACCAAATTGGTAAAAAAAATACATCCGAGATAAATTGGTAAAAAAAGAAGTCTCGGTGACAAATTGGTCATTTTTTGAGTGAGACACTTTTGGTTCTCAACTTTAGAATTCCCGACATTTCATATTTTAAGTATTATGAAATTGACATTTCCAGTCATTCTACATGATTTTGTCATCAAAAGGGGGGACTAAAAATGTCAACGGTTGTGTTTGATAGGAGATTGAATCAGTAGATTGATAATAGTGGATTGCGTTAGCTATTTTAACTAACCACTTTCATTAACCGTTTCAAAATAAAAAAGTTAGTAAAGATGTTTGCCATAAGCTTTTTAGACGTAAGGATATGAATTTAAAAGTTTCTATAGTTAACTAAATTTTATTTCTTCTAATTTTAATAAGTTTTGAAAAAAAATTAAAAATTATAGGATAGTATTTACATTTATTATAAATAACCATGAACACTATCATTTTTAACATATGTATAATAAGGCGACCACACATATAAATTCATATATTTTTAGTGTTATTTTAAATATGACAATTATTTGTTTTTTTAAATCTACTCCACTCGTGTTAGAAAAAAAAACTAATAAATAGTCATATTTAAAATATTAATACTAAAAATATATAAATTAATATGTGTGTGCTCATGTTAGTAGTTATTTAAAACAAACAAAAGTTAAAATTTTAAAACTTTTTCAAAGACTTATTAAAAATAAAAGAAATAAAATTAAGTTACATATGTTGAGGAAAAATATTAATTGTGATCAAGCTTGTCTGATGTCTTGTTTATTTATCTAGAATAGATTAACGTTTTAATGTATTTATGATGTAATAAATCCAACTAAGGGTTTAAGGCCCAAAAAGGCCTAGGCCCAGAGTTCTAGGTTACCATTCTCGGTACCTGTACCTGCGCCTATATATACGCGTACTTGTGGTACAGGACTAAGAATAATCAGCAATACAGTACTATTTTATTCTCTAAAAGGTTTTCATACTTCTCGATAGTATAGCGTAAGGCTCTATTGCTCTTAGATTGATCATATCATTATCTAGACCTTACCTATATTGTCATAGATCGTATTTTGCTGTTCAATACATCCTTATTTTGGGACCAACAATTGGTATCAGAGCCGATCGATCGAGTACTGATCTGCATCGAAGAAAAACTGCGAAGAATGCTCTGTTTTATGTTTTCGATATTTTATTGAATCTGTCTTTGTAAATCTGTTTTTGGACAATTCTGTGTAAAAGTTATACTGTTGGATTCGTCTTTCAAAAACGAACCAGCAGTATATCTTCATTTTCGATATCTGTAAAGTTTGAGATTTGAAGTTTTCGATATAGGCATATCGAAAAACAGGTTCTCGGTACTTCAGCAGGTTTTTCGAAGATTGATTCATCCAGGAAGCTTCTCGACATCGAAAACAATTCAGCAGCAATCTTCGTTTTCAAAATTTTGAAAAATTTTTAAGTACAGGATTTCGACAGAATGATCTCGATACTGAGTTCTCGAACTTAGTTTTCGATACTAGCTTCTCGCACTAGTACTTTTCGATATTTATACTTTGAATATCTGATTTTGATATTACAGGTTCTCGACTTCAGTTCTCGATAATCAGTATATCGAAAAGTTTAGTTCTCGAAATTGAACTTCTCGATATCTGACTTCTCGATATTTCAGTTTTCGAACCTAGAATATCGAAAACCAAGTTTTCAAAGTCCTAATATCGAAAACTTACTTCTCGATAAACTTTCTCGAATTCCCTGTTCTCGAATATCTTTCTCGAGGTTTAACTTCTCGATATTCCATACTTAGAAATAATTATTTTCTAAAAACAGATCAATCACTCGAACGGTCACTTTCTCAAGAACAGCAGATATGGACGCTCTTTCAATAGGTAACGATAGCAGACCCCCTATCCTCAGGAGAGATGAGTACGTTATGTGGAAGAACAGATTTCTCAACTTCCTCGAGAGCAAAGACAATTCCTCAGCTATGCTGGAATCACTGACAGAGGGTCCGGCTCAATTATGGATGGTTCTAGGAGGAGACGATGAAAATCAGCCCCCTGTCGACCAAGTGAAAGTTCCAAAACCAGTAGAGATGTATACTGAAGAGGACAGATTGAGAGTCAAAGCTGATTTAATGGCAAAAACGTACCTACTCCAAGCAATTCCGAATGATATTTATATACTGATTGACAGTATGGATTCTGCTAAGGAGATGTGGGATGAAATCAGAAAGCTGATGGAAGGAACCAACCTAGGTTTGAAAACCAAGAAGGCAAGCACTCTCACTGCCTATGATTCCTTCAAGGCTAGACCCGGTGAACCTCTGCATGAGACTTACAACAGATTTGTTAAGCTGGTGAATGATCTGAGAAAGATAAATGTGAACAAAGCTAACATGGAGCTGAACATACGGTTTCTATCAAGTCTGAACCCTGAATGGAAGAGGACAGTGAAGAATGTGAGACAGAATCTGGATCTTGATGAAGTTGATCTCTACACAATTCATGACCATCTACAGCAATTTGTGAATGACACTGCAGAGCCTGAAGAAAACAGAGTTAATGATCCACTTGCTCTTGTGCTGGAAACTCAAACGAGAAGTACAGCTAAGATGCAAAGGAAGAAGAAAGCTGCAGTCGTGTCTGAAGATGAAGAAAGCGATGAAGAAGTAGATGTGGAGTCGGAGCTGGTAGAGCTGCAGAAGAAAATGGCGCTCTTAACCAAGCAATTCAATAAGAAGTTTGTGAAGAAAAGTACTTCATCCAACAAGCTGAGAACTTCCTCATCCAACTACAAGCCGAAACAGCTTGAGCAAAATTCCTCAGAAAGAGCTGTTGCAGCAGAAGAAGCTCCCAAGTGCTTTAATTGCGGAAAGGCTGGACATCTGATCAAAGATTGTCGCCTACCAAGAAGAAGGGACTTCAATTATTACAAGCAGAAGATGCTCATGAACAAGCAGAAGATGTTCATGGCAAAGCAAGAAGATGAAAATGCTGCAATGCTCGCTGAGAATGACCATTGGATGGAGGATGATTCTTCAGATGAGGAAGAAGAAAACTTAGCTTTGATGGCAATCGTGGAGAAGGATGAAAGAAAGGGTGATGCTGCGATCCCCAGAGATGATGAAGGTGAAAGCTCAAATAGCAATGTAAGTCCTTCTAAAAACTCATGTTCTTGCAAATGCAAAAATCTTTCTTTAATAGAAAAGGACAAGATTATTAAGGAGCTTGAGACGAGACTTGATAACAATCACAAAGTTTTACTTAAGAACTTGCATAAAAATGCCTGTCTTACTTTGAAACTTGATGAGTCAACGAAAAAGGTAGAAAAATTGACCTTAGAAAAGGATAAGTTGGCACTTAGGACAACTGAATTGACTAGTGAACTGCGTAACACCAAGACAGAGCTTAATCAAACAATTGAACTAAAAAGAGTCTTACATGAGCAAAGAAGTGCGCTTTATAGGAAAATCAAAGAGCTTGAGGATTTGTTAGCTAAGCGTGATCAAACTGAACAAACAATTTTCTTGAATCAACCCAAGGATACCCGTTTCTATAATTCCAAAGAAGGTCTTGGTCTATCGAATCCCTGTAACCTGAAAAAGGTCAAATGTAAACAACTATATGATGTTAATTACATGGGATTCGGTCTAACCAAACTTATGCACTTTACGGCTGCAAAAGAAACGGAGGAACTTGAGGCTGAGAAAAGAACAAACACAACAAAAGCTCAAATCTCTTTTGATTATTCTGCTTTGAACAAAAGTTATGCTACAGCTGAATCTGTCTTTTCTTCTGATGAATGCGTGAGTCTTTATCCTTCTGAAAAGGAAGCTGTGTCTGATTTGGAACCTCCCTCAAACTCACATTCCGAGGTTGATGAACCATACATTCCTCCTCTCATTAAGAAATTTGAAAATCTACACATTTCTCTTGAAAATCAAAGAAAGAGTTTTGAAGAAGAAAGGAAGAGTTTTGAGAGTGAGCGGGAAAAATTATTGAGTGAACTTACTCTTTTGAAAGAACAGTCTCAATCAAACACAGCCTCCCAATCTACAAGCAGTACAGACTCAACCATTGATCATAACCACAAAATTCCCAACATTTTTGAAAATCCATCTGCTCACTCCAAGTCTCCTTCGGTTACAGGAACCAAAGTGAGTCGGAGATGGGAGAAGAAAGAGGAGTGGAGGAAGAAACGAAGAGAGGTTGCTGAAGGAAAGAAGAAAATATTTTTGGGAAATAAGAAGTCCTGTTCTAGCGCAATGTTTTATTCTAAAAATAATTGTAGCTCTTGCTCTGTTAAGCATGTTTGTACTCATAATTCAGTCTTGAGTCCCAAGCTGAATGTTTTTAAGATTAATAACAAACCTTGTTCATCATCTGATTATGTCAATGATTGTACTGGCAGTTTTACAAGTTCTGATTTTGATAGTGATGTGAATAATGTGAAATGGAGAAGGAAGAGTGAACATAAGACTGAAAGGAAATCTGAGAATGAATTTGTTGAGGGTTATTATGACTTTTTGCACTTAAAATATCCCCTCAAGATTCATTCAAAGAAACATCTGAAAAGACTCTCTAAAGAAGAAATTTTTAAGCCATACCTTAATCAACATCCATTCACTCACTATGATCATGTCTCATCTCCTCCTTCAATTAAACAGAAATGGTTACCCAAATCTGAATCTGAAAAAGAAAAAGTTCAAACTTTGACTGAAAAAGCTGTTGACCTTGGATCACAGCTCAAAGAAAAATTTAAAAAGATGTTTTTGATTAATAAGGAAGGACCCATCCTACGGTGGGTACCTAAGAAAACTTAATTGTTTTGCAGAACGGTCATGTGTGGCACTTGGATTCTGGCTGCTCAACCCACATGACCGGAATAAAACACCTGCTGAGCAACTACACTTCATGCTACGGAGGAAATGTGAGATTCGGCAACAACACATCGTCTCCTATTCTTGGATACGGAGATGTCATCTGTCCGAGTGTCACCATAAGGGCTGTCTCCTATGTGAAAGGACTGAAGCACAATTTGTTAAGCATTGGACAGTTTTGTGATAGCGGGATGGAAGTGAAGTTCAAATCTAGACAATGCTGTGTGATAGACAGCTATGGAAACACATTATTAACGTGCAACAGGACATCAAACCTGTACACTATTGATCTGAAAAGTGTTCAATCAACTTCTTCCATCTGCCTGTTGTCCAAAGCTTCCTCTGAGCAAAACAGCCTGTGGCACAGACGCCTATCTCATCTGAACTTCAAACAACTGATCTTTCTGTCCAAGAAGAAACTTGTGAAAGGGCTGCCTACTCTGAAGACTTCCGCTGACAACCACTGTGGTGCCTGCAAATTAGGCAAAATGGCAAGGAGATCTCACAAGTCAAAACAAATCCCATCCTCCTCTCAAGCATTACAACTGATACACATGGATCTGTGTGGACCAATGAGAGTACAAAGTATCAATGGACGGAAATACACTTTAGTCATTGTGGATGATTACTCTCGATACACATGGACCAAATTCTTGAGGACAAAAGATGAAGCAACAAAAACCATCATAACCTTCATCAGGACAATTCAAAATTTCCTTCAGAAGAGTGTTCAAGTGGTGAGAACAGATAATGGAACCGAGTTCAAAAATCAGTGCCTTACTGATTTCTTTGAATCTCAGGGTATCACTCAACAGTTCTCTGCGGCAAAAACTCCTCAACAGAACGGAGTAGTTGAAAGAAAGAACAGAACTCTCGTTGAAGCAGCACGCACTATGCTCATACAATCCAAACTTCCTCACTTCATGTGGGCAGAAGCCATCAACACTGCGTGCTTCACTCAAAATCGAACCACTATTCACAGGCGCTTCAACAAGACCCCCTATGAAATTCTTTTCAACAGAACTCCTGACATATCATTTTTCAGAGTTTTTGGCTGCAAGTGTTTTGTTCTGAATGATAGAAGTGAAAGAAGCAAGCTCGATCCAAAGGCCAAAGAAGGTGTGTTTATTGGCTACTCAACGCAATCCAAAGCTTATAGAATCTACTTGAGGGATCGACGAACTGTCATAGAGAGTGTACATGTTGCATTTTATGAAATGGCAGATTTTGCATCTGAACACTTCTTGACAGAACCCACTCTTTCTGAACATCAAAATTCTGATGGAGCTGAAGCAACTGAGCAAACATCTACTGAACGTGCGATTCTTGATTCTCTCTTTGAACACTTCTATGAGAATCCACGTAACACAAATCCACAGCAAAGGACTGCACCAACAACAGAACCTACAGCAAAGATGCCACTTTTGCTTGATCTTACTGAAAATGAAGAAGATGCTTTCTCTCAATCCGATCATGAAGATCCAGAAGATCATCACACAGAAGCAACACAAGCAACGGCATCAACACAAATCTCACCAGAAACACAAACAACAACTCCTGCTGAATCAGTGCACTCTACACCTCAACAAACATCATCTAATATCTTTGAGGACCCGGATCACCCCATCATAACTCCAATCCCTCTAACACATGAGCGGAAGTGGACGAAGGCACATCCTGTTGAACAAATAATTGGAGATCCAAGTCGTGGAGTATGCACCAGAACTGCAACAGCCAATGAATGTCTCTTCTCCTGCTTTATCAGTCAGTCTGAACCAACGAAAGTTGCTGACGCATTAACTGATCCTGATTGGGTGATTGCCATGCAAGATGAGCTCAATCAATTTAGCAGAATGAACGTATGGACACTTGTGCCTAAACCACAGAAGAAAACCATTATTGGCACAAAGTGGGTCTTCAAAAACAAGCGAGATGAAGATGGAATCATTGTGAGGAACAAGGCAAGGTTGGTTGCCAAGGGATACAATCAACAAGAGGGCATAGACTACGATGAGACTTTTGCACCCGTAGCAAGAATTGAAGCTATCCGCCTCTTTCTTGCTTACGCAGCACACAAGAACTTCACAGTCTATCAAATGGATGTGAAGACGGCTTTTCTGAATGGTATTCTTGCTGAAGAAGTCTATGTCGCTCAGCCTGAAGGATTTATAGATCCAAGATTTCCTGATCATGTGTATAAACTGAATAAAGCACTGTACGGATTGAAGCAAGCACCGAGAGCCTGGTATGATGCACTGACAGATTTCTTAACAGAATCAGGCTTCTCAAAAGGAAAGATTGATACAACTTTGTTCATCAAGCGTCAAGACAATGATATTCTTCTAATTCAAATCTACGTTGATGACATCATCTTTGCTTCCTCCAATCCTGATCTATGCAAGCAATTTGAAGAATTGATGAGAACAAAGTTTGAAATGAGCATGATGGGAGAGTTAAATTTCTTTCTCGGTCTGCAAGTGAGACAGCTGCCGGATGGAATCTTCATCAATCAATCAAAATACATCCTGGACATGCTGAAGAGATTCAATGTTGAAAGTACTACATCCATGAGAACGCCTATGTCCCCCAACAATAAGCTTGACTCGGACCCCACAGGGAAACCAGTTGACGCTACTCATTATCGGGCTATCATTGGATCGCTGTTATATCTTACCTCAAGCAGACCTGACATTATGTTCTCCACATGCTTATGCGCGCGTTTTCAAGCTAATCCCAAAGAATCTCACCTCTCTGCTGTGAAAAGAATCTTGAGATACCTAAAAGGCACAGTCAATCTGGGTCTGTGGTATCCCAAGAACTCAGGTTTTGACCTCATTGGATATACTGATGCTGACTTTGCTGGTTGTCGGATGGATCGGAAGAGTACATCGGGAAGTGCTCAATTCTTAGGAGAAAAGCTAGTCTGCTGGTCCTCCAAGAAGCAAAACTGTGTGTCTACATCTACAGCTGAAGCAGAATATGTTGCGGCTGCTAGCTGTTGTTCACAAATCATTTGGATGAGAACTCAGCTCAAGGACTACGGCTTCACTTTCAATCATATTCCCATCTACAGTGACTCCCAAAGTGCAATCGCCATAACCAGCAACCCCGTTCATCACTCGCGCACCAAGCACATCGACCTGCGGTATCACTTCATCAAGGACCATGTGGAGAAGGGAGATGTTGATCTGTACTTTGTAAGCACTGAGCTTCAACTAGCTGACATATTTACTAAGGCACTGGATGAAAAGAGATTCCAGTTCCTAGTATCTAAGTTAGGCATGTTGAATCTCGAGCCTATGTAATTGTGTTATCTCCATGGTCTGAATAAAATGTGTGCGTGTGTGGTGTGCGTTGCATGTGTTGAGGGGGAGAAAAGGGAGAAAATAAAAGAGAGAGGAATACTTTGAGGAGGAGAAAATCAGAAAATCAAAAAAAAAAATGTGTGTGTGTGTGTAGAAAATCAGAAAAGAAAGAAAAAGAGTGTGTGCGTGTGTGAGAAAATCAGAAAAGAAAGAAAAAGAGTGTGTGCGTGTGTGAGAAAATCAGAAAAGAAAGAAAAAGTGTGTGTGTGTGTGTGGGAAAATCAGAAAAGAAAGAAAAAGAGTGTGTGCGTGTGTGAGAAAATCAGAAAAGAAAGAAAAAGAGTGTGTGTGTGTGTGTGTGTTTTTCATTTTTTTCATGCACAATTTGAGGGGGAGTTTTGTTTATCTACAAGAGTGCAAGTGCTTTTGGGCCCCATTCATTCAAAAAAAAAAAGGGAAACTGGGCCCAACTCAAACCTTTGGGCCCAGGACATTTTCTCGCAAGGCCCAAACCCAATTTCTCGCATATAAAAGATGACTTCGAGAACTTCTTTTCGCATTATTCACTTTCTCGCATAAGCTTTCTCGAAGTCCAGAGTTTTCGAAGTTTAAAACGTTTTCTCGCAATCTTCTCGAATCAATCTTAAGGTAGAATTCAAGGTTTTTGATCATCAACAACATCAATAAAATGGTTTTCGCACACAATGGCAAGTTCTCGAATCCAAAACTTGAAAGAAATTTCTCGAAATGGAATATCGAGAACTATATATTTCTCGAAAACTGAAAACTTGAAAATCGAAAAGTTTTGGATATTATCTTTGTGATTATGTGTAATTGCAGGTGGTTCTCGACATTTCTTCTGAGTACGAACTCGAGAATACATCTTTCTCGATATTTGAATTCGAGGAATTGTTTCTCGATATTTCAAATCTCGTAAGTCAGTTCTCGATATTTGAACCTCGAAAAAGTCTTTTCGATGTTTAAATACCGAGAACCTACTTCTCGAAGTTTGAAATACCGAGAAGCAGTTCTCGGTAGTTAAACATCGAGAAAGGAAATTCTCGAAGTTTAGATCTCGAGAAGGACTTTTCGATATTCTCACATCGAGAACCAAGCTTTCGATGTTTGAGTATCGAGAAGAGCTTCTCGGTATTTAAACCTCGAGAACCTACTTCTCGATATTCAAACCTCGAAAAGTTGGTTCTCGTGGTTTACACTCAGAAATTTTCTCGAGGTCCCACCTGTACACATCTGATCTGAAAAATTGCAAAAACAAAACACAAATAAAACATTCATTTGAACAATGTGCTGACCCAATGTCTTCAGCTAATCATGTCAGGAACAGCCAAGAATACACAATTAAGCAATGAACTGTACCCAAAAGAGAACTGGGTCCCACTTTATGACAACAACTTTCAATTGGACCTGAAGCTCTTCAAATGTCAGGACCCAGTCATTCTCTCCATCCTACAGAAACACTACCTTTGGACTGCATTCAACGAAGCTAAACCAGTACCAATGGTATACCTGCAGCAATTCTGGGGCTGTATGCGAACTGAAAGCAAGAAAGATCGGTCTAAGATCATGACCAAGCTGAATAATGTAAGAGCGGTGCTGACACCCTCTACAATGAGGGAGACTCTGAATCTCCCGGTGCTCCAGAACTATGCACCGCTTCCCTCCAATGAAGATCTGATCACAGACATGAAGAAGCTGGGGTATGAAGGTCCGTTACCCCTGATCTCAAACTTCACCATCTCAAACCTGCCCCACCCATGGAAGAGTCTGTTCGGCCTGGTAAACAAGTGTCTATCTCCTAAGCACGCCGGACATGACAAGTGCAACAAGCAGATCCTACAAATCTTCCATGGGATCGCATATGACAAACAGTACGACATGGCCCAGCTCTTCTGGACAGAGCTGATGGTGCTGATGATCCACAACATGTTGGAAGCCACCCCTACAATCCCTAAGCATAAGGAAGACAAGCACTTCGCTGCGCCCAAGCTAAAATACTTCCAGAGGGACAGCAACAAAGCTGAAGCACTGCCTATTCCGGACTCCCTGCTTGATCTAGCAAACCCGAGGGATAAGGCAGTCATCGACTACAAAGAGTCATTGAAAAGAACGATTCCTATGGTTCAGCAAAACCCAGCTGGACCTTCCCAAGGGACCAAGCCAAGTGAGGGTAGTAAGAAGAAGAGAGCCCCGCCACAGAAACCAGTGGCAACCCGGCCTAATGATGATCAGTCTGCTAACTCTTTCGAGAGGACCCAGACTGCTGAGGGCCAACCTAATGCTGAGGACACTGCCGATGAACCATCAAGCCAGGCCCCTTCTAATAAGGCTGGTGGTGAGGCCTCCGATAGCATGGCCAAAGGGAATGAACGAAGAGATGATGATGATGATGATGCAGATGATGATGATGACATGGAGGGAGTCCTGATCAGCAACAGGAAGAGAGCTGGTAAACAGGCCATTCCGATAGACTCCGACTCCTCATCCGAAGAAATGGAGGCTGCACTCACACCCCGACCACTCAAGGGGATCATTATTAGTGAGCAGCGCTCCAAGAAACGAAATGCAAAGCCTGCATCATCACAGCCTATGAAGAGGCTCAGAAAGAAAAGTGCAGTGGAGGAGGAGCTGGCACTGTACGATGACTGCGACACCTTTGTCACCATAGACCGAACCACGCCCCTAGGAGCAGGAGCTGACCTTGTCAGTTCCCGGGTAGAAGTCGCAGCATCCGGTTCAACTGCGCATGCACAGCCCTCTCCCAGCCACTCTCCAGTCTCCCAACAGGCTGGAGTTTCAATAACTCAAGGGGAGGTTTTACCGAACTCACTGGTTCCCTCCGAATCAGTTGAGCATCTTAGTGGTCATCAACCTCGGACCACTAACCCCATTCGTTCTATCACATCGAGTCTAGGTGTCGCCATTCCTACATTTTTGAATTTTTCTAGGACACCTACACTATTCACTGCACATACAGGTGCACTCACCCTGAATGCAACGACCGGAGTGCAAACTATGATGGTCGGAAGCCCTGCTACGCCAACAATGCCTCGATCATTGAACGCAGGCCACACATCAGCTATCTTCACTGATGCTGTGACAACAGTTACAACCCCTGTAACTGGAACCATTATCCCCGAAGACATTCTCGTATATCTGAATAGCTTTCTAGAGTCTACCATTAAGCCATGGGTGCATGAAGCAATAACCGCTAATGCACAAGACTCTGGAAGTACCCCGGTTGTTCAGGATATACCACCCAAACCTCAAACAACAAAGCCCCCAACTACTTTAATCCCAATTTCCCAACCTTTAACCCTAGGAAACCAACAACCATCCACTTCAAGGGGAACCCAGGATACAGAACTAGTATCCTCCCCTACAACGACCAAACCCAATCTCAAAACCATACCCTTCGAGGACCTTGTAGCTGAGGTCTTTGACCGTATACTAGACGTGGAAGAAGGCAACCTTACCCCTCTTCAAAAAGCCCTTCTCCATGCTCTAGATACACAGAACACATGCCGTGACAGTCTCCGTGGCGCTAAACGTTCACATGAGGATCCCGATGATTCGGATTCTCATGAGGGGGAGAACAAGCGCCAGCGGATACTTGAGCATGTTGCTTCTACTAGCCAACCCTCTAAGCCAAACCAACCCTCCACCTCTACCAATGAGCAACCCACTACTTCAGCCAGCCATAAATCCCTAGCCACTCTCTCTAGCATGGTCGAGCTAGACATAACATCCCGAGGTGCATCTCCTATAGATGTTAACCAAGGACGGAATGGAAGTCCTGATGATGCTACCACGAGTACATCTTCCTACTCAGGCCATCAGCTAGAACCTAGTTCGAAACTGATGACAACGGGCAATCCTGAGGATCCCGGTGTTTCACACGACGAGTCACCTTCGACACAGCAGCAAGCTCCCTCTGAACCCTCTGACAATCCAATACAAGATGAGCTTGAAGATCTTCTAGTTCATGATCAATGGCCCCGCAAATGGACAGAGTGGGATGACCTTAGAGTGGAAGCCGATCAGTACGAAATGTGTCGAAGCTGGCATCTCAGAGAGTTCCTCAATAAATACCATGCAATGATGATTGGACTCGATAAAGACGAACTCAAGGAAGGGGAGAATCAAAAAGAAAACCTCAAGGAACCAGAACCAGCTAAAGAAAAATGGGAAATCATAAGGATCAAAGCCCCCTTTCTTGAAGAAATTCGAGAGAAGATTTGGAGACAACCAGAAAAGGTCAAGCAGTTCAGTGAATTAAAAATGCGAGGAATCAATCACTTGAAAGGAAAATACAGAGGAGGAAATCTGTATATGCTAGGACATAGATCCACAGGGCAACGTCGACAAGTTCTAAATCACAATCTTGCAACAAGTGGATGTCCCATATTGAAAATCTTGGAGATCACAGAAGATTACCTGGAGACAATTAAGTTCATGATTTTTCGTCTACAACGTACTGATGGCTCGGAGTTCACCTGTCAAGAGAATGACTTCTTTCTACTGCACATGGATGACATTTATCAAATGTTCATGAGGTGCAGGGAGCTTCCAGTTCACAAAGACAGACTCGCCAAAGAAGGCTTCGAGGCGATAAAAAGATTCATGACAAGACAAGTTCGGTTCTATGCCTCTCATGACCTCCAGATGACCATAGAACACAACTATTCAAAGGTGAATCTTACTAGACCGAACTTGAGTAGATCTGGCCTTGAATCCTTTGAAGCATATCATATCTTTGACAATCCAGTATCAGTCATCTATCTGAATCATAACAACGAAAAGCGTCTAATGTTCGTGGATGAAATTAACAAGTATTGTGACGGAACGTTGAAGATCATCCAGGAGCAGCTCCGATCAAAGAAACAAGAACTTGGACAGAAATCGACTGAAGCCACTGAAGGAGACCAGAAGGAACTGCACAGAATTGACAACATCCTACAGGCCATCGAAAAGCAACTTGATAGAAGAAATTCACTCAGAAACTATGAGCACGCACTTAATCTCAGAAAGAATTATTATAAAGCTCAAAAGTGAAGAGAAGAAGAAGCAAGACGGCACTTGATCACAAAGGGGGAGATTGTTGAGGAAAAATATTAATTGTGATCAAGCTTGTCTGATGTCTTGTTTATTTATCTAGAATAGATTAACGTTTTAATGTATTTATGATGTAATAAATCCAACTAAGGGTTTAAGGCCCAAAAAGGCCTAGGCCCAGAGTTCTAGGTTACCATTCTCGGTACCGGTACCTGCGCCTATATATACGCGTACTTGTGGTACAGGACTAAGAATAATCAGCAATACAGTACTATTTTATTCTCTAAAAGGTTTTCATACTTCTCGATAGTATAGCGTAAGGCTCTATTGCTCTTAGATTGATCATATCATTATCTAGACCTTACCTATATTGTCATAGATCGTATTTTGCTGTTCAATACATCCTTATTTTGGGACCAACAACATATATAAACTTTTAATTCATATCCGTAATGGTCGTATTAACAAAACAATTCAAAATATGTGTTTCTCCTGGAACGAAATAGACAAAGTATTAGGAAACACTAAATGAAAATTTTTCAAATTATACACGATTTCGTAAAACCAACTTGATAAAGGATTCCATCATATAGACTGTTACAAAACATTTCAAATGCATGTAATCTCTTTAACCAGAATGATTATATTCTTATATTTGGAAATTGATGCTCCATACTATATTTCCATATCGATCAATACTATATGGAAATAATTGTATAAACTGTAATAAATGTAATAAATGTACAAACTCTAGAAATAAATGTATAAACACCTTAGTTTAACGTCTAAACCTGAAACGGTGAAAATCAAGGGACTTTCCGGACTAATGTCCAAGTCACTCTCACTTTCATATGAGACCCTCCTCAGTCCTCACCATTTGCATAGTATAAGAACAAGGATCAAGTAGCCATTAAAGGAGTCTTAAGCTTTCTAGAGAGACGTTGGAGAAGAAGAAAATATTTAATTTAAGTATTATGATGTTAGATCAAACCAGATTAGACTAGCTCAGACCAAACCAGTTCATGCCAGACAAGACCAGACCAGACTTGGATAGTAATAAAATACACAAAGACCAGACATTTACCAGACCAGTTTAGACTAGACCACACTGGACCAAACCAGCAAATTTCAATGAAAGTAAAAACATCCTTAATATTGTGATTTTTACACTATTCGCACATTTTACTTTGACCATAATTTTCTACTAATATATATATATATATATATATAATCAAACTATCATGTATAAAATGTTATTAAATTTCTATTAACGTTAATTTCCAAAATACACAGTCTTAACTTTTTATAATGTTTGCTAATATGTAATTAATTATAATTACAATCAAAGTTGCAGAAAATGTAAAAATCAAATTGTTGCAATTATTAAAGAACGCGCGGAATAGTATATTTCATTAATTGGGTAATTAACAATTTATTTATGAAAAAGTAATTGAAAAATGCCAATTACAATCACGTCTCGCTTTTGAGTTCCATGACTTTTTTATTTGATTTAATAAGGAAAGGATCTGCGTGTGAAAGGAATTTATTTTGGTGAGAAATGAATCTTATATTTAAATGACCGCAAATTATACCGCGGGATCGGCCCACCATGAGCATGGTGTGCCGATCCCAAAATAGCATAATTTCATTAATTAAAACAACAAGGAACAAAACCCAATGCCGCCGACTTATTATTAAAAATAGAGAGCCGATAACAGCAAGCAACAAAACCTCCTTCGTTATTGCCGCCACCGGGATTGTTGGGGCAACAAAACCTTTATCATCCGTTTAAATAATTGATGTGTTGTTTATATATATATTGCGTTTATGAACGATTTAATAATTACATATTGTATTGTTAATCATGAAAAAATAACGATTTAGGAGAAGGCTACTTTGGAGAAAGTCGTGGGTTATATAAATGATATATATATATATATATATATATATATATATATATATATATAGAGCACTCTTCCGGTCAGGAATTCCTGACCGGAACCGCCGTCCGGACGGCGGCGTTTGTCCGCCTTCCGGGTGGAATTTTTCGATGAAATTTTTATGACATGTTCTCCATCAAGTCTAGTTTATCCACAAAAAAATTCAGCCAAAAACTCATTCGGGAAGGTCGTCAAATGATTTTTGCAAGTTAACTGGTCCGGAAAATACATATTCCGGACGAGTTAACTTGCAAAAATCATTTGACGACCTTCCCGATTGAGTTTTTGGCTGAATTTTTGTGTGGATAAACTAGACTTGATGGAGAACATGCCATAAAAATTTCATCAAAAAATGTCACCGGGAAGGCGGTTCCTGTCCGGAATTCCGGACATGAATAAAATTCTATATATATATATATATTTATATATATATATATATATATATATATATATATATATATATATATATATATATATATATATATAAATTTCAATTGGGAAGGTTACTCAGGAGGTTCCGGCGGGAGAAGCTCAATTAATCCTCACCGGATGGAAAAAATGGAGTTAAAAAGAAAATAATTAAATATAGTATAATAATTTCAACGCAATATTAATACATGGAGTTGCATCTTTTTATGAACAATTTACATCTTGATGTGTGTGAGTTACATCTTTTTATATATAAGTTACATCTTCTGAAACACAAGTTACATTTAGACATACCTCAACAAGTTAAATTATGTGTACATCTTGAAACGTGGATTTGGCTCATAGTGTTCTCTTCAAACTTAGATTTACATTGACTTAGAAAAGTTACATTTTTATTGAGATTTACATTTCTGTTTATCTGAAGTTACATATTTACTAGTGTGAGTCACATTTCATTTTTTCATGAAAAAATGAACCAATGTTTTTTTTAAATAAAAAATGAACCTATGTTATTCAATCAAAAATGATTTTCTTATTAAAAAACATTTTTGATTGCTCTAATATTAAGAACAAAACATATGCACTATTTATGTAAAAAAATAATTGGACAATTAAACTCATTTTATTCCTTAAACATGAGTTACATTTTAGGGCACAAGTTACATTTGTTGTTAACTGAAGTTATATTTGTAACAACGCAAGTTACATCTATTTATGCACAAGTTACATCGCGCGTGTACTGTATTGTTCACGCGATTTTTTTTTAAAATAATTGCGAGAAACTACGTCGTTTTGGGTGTGGGAGTACGGTGGTGACCGTGGGGTGATACCAGGGTATACGAACTCTTATCCTTTTCATCCTTTTACAAGGTCTTTGACTATTTCCTTATGTAAATAATCCGTTTTCAATATAGTATAAGTCAAAACCGAATTTGAATGGATAAGGAAAGACATTATTAACAAAGTCGACTTGTCTCGTCGATTACTTTGGTGATGCAGACCCTTTGCGGTGATGACCGCATTTACCAAGTTTGCAAACTCCTTTGGTTTGAGAGATGCTTTAGTGTAGCCTGCGATGGACGTAGTGGAGGCTTGGCACTGTTATGGAGGAAAGAGGTGGCGGTGAATATACAAAGATTCTCCCAAAATTACCAGAGCGGCAATGACGACGAGAATCATGGTCTATGCTATAAGACCTAGCGACGGCCAATAACTCTTTATGTGGTCCTGGGTGATTTTAAGGACGTGATGCAGGCGCATGAGAAGGGGGGGCGATTTCTGCGACCCCCTTGGATGCTCGCGGGATTTCGGAATGCTGTTTGGGGGAGTGGCTTGTTGAACTTTCCTTTTAATGGATACCAATTTACGTGGGTGAGAGGCCGTGGAACTAGGAGTTGGGTAGAGGAGAAGCTTGAATGTTTACTTGTAAATGATTGATGGCTTACACTTTTTGGTCATGTGTGGGCTGCATCCATTCCCGGTAGTAGTAGTAGCGATCAGAGTGTTTTCATCCTTGATAGATCTATTGTTGAGAATATAACAGTTGCCTTTGAAATCCAGCACTTCTTGAAGCGTAGCAGGGCAGAGAAGGATATGTGGCTCTCAAATTAGATATGATGAGCAAGACATATGACAGATTGGATTAGGGATTTTTAAGGCATATTGTGGAATATTTCGGCTCTGACGATCGGTGGATAAATATTATTATGCAATGTGTGGAAACAGTTAAGTATCATGTTTAGGTCAATGGCGAGCTATTTGGTCCAATTACACCTTCTCATGGGCTTCGACGGGGGGAATCCACTTTCCCCATATTTATTAATTATGGTGGCAGAGGGTCACCTTTAGAGGACGAAGGAGCAGGAGGGGCCACTTCAGGGGATCCGCATGGCCCGAGTAGCTCTTGCGGTGTCTCATCTTTTATTTGCTAATGAGAGTTTTTTTTTTGTTTTGCAGAGCAAATGAAAGAGATTGTTTTGTTGTGAAAGAGATTTTAGCACACCATGCAGAGGCTTCAGGTTAGGTGATAAATTTTGATAAATCTAGTGCGCGGTTTAGTGAAAACTTCGCTTGGAATGACAAAGATTATCTAAGTAGTATTTTTGGGGTCTAGAAGAAGGTATTAAATTTGGGATTACCCTCGATGGTTGGGCGAAATAAAAAAGATATTTTTTGCTATATAATAGAAAACGTTGTCCAACGGATTCAAAGTTACAATAACAGTTTTTTATCGGGGGGGGGGGGGGGGGGGGGGAGGTTTTATTCCAAACGGTGGTACACAATGCCCCAATATGCTATGAGTGTCTTTTTGTTACCCGCAAACTTATGTAATGGGATTGACAGGACCATGATGGGTTTTCGTGGAGGGGTCACACTTTCAACGGAAAAGGCATCAGGTGGAAAACTTGGAGCGATTTATGTCCCATGGGAATATTTTGGATGCAAAGGTTGGTTGCAATTAATCCTTCTCTGATTTGGAGGAGCATGATATGGCGGCAGCGATCCCGACTGTTTGTGAGGGCTTTGTTTTTCGTATTGGGAGCGGTGAATCTGTGAGGATATGGAAGGATAATTGACTTATTACACCAGAAAGTCCAGAAGGGAGCCGACCGACCATGAATGAAGTAAGTGGACTGGAGCATATTCGAGGTAATTCCCCTATGTCAACAGAGGGGAATAGTTGGGGTGATGAGATACTGGAGGATCTTTTAGCAATGAAGATCGTGCTCTAATAACATGTATTCCAATACGAGAAGGACATGGGAAGGATGAACAAATCTGGGTAGATGAGCCAACAGGAGTTTACACGGTGCGTAGTTGTTATAGGAGACTCACCCGGAGGATAAAACTGGAGGTAGGTCGGGCTAAGATGTGGAAGGTGCCTCTACCACCAAAAGTGAAAGTCTTCTTATGGCAAGCTTGCATGGACTGCCTACACGGCAAACAACGCCTTGTACAAAGAAGAGTTCCGATTTGGCTGATTTGTGTTGTGTGCGGGCAAGAGGAAGAAAGTTATTTGCATATTCTACGTGATTGTGAACTAGTGATATTCGTGTAATTTCCGAGTGTATGTTTGTATTTTTAACTAGTTTTTATTAGTTCTAGTTGTGAAAATTACACACTTTTGGTGTAATACTTTATTTTCATTTTTTATTTGTAATTTAGTTAGATTAGGATTTTTCTGAGCTAAACAGGTCAAAGATCATCTAAGGGATCAAGATTGGACCTTAAAAGATCAAGGAAAGTGCAAGGAGACAAGAAAGATTTCGATTTGGAAAAAATACTCATGTACCCGGTCGGGTATTGCCTATACCCGATCGGGTAATTGCTTGATTCGACTGTCCAAATCAAATCCGAAGACAAATGATCGTGGGAGCAAATTTTCATAAAGATTTGTCACATACCCGATCGGGTATATACCCTTACCCGATCGGGTATGCCCAGAAAAATCACTTTCTGGGCAATTTCCTGAGATACCCGGTCGGGTATCCTATATACCCGGTCGGGTATCAGACCCTGCAGCTCCCAAAAGCCTATAAATACACATCTTTCCTTCACAATAAAATCACCAATTCACATATACTCTTTAGCTCAGTTTAGATTAGTGTTTTCTTTATATTTTCTAGCATGTTTAGTCTCCAAATGAGGAGCTAAACTCTTCCATCTTGGTTTTGCTACTTTGAAGCTTAATGAATTTGTAAGTTGTGAGTTATTCTCTTTAATCTTCTTCCTTGAATATTAATTCTTCCTTTAAATACTATTTCTATATCAATGTTGGGGAGTGTTACTAAGATGACAATTAGTTAACATCTTGACATTAGTTATAGTAATAATTATTTCTTCCTCTACGTTAATATTGGGGAGTGTTACTAAGATGACAATTAGTTAACATCTTGATATTAACTATAGTAGGATTCATCTTCTTTAATATTCTTTCTTGAGTATTAATTAATTCCTATTCATATTTCATATTAATATTTTGAACATTACTTAAAGGATCAACTAGTTTTGTTTCATATATTAATTAATACTAGAATCGGTCGATTAATACGCTTGTTATTAATTCGGTCCTTTCATGGTAGTAAACTTGGATTATTAATGCATGCATCTCATGGTTAATAATCTAAGGGGAATTAATTATATTGATTAAACCAATAAACCGCTTGTGTTGAGGTTATCAACCTCAATCGTTTTCATCTTAAGTTTATTGCTACTATCAAGTTAATATACGGCGCTTGTTCTATATTGACTCGATAGTAAGTTTTATTAATGAACGCTTCTCGTTATTAATAACTACCCTCGATGAACTGGATATACTCCTCGATTGAGTATTCGAGAGGAAGATAGTTAAAGATATAACCGGGATCGACGAACATTTCATTAAGTGGATAAAAGCAAAGCCAAGTCTTCTTCTCATTAATTAAACTCATTTAAGTCATTCATCTTAGTGTTAATTAAATCAAATCAAATCTAAAAACCCCCCCTTTGTTACTAGTTAATTAAAAAGAGAAATATTCCTTTCCCTGTGGATACGAACCTTACTTCAATATACTACGTATATTTGTTGTATTGTATTTATTTTGAGTGCACACCACGACAAGTGCACGTCAAATAGCAAGAGTTGTTTGGCGCAATAAGGGGTGCAAATATGTGCGGTCACCGGCGACCAGTTTCGGACAATGGACTGCAGAGATTGATTGTTGTGGTACGACGGACGAGACGCGCACATTCATTATCACAAGTTGGAGTTTATGGAAGGCACGAAATGAGAAGACTTGGAAGACTAAAACCTCAAACCGCAAGGGCTATATTGTGTGTGGGGATACAGTGCTCTCAGGTTGGCATGAGGTGAACCAGCACGCTGCCAAAGAGAAAGTTCTGGTTGAGCAATAACATAATTGGAAACCACCTGTTGAGGGCCATATAAAAATAAATGTTGATGCTGATGTTCAAAATAAACGGGGTGGAAGGGGTTTAGGGCTGATTGCTCGTTATCATAAAAGGGATTTTATTGCACGGAAAGGTGTGCGAAGATGAGAACGGTTCTCCCTCGAGATGATGGAAGCATTGGCCATCGAGGAAGCTGTCTGCTGGGCATTAGAATTAGGTTGGCAGCGGGTTGAAGTGGAATTAGACGCTCAACAAGTTGTTCAGGACGTTTTCGGGACAGGTGGCTTACATTATAATGATATTATTTTTATGGATATTAGATACATGATGACAAATTTTGTTATTATTTTAAATGTCCAATTTGTGCATCATACAGCGAACGAGGTTGCCCATATTCTTGCTAAGGAAGTTTGTTCTGGATATGTCGGTATTTGAATGGATCATCCTTCCACTTATATTAACCATGTTCTTGGATGTGTTGAGTAATGAAAATGTTATTTGGTTTTTAAAAAAACGGTTTAATCAGTTGTGAGTTTTTGAATCACAATTGTTAATCATTTTTGAATCAGCGACTCATAATCCAAGAACTAAATCTAGACAACATAAGTTTAATCAGTTTTAAGTTTCATCAATACTTTTCTACCTCGATTTGTAAAATAAATGTACCACTAAACTGTACTCTGTAAACTGTTCAACGCTCTTCATTTTTCCCATCATTCTTACTTTTAGAAAGTCATGTAGTCTGTAAAACAGATTTATAGTGATAACATAAATGTGATTGTGCATATATATAGGGGAGCAGTTCCTTTTGGGACTCCAACTGAAGCCCCTAGGGAGCACTGCACTCCCTTCTTCTATGTCGATAATGGGAAGATGAGCTTCTCCATTGTCCTTGTTTGTCCATCCGGACTGCCTATACTGACATACATGCTCATGTGGGAAATCTTCCCCACAATATTAAGGATGTCTTGACCCAGAATATCCCTTCTTTCAATGATGAGGCTAGTGTGACTGTGTGGAAAATCTCCCCTAATGTGAATTTCAAATTCAAATTAGCCTATGAAAATATTAGACCCAAACAATCCAAAAATAAAAGGCAGAATTATCTCTCGCATAAACTGATTCCAAAAAAAACTCATCGTTCCTTTGGAGGGTTTTAAATGGTCTTATATTTGTCCAATCTCTAGCCGTCGCACCATAACCGCCAAACCTAGCCGTCGCCCAGCCTGTAAGGCTGTAACTCTAGTCATATCACCGCTCACCTTGTTTCTATAACCCTAGCCGCGTTGTAAACCTAGCTGCCGCCCCACCTTGAAAGCCTAGCCAATGCACCACTTCCGACCAGTGGATGTATCATAACAGAGGGGTTGTCAACGGCGATGGATTTACTGCAAATCTGATTGTTTGAGAGAAAAGTTCGATGCTCTCCCGATCTGGATTCTTCGTTGCTAATGGAGCAGACATCATCGTCGGTGGAGAATAAAAACCATCTCCACGCATGGTGTGCCAACGTTGATGAGAAGAGAGCAACGTGAAGGTTGTCTGGTTGAAGATGTGAGTTGTCTATGGAGAAGAAAGGAGAAACCTGCATAATTATGAGGGCATCTTAGACATTTCAAAGCATTTTAATCAGTTTTTAGTCCTTGGTACGATTCACTCTTACTTTGGTCCAACAGAAGCTCTTGTTCTACCTTTGCCATTTTTTCTACTTTTTACCTTTGCCTTAATATATTTGTTCATTATGTGGGTGTTTGGATTTTGGAACTGATTCTGCTTGTGCTTCTTTTTAAAAGTAGAAGCAAAATCAGAATCAATTTTCAGAAGCTGGTCACCCCCAGCTTCTAAAAAAACTGATTCTAATAGTAAATTAAAGCATCAGAATCACTTCTACACTTTCAGCCAAACACTCCAACTTTTTACATCTACGCTCTAAAAGAGCAGAAACAATTTTAAGAATCAGATCCAAATAAACACCCCTTATCTCTCCTAATTTTTCTACGTTATTCTTTACTTTCTATTATTTCACCCTTAAACAATGTATCCAAACCTATTGTATTGAAAATTAAGATACAGAGGTAGTAGTTATTTATATTTAGTTAGTTTTAATCTTTTCTAGCTACGATATTCAATATCCTCCAGAAGAAATTAAAACATAGGTATTGCATTATTGGTGAAAGAAACTGTGAAAGTCTCATCAGTTTCATGGTTTAAAAGACAGTTCATTGGGAGAAAAACAACAAGATTATGAGAGCCAAAAGGTAAACAAAATTAAGGGCCAAAAAAGACAACATTATTAATTGTTGCCACACTATAAGTCTGTACACATGAAAGCGAAGCTAAGCCTCCCATAGTTGACAGATGATAACCTTCATATTCTTTAATTTTAACTACATACACTACCCTAGCTAAGGCCTTCATTTACTACAGACCACCAAAGTCCCACAAATGAATTGTTCCATCCCTAGAACAGGCTGTCAAATGCCTCTCATCTACAACCAACGAATGAATGTCTAAATTCCTCTCCCTTAAACTCCGTGAGTACAACCCTACACCCGCTCCCTCAATAGCCCAAATCCTAATCACACCCCCGGCTACTGTTATAGCAAACCCGCCATTCATGCATCCCAAAACGCCCCCATGCGATGCGCCTCGGACGTTGAAAGAACATCTCTGTGTTAGGTCATCCGCCCGACGCACGCTGGCTGAACCATGGTTGTCAACAATGAGGAACGAGTCCTTGCATGCATCAAAAGCGCCAATGACTAGCCCCCGCGGGAACTGATCTTCTTCTCCGATGATGACACCTTGGTTTGAGAGGTCAAAGACGATAAATTGGAGGGCAGTGCAGGCCACGGCCGAGTCAAAGCTTGTGACCCTGACTCGGCCGATCATGTGGGCCTCCTCCGTGAGAAGGTGCCATCCCATTACTGCCTCTGGATCACTGAGATTTCCGCCTATGAAAACTAGCTCTTCACTTGCTGTGTTCCATATGTGAAACGCCCGCCCTGGAACTCCTGAAAAAACGTCCATTTTATATTGATTCAAATTTCAAAATGCCTTTGCCATTTGATAAAAACAAATGATTTTGCCACTTTAATCCTTTACTTTTCAAACAATAATAATACTATTACTATACTAACAATCATAATACGTCCCTTTTCAAGTCACCATTTTTATGGCTCGTAATAATTCAAATTTTTTCCAATGTGATAAGCACACGGTTCAACTTTTTAATAATATTCGTGTAAACATTTATATTAAAAACTTAATGACAACAGTATTCATAGTAATAATAAAATCCAATTTAAAAAGAGGACTATCATTAGAACAGATACTATAATAGGTTAGAAATAATTGTCAAAAAAAGGACTATCATCTGGTCTAGTTTTCATTTGTCATTATGATTCATGTTTAACCCTACATACTATCATATACGTAGTACTTCATATTAATTTGGCATTGAATATTAGGTCAAAATGTTCAAGTTTATTGTGTTTTACAAATAATTTTCATGGCTAAACATGTTTGAGAAAATACTTCAAAAAGGAATAAAACATAAGCATATAAATATAATCTATCATTGCATTACTATTTAGGCAAGTTTTACATTTTTCATAGAACTAGATAAGTCTCATTATTTGTTCGTTTGGGTTTTGGCAGGTTATAACCAAACATAGCGTATATGAAAATAAAAAATAAAGCACAGATGCTCTAATTTATAAACATTGTGTAGATTTTAATCCTATTTTGAACATATTTTTGAATTTCATTTTTTCAAATATTACTATTCTAGTTTTATACCTTCGCTATAATGTTTTTAAGAAACTGTTCTAAATACAACTAAATATAGACAAAATATAAAAAAAAATAATGATAGTCTTATTTGTAAAATTTGTATATGTTTTAATTTTATTTTTAAGGAAATATCTCAATATTTTTTTTTACTTTCTTGTCAGTCCCTGATATTTCAGTGCAAGTAAGGAGAAATCATCATGTCAAGCCGGCCTGACCGGGAGAGCCGTCCGGTTGAGCCGTTTTAGCGATCTTCCTGGTGGAATTTTTTGATGAAATTTTTTGAGCATGTTCCTCATCAAGTCTAGTTTGTCCATACCAAATTTCAACTCAAAATTAAATCGGGAAGGCATTCAAATCGTTTTTTGAAGTTGACTGCATCAAAATATGCATATAAAAACGCAGTCAACTTCGAAAAATGATTTCAGTGTCTTCCCGATTGAATTTTTAGCTGAAATTTGGTATGGATAAACTAGACTTGATGAAAAACATGCTCAAAAAATTTCATCAAAAAATTCCACCAGGAAGGTGCCCAAACGGGCTCGGCAGGCCGGCCTGACAAGAAGAGTTCTCTTTAAGTAAGTATCCCAATTTTTTTTTACTTTCTTGTTAGTCCCTAAAATTTTAGGAGCTGTCTGCATTTAAAGAGGTAAGAAATGCATGAATTTTATACTACTTATGTCTAATGTCTTTGATTGTCAAATGGAGATCTATGATTGGTAATGCTGTGATAAGACTAAAACAAATAGCAGAATATATTAAGGAGATGAATTTTGAAAAAATTGGCGTGCAATAAGATTGTTTTGAGTGGATTATTAGAAACATATTTAAAAATTGATCAAAATTTAAATAGGTTTACTTTGAAAGCCAAACGGTTAATGCACCTGCATAGAGTCCAACCCACCAGCGCTCGTTACCGGCAAAGTCAACCAAAGTTCCGTCGTTGACCACATCGCCAAGATGGGCTCGACGCGGCGGCGCGTGATCTCCGATGGCCACCACATGAACGTCTCCATCGAGGGAGGCAAAGACGAGCTTCGAGTCCGTTAAAATTATCCCCGACACGGCGCAGGAGAACCGACCGAGGCGGGTCACGGTGGTGCGGGTGGAACGTGGAGAGGTGGAGCCGTGTGGGGATGTAAAACAGCCGAACCGATCCGTCGGAAAACCCGGCGGCGAGGTGGTGGTCGGAGAGCGAGAGGCGGCGGCACGAGAGCCCGTCGTTGCTGCCGTTGGTCGGCGGCACAAAGTGAAGGGTGCTATAAATGTATCGGCCCATTCGGAAATTATTAGCCGTTTGATGCCAAAATATAAACTCGTGCCGCCACGAGTCGTGGAGGAGGTGGCGGCGGTTCCAAATCCGGGCGGTGAGGTTGTGCCATAAAAGGTTTGATCGTGACACTGCTTGCCATGTGGAACACACCTGCATCGTAGCCGTCCATTTTTAGTTAGTAATCTCATTAATTTGTGTAATTTTCGATAACTTTGGCCCTAATGTTATTATATTTGGAATTTCGAACATATCTATAATTAAGTACATCCTAAAATAAAATTTTGATTTGCTTTGATATCAAATTTATTTAAAAGTAACTTAAACATATAATCATTCATGAGAGTCTTACCTAAAATAGAAATAAAGAGTTCATTTTGGATATTCCTGAAAAGAAAAGTAAAAAATTAATTTAGGTAGGAGGAAGAAACATGAGAGTCAAATTAAACCATTTTTTGTCGCCATTAGTTTTTTATGTAGAAACTAATAATGAAATAGGGATATAGAAAATAGTGCAAAAAACAGAGGAAGTTACAAAATTTATTAAAAGTAGAGGAAGTTACAGGGATTAAATCGATATTTTGTTGTAAATTAAAACTATATTAAACGAGAAACAAAACCTAGGGCTAAAAAAGGAGTTGTGTTTACATACCTATTGAGTGATGAAATCATGTTGAAGGTGTAGAAATATAACAAGTCTGAATGTTTTTAACAGAATTATAATTTTACAATCTAGTCAAAACTGATCAATTTAATTATGTTGTTGGTCTAAAATGGTATGGTTTAATGATATTTGTCATGTGTATTAAGACTGAATTGATACGATAAAAAATAGACTGAATTGATCAAAACTAATTTCAAGTAGTTTAAATTGTTGGGTCATTCTTGTGTGCGCAAATTGTACATTGTTTGTGTACATAGTTATTTTGACATAATATTCTGTCATTTTCGAACAAATTGTTTGTATACACATGCAATTAGAAAGTTTTGTGTATATTTTGTGTAGTAATTGTGTCTTACACCTAATATTTTTCATTTATAGAATGTGTGGGGTATTCTATACAAATTTCATGTGTAGAATGTGTGGGGAATTCTATACAAAGTACTTGTGATTTTTATTTATTTACAATTTACAATTCTGCTACTCATTTAGAAATAAATTATAGAAGAAAATGAGATATGAATACACAATTATTAGTATTTAATTCAGTAGTACGGAGTAATTATTTTACATTATTTTCCCAACTTTTTATGTTTTTTACTTTTCGAAGGTCTAAACGTTCTACTACGCATTTCTTTGTAACAAATTAATGTTGTTTCTTTTCTATACTGACCATCGCAATTCCCCAACTGGTGTAATGACTCATTAATCGCATATTAGTGCTAAGATCTATGAAGGGGAAAAAGCAGCCGCTGCCAAATAAATTAATTCCCGCCGACCTATGATCACAGTAAATATAGGTCGCATGTAGGTATTTGGCCGCATGCATGGGTATAAATTATTAACTTCAAAACAAATGTTTTTTTTAAGGAACTTCAAAACAAATGGTTATTGCTACTTATTTGCAAACCCAAATTAATATACTTCGTACTCTCTTCTCGGTTTACAATAAAGAGGAAAATAAGATAAATACGTGTATAAAGATAGCACAAGAGGAGGAAAAAAAGGAAAGTGTTAAAACGAGATGAAAATAATGTGAATTTCAAAATAGAAGCATCATTTTTTTAAACATGGATCAAAAACGGCAATTGTGAAACATATACTTCGTCTTTTAAAATTCTTTCCGATTTAAGTAAAATTGATGTTTAAAAAGGAGAAAATGTAATATTACACTTAAGCAAAAAATTAATAAATAAATAAATAAATAAATAAATAAATAAATAAAGAAAAATAATAAATAATTAAATAAATAAATGTTAGTGACACAAAACTTTCAAAATAAAGAATTGACAAGAATTTTTTAAGATATGTCAAAAAAAATAGGTTAGAAAGATTTTATTTGACAAAAGTAGTACAAAATATATAATTCTTAATTATGTAAATCGGTTGAATAATAAAACCCTTCTAAAAAAGAAATATTGGGCCTTTATTAAGAATGAAGGAGTACCTACACAACTAGAAATAATAAAACCCTTCTAAAATAAGAAATACGGAGTATTGGGTATCTCCTTTTTGGCTTGTGACAAAATAGGTATCACCATTGCCTTTTTTGGGACGAAATATATGGTACCCAACATTCGCTTCGTTATAATCAAATTTTAACAATATCTTTTATTTTTTCAACTATTTCATTAATAATTGTACAATTTCAAAGTAGAACACATAATTAATACGAATTACTTTTTTATGACATAGTTAATACTCTCTCCATCCCGAAAAGATTTGCCAAATTTATTAAACCACGTGAAAGTCAAAGCTGACAAACTTTTTCGGGATGGAGGTAGTACTTTTTTGTGAAATTGTTTTGTACTCCGTCCTTGGAGGAGCACTCCCCAATCAAACTGAAGCAAAAACTACTCACCTATCCAATATATATGTGATCCTAAGTTTAATCTGGAACAAGTTTAATATATTCAAAAATTAATTACGGCAGTACTCGTATAGTAATTAATCTCTCATCAGAGTGAGAATTAGTGATTGATCGGCTCGGGAATTATTTTTTGTGACACCTATTGGATGCGTTTTGCATTATGTTAATAGTGGATTATGTTAATAGCGGATTCAATCAACGGGATTGACTATCAGAATAAATTGACAGATTGTCAAAAGGTGTTTAATAATTTAACTGTTTGACCATAAAATTAATATATAACGCCATATTTCAGAAAGCTAACCCAAAACTCTCTTATCAGGAGCGTGTCTTCATTTCAACGTTTCCATCCAAAATCGCTCGTGATGAACAACAATTTAGCAAACAACTCTTTCACTTATTTAAAAGGTTAAATGGCATTCAGTTTTTGGCTGAAATGTTGTTTACCAACCACCCCATTATCTACCAGATGAGTTACGCCCGCCCACGTGTATAGAACAATATTCGTAGCACCCAAAAAAAATTGGTGATTGATCGGCTCTAGAGAATGAAAAAGCGCTGGATTGACTGGCATGCGTATCTAGAAAATCTAGAGTGGAAAGGAAGGCAGCGAGCGCAGATTGATCTGCTCGAGAAGAGGTATAAATAAAAACCTAGCTAGCTAGCTACATGGGATGGGAAGAGTTGCTTTAACTGGACGGACGGAATATGCATGGTACGATCAGAGAAAGACAGCTTTGCTCATTTGCTAGGATCGAGGCTATATATAGCTAGAAAGAAGATGGATGGGATCTATCAATTCAATTCATTACATACATCTTCTGACTTCTGAGATAGCTAGCAAAGCTACTTCAATTGAATTCCTCTTTCATTTCCAAGAACAAAAAGGACCTGACCACATCCATTAAAGCCCGCTCTGTCTCATCGTCTCCTTTTTAAAGCTTTCGCCTTGCAACGAATCTAACTCTCTCTATCAAATGTCAACTTAAACTACACTCTTTATGCTTGTCCTTTCACCCTCTCCCCCCGGTTTCCTTCCCTCTAGTCCCCTCCTACTCCAAACGGTATTTACTCCGTACCAAATTTACATTTGACCAATCCAATAACGTCCAAATTCACCTTCTCCCCAAAGATGCAACGTACACAAAATTTGATGTACAATATTGTCTAGTTATCTGCTTCTAAGCTCATTCAGAAAATACATGTATACACATGAAACTATGTGTTCACAAATTTTGTGTACAAAGAACGACAATTGTATTGTCATAGAGGAAAATGACATCAAAATTTCTTTTTGAACACACCCCATGCGTAGTGTAGACATTGTTGTTTGTCACATACAAAATGATAACATGCTCACAACCGAAAGATTGATTGTGGACATGGAGCGTGTACAAATAACAATATCCAAAGCACATTCTCTGAGGAAAGCTGCTTAGTAATGTACACCCGCCATAGCCCGTGGAAATACACGCTCAATTCTTGTGTTACACATAAATTGGATCATTATTCAAACATGATATCAACAATTACTCTTTTCAAATTTTATAGTATCACAAACAATTTGACGCAATAACAGAGCCAAGTTACTTACGACACGAGGCAATTTGGCGTATACAAAAAAAAAAAAAAAAAACCTTTGGAAGCAACACTTCACCTAAAAGGCCCCGCATTCCGGTCATTTCCACCAAACCCTAAGAAGTTCACGTTTTAGATAATTAGTAATGGGATTTTAGAAATGAATTTTGTTATTATGTAAACCCCAACTCAAAAGGTGGAATCGCTCACCCTAAGCATTCCTATACCTCTCCTTTTTTTTATACCCCTTTATTTGACAGAATGGTAGAAGGTAGAGTAAATTTTAGGTAAACCCTATACATATGGTACATATGATGGAAGCAGGGGTGGACCCGGGCCGGTTTGGGCCTGGGCCCAGCTGGGCGGTGTTTTGAACTGATTCTGATTCTGTATCTACTTCTTTTTTAAAGCAAAACAGAATCAATTTTCAGCAGCTAATCTCCTTCATTTTATAAAAAACGGCTTCTAGGAGTACATTAGAATACCATAAATACTTCTGCATTTTCGCTCAAACACTCCAACTTCAACTTATACTCCCTGAAGGAGCATAAGCAATTTTAAGAATGTGATCCAAACACCCTCAATATTGACAATGGTGGCCATGATTCCGGGACCGTATATGCAAATCACTTGCACGAGAAACATACGAAGGATACAAGAAACATCACGCCCACCGTACTTGGAAACAACTCAAGTCGGGAATGATTCTAGTTCTCCAAATTAAGACAGATACATCGAAGTTCTTCTTCGGGTTAGGTGAATAGGATAGAAATAATATTATACCACGACCATATTACACCCTAATTGACATTACCCATATAATGAATGGTATATGAGGTCAGGGTGGTAAATGAATGAATGAGATATGGATGGACCGTGAACCGGCCCGGTATTGTTTTGAACCGGCCCGGGTCCTGGACCAGCCCGGGGTTACCTAGAGCGGGCCTGGGTCTTGTAAAATAGGAACCGGCCGGGCCGGGCCCGACTCGGGCCATTTTTTTAGGTTTTTTGTTTTTTTTTTCAATTTTTTTCCCCGGGTTGGGATGGGTGTTTTGGGGGGGGTTTGGGGAGTGGGTGAGGAGGTGGGGTCAGGGGTTAATTGAAAAAGCAAAACAAACAAACAAACAAAATATGAACCCGCCCGGACCCGGTGGCATCCCGGGCCGGTTCCGGAGCCTTCCTCCACAAAAAAAAAAAAAAACTCTTTGGACCGGCCCGGAACCAGTCCATACCTAGAATGAGAGCTAACTAGATTGCAACGAAGATGAACGCCTGAGCAGACTTCCCAAGGTTGTGGCTGCATAGAGGTTATGCATGATTTTTCTTTAAAGGTAGCTCCGAAGCTAGACAAGGAATCCACGAGGCTATGTTAGGAAGCCACATAAGCTAGACAAGGTTGGCATTTGACATATAAATAGGCTCTTTACGATGGAGAAACATTGTCATGATGAAAAAATACGTTATCCATATCCGAATGTGAAATCGACAGGGCCAGTCCCAAATTGATGGAGGGCCTCCAACTTTTAATCCTTTGTCAAGGTCGAGTAAGGAAAAAATATTTAGGAAAATTTGATAATAATAATCCCAACTATTGGCGGTCCGCCGAAAATAATCCCAACTATTGATTATTTTTGTATAATCCCAACTACATGGACCGTCCGCCAATAATGGTCCATGATCAAATTTAACTCATATAAAAAGTGAATTTTAAATAGAAATTAAGCGTAAAAATTAAAAATTGGGATTATTTATAGGCATTACTTGCTATATCTCTTCTTATTCACTTTAGAAACTACAAGAATTTATTCATAGGGACCATTATTGGCGGAAGGTCCCTAAAGTTGGGTTTATTCTGGAATAATCAATAGTTGAGATTATTATATGCGGACCGCCAATAGTTGGGATTATTATTATCAATTTTTCCAAATATTTATATTCTTACCAAGCTTTGGTTTTTGATGGTACAAAGAATTGATCTTCCTTTGCTACGGATAAATTAACTTGATCCCACAAACTTTTATAAATTCATCGATTCATTTCAGCTTCCAACTTCATAGATTCATTTAACCGTCCAAAAATAAGCAATCAAAATGATTCTCTCCGATTAGTCCGGGCTTCTCTTCGGCTTATATGTAATTGTCCATCTTCCCAAATTTGTTGTGGTGTAAATTGTGTAGAGGCCACCATTCATCTTAGGGTCTTTTATTTAATTTTGAACAGGACCTTACAAGGCCTCCAATATTTGAGAATTGACTCAGGAAATCAATCAACGTCTTAATTTTTTACTTGTATTGTATCTTACTCTATATTTTCTAGTCTTCAAATCATTTGCCCTCCTCCTTATAAGCATCTTTTCTTCATAACACAAAGAACTTTTATGGTCTCTTGGTCTAGCGCGGTCGCTAAGGATTATTATAGATCAACAAAACGACCACAAAAGAAGAAAATGAAGCATTATTTGTGTGCAATGTCTTTACAAACATGTTAGTGAACAACTAAACATCCTCATTTGCCAAAACAAAACAAAAAAAACATCCTCATTAACCATTCTTTATTACTAAGGTGTGCGTCACCATATTTGATCACTAATTATGTAGACGTGCACAAAACTATGAAAAACAAAAATTTATAAACGTTTAGTGTTATAGAACAAAGCCAATTAGTTAAAACTTTATGCCTTACGAGCTAGAACTTTTGGCCATTTATGTTCGATAGGTTTAATTATTCACTAATGTCCAAACAATTACAAATATAGGTGGCAAGAGAACACGAGGTTTCACTGTTTCACCAATTCATTCCGCATGTTTAAAGCAATAATAATAACCACAATGATCATAGGTTAGACTTTAGTTTCGAAAGCAATTTGAGTTCATCGAAAAAAGTGGGTCAAAGGGATGGGATTGAGTTTTCTAGTCGAGATCTTAAAGAGGGAGATTTGGCAAAAAATCAAAAAAGCCCTTTTTGGTCTTTGAGATGCAACAGTTTACCAATAATAGGCACTACCCAAAAAATGGACTGTTTCAGAGATAACAAAGAAATAAAAATAAAAGCTATTACTACACTTTTCCATCTACAGCTACAATTTATAAGCAAACAGCTTTGCTGTAATTGTCTCTTATATAGAAGCCCTGATCCTGAAAAGTACTGTACATGAAAAAAAATCCCATCCCTAAACCCATTCTTTTCATTGTTTTCTTGTTTGGAATAAAGGAAAAAATCATCAAAACAAAGAAAAAAACCAAGAATTGAAGAAAAAAACATTGGTTTTCATTCTTTATTATTATTATTATTATTATCATCCCTTATATTTCTGGGATAAAAGAAACAGAACCACCAATGGTATTTTAATTCCCTTTCTTGCAGGTCTTTATTTTCATTAAAACAAAGAAACTTAAATTAAAACTTTTTAATGACAAAAATTAAAACTTAGTTGGCGCAATTAATTAGAGAAGTGTTTATGGGTGGAGTTGATTTGGTCAAAGATACGCACTCATACTAAGTCCCAAGGAAAATGATCATTAGTATGATCTCCCAACTAGCTTTACAATTATGATAGCAATAATCTTGGATTAAAGATCAAAACTTTTTCGTCATTCTTCTCCATTTTTTAGTGTTAAAGAAAACAGTTCGGATAAGGCTAAAAAAGGGCATAATATGCGCAATAAACGGGCCATTTTTAATTAATTATCTGCTTAATATTATGAGGATCAAAAAAAGTGTAGATGAAAAAAATACATACCTGAAACAGACTGGCAAGAACTGGGGCAGCGGCTAAACGGCCGTTAGTAGTAACGGCGTCAACGGCGACTTGATAAGCTAAAGCCTCCACGAAAGGCCCAGGCCAGACGCTGTTTCCGCCGCGCCGGCGGCTGCGAGATGATGACGACGGCCCTGCCTCGAAACCCATCACTCTTCTGTCAACCCGTTCCGAGGAGGAAAACGAAGACGACGACATTTTCTTTTACTTAATTAATTACGTAAGAAAAATAATATACCATGAATGAAGAATAAGGGTGTTATATGGAATGAAAATCTATGCATGTTATATATACATTTGAATATAAATGTGTATGGGAAGAAGTCTTTCGTGAAGTGACGAGTAAACAAAAAGGCTGGTAGAAATGGACAGCGGTGAGAGATAGAGACAGAAAGAAAAGCTAGTCTTTGAGTGTTTCAAGACGGTAATAAGCGCGCAGTTGAAGAAGAACTAGCTAGTTACAGATGCTCGTATGTACATTTATTGGGGAGGGATTTGAGGAATCGAGAGGGGGGATTACATGCGTTTATGTGTTTTGGGTTTAGAGTAAAGAGAAAACAAACAAATAGAAAGTGATTTGCCTAAAAATGGTTATAGAATGTTGGGTAAGCGATCGTGAATGGCTCTTCCGGTTCGTGAATGAAAATGAGTTGAGCATGGATTCATATCAAACAACATCAAATTTAAATACATTAGAACAAACTTAAATAAATCAAATTAGACAAACTAGACTTAAAGAAGCTAAATAATTAGATAAACAAGGGTTCAACATTTATAAAATACACAAATCAGACATCTTACAAATATATATGCAATGGGTATCACGTCAGTAAAGTCACTGTCAATTGATGGGTTGTCACATATGTGCACGTCAGCAAGTGACTTGCTATGAGACATGTAACATTCCAATAAACACAATTAAACGTGTTTACAAAGTTCGGATATTTGATAAATTTTTAAAAAATTATAAAGTCTTGATTAACATTTTGACATAAATGGATAGTTTTCTCAAAAAAAAAAAAGGAACAGGGGCTAAACTAAACTCGGAAAAGGAAACATTTGAACTTGAGAGTCTAAAGAGGTACTACCTCCGTCCCTAATAAAACTTCCAAATGGGTGGGCACACAGTTTAAGATAGTGGGTATTGTGTGGTGGAGAGTTGTGCATAGGAAAGATAAATGTGTAAGAAATGTTGTGAACCACAAATTCTTTACCAAAAAGGGAAAGTGAAAGTTTTAATTGGGACGGACGAAAAAGAAAAATTGGAAGTTTATTTAGTGACGGAGGGAGTATGAAGGTTTTATAGTCTTACACATAAACAGGACCCTAATGAAAGATATAGAGCCTATTTCGTGACTTTGTTTTTGGGTTTATCAGGCTTATCAACCAACTTTTTCAACAAACATGTAATTTTTTATTCTGCGCGTTGAATTGTGTATAATAAGAATAAGTAAGCTTGGAGTTACTTTTTCTGGTTGTATTGTCCGAAGTTAGTGTAAATGATCATTTTAACTATTTTCTCATATAATTTTTTACTTTAGTTTATTAATAAAATATGTTTTAAACATATTTTTTTTATAAATCAGCAGAATCAGCTAATACAGTCACTTCAGCCAGAACTTCATAAATTTCAGCAGAATCAATCAATTCAGCTCATTTTAGAGATCACACGGTCTCTATAGTGAATTTATATCTTGCAACTATTATCAAGAGGACTGATCGTATCAGGCCGCCCTGACGGGAACCGCCGTCAGGCCCGAGGCCATTTGAGGACCTTTTCTGTAGAATTTTTTGATGAATTGTTTTAAGCACATTCATCATCAAGTCTAGTTTGTTCATACCAAATTTCAGCTAAAAATTCAATCCGGAAGACAATCAAAAAAATTCCCTACTAAAATTGTGCATTATATATATATATATATATATATATATATATATATATATATATATATATATATATATATATATATATATATATATATATTCAAACGGAAAGGTCCTCAAATGGCCTCGGCCTGACGGGGGTTCCCGTCAGACCGGCCTGACAGGATCAGGACTCCTATTATCAATTTGTTAGTAACACGATTAACCACGACCGAAGTGAGTGGACATTCAAAAGAACGTGGATTTTTTCATATTAATTTTAAAAATATGAAAAAATAATCATTAATATTTTTAAAACAACATGTCTTTCTTGATATATAATTTTCCTACTTTTATTCTCATTCTAATAGCTCAATGACATCCATGATATATAATTTTCCTACTTTTATTCTCATTCTAATAGCTCAATGACATCCATGTTGAGTGGAAACGATATGCACAATGAGTGAAAACCGGCCATGTATGCTCAATTGTATTAAATACCATACTATTCATAAAAATAAGGAAATGTTTTTGCATATGGTAACCGCTCCATGTATGTCATGTTAAGTTTGATCATACTCTCTCAATATTTTTTGTTTGATATAATAAGTGTTGGCACATTTTTTAAGAGTGAAATAGTATGAGTAATAAATAGTGTAGAAAAAGTAGGAGTGACGGTGGAAAATTATGAAAGAGGAGATAAAAAGTTGAAAAGATAATGGTAGTTGAGTATTTTTAGAGGAAAAGCTGACCAATGTAGAAAGTGTAACAAATTTTTGAATACGTTCCAAAAAAGAAATGTATAGCAAACAAAAAGTATGAAGGGAGTATGTTACATACAAAGATATGTATATATAATCATACTTAGGATATAAGTCTCGAGTTTTACTAATATCGAGGTATTTATCCCTAAAAATATTTTAAATAAATAAATAATTATTTTGATTTCTCTATGATTATATAGAAATTGAATAAGTAAACAACTGTTAAGAAATTACATGTTGTTTTTTGTTTAAAAAAAACTTCTTTACTTCTTCTTCAATATTTGCAATAAACGTACATCTTTCATGCTGTTAAAATTGAGACCGGTCCAATGCCATCCTTGATTGCGGTAACAGTCACCCCCACGGGTGTAAGAATACATCGCACCTGAACTCTTCTCATTCCACTATAGAACATAATTTATTTAACACTATTTATTCATTATGATACTTAAGGAGTGTTTGGGTTGCTTAAAAAAAGCGCTTTTCAGCTTTTGACTTAAAAAAAGTTGAAAAGAGTGTTTTCAAATGACAGCTTCTGCTTAAATTAATCACTTAAAAGCTAAAAGATAGAAGCAGGTAGAAGGGTGCTTTAAACTGCTTCTCACTTTTTCTATTACACAAAAAGTACTTATTTTACCAAACACTACCAACTTTTACTTTTCCAGAATCATTTTTTTCTCAAACACTACCAACTTTTACTATTAATCACTTTTCCCAAAATCACTTTAAAAAATCACTTTTTTAAAGTTGAAGCAATTGCAAACACTCCCTTAGGAGTGTTTGAAACTGCTTCTGTTTCTGATTCTTTTTTAAAGCAGAAGCAGAATCAGAATCAGTTTTCAGAAGCTAGTACCCCCAACCCCTAAAAAAACTGATTCTGAGAGTAAATTAGAGCACCGGAAGTGCTTCTAAAATTTCACCCAAACACTCTAGCTTCTGCTTCTGCTCTTTGAAGGAGCAGAATCAGTTTTGAGAATCAGATCCAAACACCCCCTTATACGTGTAATTCTTATCATTTGCATCAGTTAGCATGTGTAACAATAGTTAGAGTATGCTTAGCAATCTACGTTAGTTAGTTATTAAATCTTATTGTCATCACACATGCAATGTATGCAGGGCCGTGTCTAGAGAGAGGCATGCCTGAGACAAAAACTGAATCTTATTTTCGAGGGGAAAAATACAATTGTAAAAGATACTTATTTATTTTTCTTGCCTTTCGGTTGCATAATCGCTTATTACTGGAGAAGTATGGTTATATGGTCCGTGTGGAAGAGAGGTAATTTGCACAAAAAGAAGTAATTAGGATGATTTTACTTGGATCGAAATTTGTTGGTCTGGTCTGTTATGTTCTTGAAAACTAGCTTCTTTTATTAAACCCTTTTAATGATCTCTGAAAGAACAACGTGAATCGGTTACCATCAAATGAGTTTGACACAACAATCATTTGCTATATAGATTCTTGTACTTCTAACGACGTAATAACTAGCTAAATTGCTAGCCATTTTTATAAGCCTCATACCAAAGTCTTTAACAAAATACATAACAATGTAAAAAGCATAAAATGAAAGTAACACAGTTATAAATAAAATAAATGATAAGAGCTTCACACGGCCCCGCAATAATGTCGTATTGTATCTATTATCCCTAACTCCTCTCCGTTTTACTTTTCGTTCAGTCAGAACTTCATAAACTTTAGCGGAATCAGTCGATTCAACCAATTTGAATGTTATCAAACAAGCTCAAAAAGTAATCCAATAAAATATAAAAGTTTTATTTATGCAATTCAACATTATTTTATGGGGTGTTTAGAATTGACAATGCTTGTGCTCTTTTTTAAAAGTCAGGCAGAATCAAAATAAACCACGGGAAGTGTTTGCAATTGCTTTTGCTACCCCGTACAAGTAGCTCATTTGGTTGAGTGATGAGAAAGTTGGAACATTGACCACAAACCAAAACTTGCAGCGGCCATGTGGAGGTTACAGCTCATGTGCGTTGGGCTAGATCTCGGGGTGCATGGATACAAGGTCTACCACCGTTAAGCTAATTGTGTCACTATGCTTAAAACCTTCCGAATGCCTTGTCGAGTTGAGGCGTGGGGGCCTTGGGGTTGAAGATTCAACCTTTTGAAACATGCAATTGCATCTATTTTTTTAATGAAATATGCTTAAATTGATAACACATCATTCAGATAGTAGGTAATCCGACCAAAAGATTCTAGACAACCGTATGAGCAATATAACTCGATGATACATTAATGGGCACAAATGAGTCAAAGACGGTTACCTCAATCCTTCTATCACTAACATCCAAATCCATAGTCTTACAACAGGGTAAAATAAAGATAAAACACACCCCACAACAAATAACATTGTCACGTCTGAAACGGAAAAAAGAAAAAAAAATTAAAAACTCCTTCCCCAGCCTGCCGACCAGCACGAAAACCCATAGCCCCTGACCTGCTACTGACTAAATCCTCTCTGGCGGACTTACTGGTCGAAGTCCGTCCCTACCCCATTTTTGTCCCATCAAGAGTCATATTGTCTCCACCGAGTTTGTCCTCTCACTGTGCCTCCCATATTCGTCTTCATTTTTGTTCCCCCGAAGCTTTCTTCTTTGATACAAGTTCCCCACCTTGTGTTGTGCTCTGCGCTGATTCAGAAATAGACTCCTTCCCCTCTCCTCTCGTCCTACCTTCAGATTTATTATCCCCCCTTATTCCAGTGGTCCCTACCAGAGCTCGATGAACCCTCCACCAACCATTTGTTACCTCTTATTGGGCTAGTCTTCACCCCGCTACCCGCTCCAAATTGGACTCCAAATTTCGTTTCCAGAACAAGATCCTCTTCATAGGTCAGAGGGCAAAATTTATCTGGATGCCTAATCAAACCGCAAATAAAATAGAAATTGGGCAATTTTTCATACTTAAAATCCACCCAAAAGCTTCTTCCTTTTTCTTAAGATTGATACCCTTTTTCAAAGGCTTTTCCACATTCATGCTCACCCTGATTCTCATATAAGATTCACACTTTTCACTATACTGATTATCATCATATCTTATTGATGGACAGTGTACCCGGGGGGTAGCTTATCCGAGGGGTTATTATGAGAATAACCAAGATAGAAGTCAGAGCGAACAAGTAGGAGAGAGAGTCGGTTCTATTAAATGAACTATGTGTGCTTTACAAGGAGAATAAGGGTTGCTATTTATAGCAGGCATAAATGCGATGAGGGTACACGTGTCAACAATCTGACGGCCGAGGGGTCACCTCAATCGGGTGGCACCGGCATACGCATGTGCACCGCATTAAATGCGGTGGGTGGATGTCACGCCACATTAAATGCGGTGGTTGCTTGTCTCCAAAGGGAATCTTCGATGATTGAGCTGTTGGCCGAGGGGTCCCTGCGACCGAGGGCTCTGTGTAGCCGAAGGCGCTTGTACAACCGAAGGCTTCTCTTATGTCGAGGGCACGAAAGTGCCGAAGGCTTCTGTTTTCTGCCATTTTCTCCTAGTAGCTTCGTATGCTCGAAACTGGCTGTCTTGTGAGTTTGGAGCCTTCGACCATGTTGCCGAAGGCTACCCCTAGGCGCCCCTTGGGCTCCTTTGGGCTTGGGCCGCTGCGCTTTGGGCCTCCTGTGCTTCTTGGCCTGTTGGACCTGTGCTGGAATAGTAGGAGTCTGTGGGCCGGGGGTTCCCGGACCATATACTCTATCACTTATAAATTTACCAATAAAATTTCCAACTCGTCTCGCCGTACCTAAGTTCACAAGACTATAGGGTGCATAATGCACTTGAACCCAAAATTCAGCCTCATTTAAAACAATTTTATGTGGGATATCATCTGGCTTTACTTCTTTCAAAACCAACAAATTACACTCAAATTGCCATGGACCACCATCTAGCACACGTTTCATATCAATATAAAGATAAAAAGTAAAAAGATAACTTTTATCGCCAACCTCCTTAATCGGGATTCCTTTTCCCGGCCTCCAGAACGAGGACATGAGTTCATTAAAGGCTGGAAATCCGACCTACCTATCTGTAAGCAACACTCCCACCACCGGAAACTCCGTACAGTTCTTCTCTACCGGCACATCCTCAACATCATCGTCATCAAGATCCAGTTCTTTTTCCTCTGCCCCAATCACCATTTTTTGTACTTATCAACGAAGCTTTCCATGTAGCTTTGAAGTCGTACCCTCCTGACGGAAGACCGCCGCCACCGTGTCGGAGTTCCCTCGAAACCAGCCGCCACCAAACGAAGAGCCAAACCCTTCAAAAAATGTCGATCCCAACCCCTCTGCTCGACCGAATCCCCATCCTCCACCAAAACCGAAATCGAAGCTCGCGATTCCACGAACAAGGCCGGAAAAGACCCAGCCCCGCCCCTCGAGAAAGCCGATGGCGGATGATAAGGTGTGAAAACACCTTATTTGTTATCCAAATTCTGAGTCGTTGCGTGACAATTTTGCAGCATTCTAGCATGTTTTTCGTGTGGTTTTGGTTTGTTTTCGATTGCAGGACTAGAATAAAAGCTCCACTTGACTTTGAGGATATTTGGAGCAAATATGTGGGCAAAAGCAAGTTTTCAGACGAGTGTGAAGAGCATTGTGGATTCAGGAAAGAAGCTGGAGCTTAAAAGAGATCGAAAGAAGGAAATGGACGAGAGAGAGAAGTTTTGGACTGGACCGAGCAAAGGAAGGGCATCACGGGATGAAAATAAGAACTCTTTGGAGGCCAGGGAGGAGGAACGCCCATAGGAACGCCAATAGGAACGCCGTTCCTCTCACCTTTCCTACGCTGCAATTGATTCCGGAACTCCCAGGTGTGGGAACGCTGGGAGGGAACGTCGTTCCTCTCAGCGTTCCTGCAGAACGACGTCCCTGCTCCGTTCCTCACGGCGTCGAACTCTCTGCCAGACGATTAATTTATTTTGTAAAGAAAGGAACGCCCATGGGAACGACGTTCCGCCCGACGTTCCCCCGACTGCGGAAACATATAAAAACGCGAATTTTACCCTTTTTACGGAGCTTTTGGCCAAATTTCGACTTGGGAGAGCTCAAGAACCCTAGTTAAGCTTGTAATCTCTTACTTTACTACTCTCTTTCACTCTTAATCATTGTTTTAAATTACAATTACATGAATTTACTCTTTAATCAATACAAATCTTAGTTCTTCTCAATTCTCTTGCAATTCCCTTTAGTTATTTAATCATGCATATGTTCTTATTCTTTGCAAATCTTTTGATTTCGTCTTCAATTATGTGTGAGTAGATTGTTTAGGGGTTGGGGGTGATCAAGGATCACCCCATCATGTGATCTTTGGGTTTAGATTCATTAGGGAAATCAATCAATATAATATGCATGCCAAGTGTTTGTGAAAATTCCTCAATGACTTTTTTTCTCTTAATTGATGGCCACAATTTAGGTAGAAACTTGTTAGAACCCGCGAGGAGACTCGTAGGGTTTCTCTAGACACCTTCACACACACACACACACACACTATCTCCTCGCCACGAGAGTGGGAAGAGATAGGGGTCACGTTAGTTGGTTATGCTAAATTGTTTAGCCTAGGAAAATCAATGGACCACGAGAGTGGCCGTTCAGTTCCCTTGGCAATCTCTTGGCCACGAGAGTGGCGAGAGAACTTTCACCAGACCCTCAAATGCATGTTTGTTGATTGACCTCCCCGATAATCATTTTTCCTAGTTGATTACATGATGGGACCTTGAGACCCCCCGCTTCCCTTTTATTTGAGATTATTAATTTCTTTCGTTGCTTGCTATTTTTTTCTAAAACCAAAACACTACTTGATCGATTAGCTTACATCTTAGACACTTAAGTCGAATTCACACTTACTTTCCTTATACACCGTCCCGAGAGACGACATCCGGGACTTCCATATCCCAACATGTTGGTCCCAGTTTATGCAGACTAACGATCAGCTAGATGAGCATCATCGATAAACAGAAGAGAAAGATTTCATATAATGATATAAGATTTATCGAGAACAGTGAAACCTTCTTTCTGTAGTATCGAGAAGTAAATTTGGCAGCGTAAGGCTAATGTGTATTGATCGATATCGGTACCTGTACACAAGGCGCATATTCATAGGCGCTGTACAGGTTACCGATTTAGGTAAACCTTGGAAGTTGGGCCAAGGCCTTTTTGGGCCTTATTCCCTTTACCTTATTTGCTACATAATAAATATTAATCTAATACCATAAATGGTATAACTAGTCTACTTTATTTAAACAAGACATTACAGACAAATTTGACCCACAATAAAAGTTCTAACAATCTCCCCCTTTGTGGTCAAGTGCCGTCTTGCTGGGTTTCTTCACTTCTGAGCTTTGTAATAGTTCTTTCTGAGATTAAGTGCGTGCTCATAGTTTCTGAGTGAGTTTCTTCTATCAAGTTGCTTTTCAATGGCTTGTAGGACATTGTTAATTCTGTGCAGTTCCTTCTGGTCTCCTTCAGTGGCTTCAGTCGATTTCTGTCCAAGTTCTTGTTTCTTTGATCGGAGCTGCTCCTGGATGATCTTCAACGTTCCGTCACAATACTTGTTAATTTCATCCACGAACATTAGACGTTTTTCGTTGTTATGATTCAGATAGATGACTGATACTGGATTGTCAAAGATATGATATGCTTCAAAGGATTCAAGGCCAGGTCTACTCAAGTCCGGTCTAGTAAGATTCACCTTTGAATAGTTGTGTTCTATGGTCATCTGGAGGTCATGAGAGGCGTAGAACCGAACTTGTCTTGTCATGAATCTTTTTATCGCCTCGAAGCCTTCTTTAGCGAGTCTGTCTTTGTGAACTGGAAGCTCCCTGCACCTCATGAACATTTGATAAATGTCATCCATGTGCAGTAGAAAGAAGTCATTCTCTTGACAGGTGAACTCCGAGCCATCAGTACGTTGTAGACGAAAAATCATGAACTTAATTGTCTCCAGGTGATCTTCTGTAATCTCCAAGATTTTCAATATGGGACATCCACTTGTTGCAAGGTTGTGATTTAGAACTTGTCGACGTTGCCCTGTGGATCTATGTCCTAGCATATACAGATTTCCTCCTCTATATTTTCCTTTCAAGTGATTGATTCCTCGCATTTTTAATTCACTGAACTGCTTGACTTTTTCTGGTTGTCTCCAAATCTTCTCTCGAATTTCTTCAAGAAAGGGGGCTTTGATCCTTATGATTTCCCATTTTTCTTTAGCTGGTTCTGGTTCCTTGAGGTTTTCTTTTTGATTCTCCCCTTCCTTGAGTTCGTCTTTATCGAGTCCAATCATCATTGCATGGTATTTATTGAGGAACTCTCTGAGATGCCAGCTTCGACACATTTCGTACTGATCGGCTTCCACTCTAAGGTCATCCCACTCTGTCCATTTAGGAGGCCATTGATCATGAACTAGAAGATCTTCAAGCTCATCTTGTATTGGATTGTCAGAGGGTTCGGAGGGAGCTTGCTGCTGTGTCGAAGGTGACTCATCGTGTGAAACACCGGGATCCTCAGGATTGCCCGTTGACATCAGTTTCGAACTAGGTTCTAGCTGATGGCCTGAGTAAGAAGATGTACTCGTGGTAGCATCATCAGGACTTCCATTCCGTCCTTGGTTAACATCTATAGGAGATGCACCTCGGGATGTTATGTCTAGCTCGACCATGCTAGAGAGAGTGGCTAGGGATTTATGGCTAGCTGAAGTAGTGGGTTGCTCATTGGTAGAGGTAGAGGGTTGGTTTGGCTTTGAGGGTTGGCTAGTAGAAGCAACATGCTCAAGTATCCGCTGGCGCTTGTTCTCCCCCTCATGAGAATCCGAATCATCAGGATCCTCATGTGAACGTTTAGCGCCACGGAGACTGTCACGGCAAGTGTTCTGTGTATCTAGAGCATGGAGAAGGGCTTTTTGAAGAGGGGTGAGGTTGCCGTCTTCCACGTCTAGTATACGGTCGTAGATCTCAGCTACAAGATCCTCGAAGGGTACAGTTGTTAGGTTGGGTTTGGTCGTTGTAGGGGAGAATACTAGTTCTGTATCCTGGGTTCCCCTTGATGTGGATGGTTGTTGGTTTTCTATGGTTAAGGGTTTGGAAACAGGTATGGAAATGGTTGGGGGCTGTGTTGTCTGGGGTTTGGATGATATATTCTGAACAGCTGGGGTACTTCCAGAGTCTTGTGCATTAGCGGTTATTGCTTCATGCACCCATGGCTTAATGGTAGACTCTAGAAAGCTGTTCAGATATACGAGGATGTCTTCGGGGATAATGGCACCAGTTACAGGGGTTGTAACTGTTGTCACAGCATCAGTGAAGATAGCTGATGTGTGGCCTGCGTTCAATGATCGAGGCATTGTCGGCGTAGCAGGGCTTCCGACCATCATAGTTTGCACTCCGGTCGTTGCATTCAGGGTGAGTGCACCTGTATGTGCAGTGAATAGTGTAGGTGTCCTAGAAAAATGTGAAAATGTAGGAATGGTGACACCTAGACTCGATGTGATAGAACGGATGGGGGTAGTGGTCCGGGGCTGTTGACCACTAAGTCTCTCAGCAGATTCAGAAGGAATCAGTGAGGTCGGTGTAAGTTCCCCTTGAGTTATTGAAACCCCAGTCTGTTGGGAGACTGGAGAGTGGATGGGAGATGGCTGTGCATGCGCAGTTGAACCGGATGCTGCGACTTCTACCCGGGAACTGACAGGGTCAGCTCCTGCTCCTAGGGGCGTGGTTCGGTCTATAGTGACGAAGGTGTCACAGTCATCGTACAGTGCCAGCTCCTCTTCCACTGCACTCTTCTTTCTGAGCCTCTTCTTAGGCTGTGATGATGCAGGCTTTTCATTGCGTTTCTTGGAGCGCTGCTCACTAATGATGATCCCTTTGAGTGGTCGGGGTGTGAGTGCAGCCTCAATATCTTCTGATGAGGAGTCGGAGTCTATCGGAATGGCCTGTTTACCAGCTCTCTTCCTGTTGCTGATCAGGACTCCCTCCATGTCATCATCATCATCTGCATCATCATCATCATCTCTTCGTTCATTCCCTTTGGCCATGCTATCGGAGGCCTCACCACCAGCCTTATTAGAAGGGGCCTGGCTTGATGGTTCATCGGCAGTGTCCTCAGCATTAGGGTGGCCCTCAGCAGTCTGGGTCCTCTCGGAAGAGTTAGCAGACTGATCATCATTAGGCCGGGTTGCCACTGGTTTCTGTGGCGGGGCTCTCTTCTTCTTACCCTCACTTGCTCTCGGCTTGGTTCCCGGGGAAGGTCCAGCTGGGTTTTGCTGAACCATAGGGACCGTTCTCTTCAGCGACTCTTTGTAGTCGATGACTGCCTTATCCCTCGGATTTGCAAGGTCAAGTAGAGAGTCCGGGATTGGCAGTGCTTCTGACGTATTCTTGTCCTTCTGAAAGTACTTGAGTTTGGGAGCAGTGAAGTGCTTGTCTTCCTTACGCTTATGGATTGCAGGGGTGGCTTCCATCATGTTGTGGATCATCAGCGCCAGCCACCGAGCGTAGGGAATTGTGCTTCCCTTGTTGTTTTCCTTCATCTTGACCTGGTCCATCAGCTCTGTCCAGAAGAGCTGGGCCATGTCGTACTTCTTGTCATATGCAATCCCATGGAAGATTTGTAGGATCTGCTTGTTGCACTTGTCATGTCCGGCATGCTTAGGAGACAAGCATTTGTTGACCAGCCCGAACAGACTCTTCCATGGGTGGGGCAGGTTGGAGATAGTGAAATTTGACAGCAGGGGCAGCGGGCTGTCATAGCCTAAATCCTTCATCCCCTTGATCAGTTCTTCATTGGTAGGCAGGGGTACGTAGTTCTGTAGGACCGGGAGCTTCAGTGTCTCCCTGATTGTGGAGGGTGTGAGCACCACTCTCTTGTCGTTCAGCTTGGTCATGATTTTTGACCTGTCCTTTTCTGAGGCTGTGTGCATCAGGCCCCAGAACTGTTGTAGATATACCTCTGGCACCGGTTTGGCTTCATTGAATGCAAACCAGAGGTAGTGCTTTTGTAGAATGGAGAGTATGACTGGGTCCTGACACTTGAAAAGCTTCAGGTCCAATTGGAAGTTGTTGTCATAAAGTGGGACCCAGTTCTCTTTTGGGTACAGTTCACTGCTTGATTGTGTATTCTTGGTTGTTCCTGACATGATAAGCTGAAGAAATTGGGTCAGCACATTGTTCAAATGAAAAATTTTATTTTTGTTCTGTTTTTGCAATTTTTCAGATCAGGTGTGAAAAGGTGGAACCAAAAAAAATATTCTAAGTACCAACTGCGAGAACCATCTTCTCGAGATTTGAGTATCGAGAAGTAGGTTCTCGAGTTTTAAATATCGAGAAGCTCTTCTCGATACTCGGATATCGAGAACTTGGTTCTCGATATGAAGGTATCGAAAAGTCCTTCTCGAGATTTAAACATCGAGAACCATCTTTTCGAGGTTTAGTGTCGAGAACCTCTTCTCGGTACTTCCAACTTCGAGAAGTAGGTTTTCGGTATTAAACATCGAAAAGTATCTTTTCGAGGTTTAACATCGAGAACCGTTCCTCGAAATCCAAAGTCTCGAGAAGTTGATCTCGAGTTCTAAACATCGAGAAAATAGATTTCTCGAGTTCGTACTCAGAAGAAATGTCGAGAACCACCTGCAATTTTAACACAACATAATGATAATCAATGAAGAAAAACTTTTCGAGTTCCATGTTCTTGGTTCGAGAAAATTAGTTCTCGATAATCAACTTTTCGAGATTTTTCTAAAGTTGATGTCGAGAACCATTGCATTGTTTTCGAAAATCATTTTATTGATGCCCTTAAAGATCGAGAACTTAAATACCACCTTTTGATGGATTTGAGATGAGTTGTGAAGAAGGTTTTGAGAAAAGATTTTTGCTCTTGGACTTCGAGAACTGGGATTGCGAGAAAATGGGTATTCTGGTTCTCGAAGGCTCTTTTATACGCGAGAAAGTCATTTGGGCCTTGCGCGAAGTGTTCTGGGCCCAAAAGTTTGAAATGGGACCTGGTTTTGTTTCAAAAATTATTTTGGGTCCCAAAGATTTTATTTATGTACAGAGAAAAAAAAAAAAACTCCCCCTCAAATTGTGCATGAAAAAATGAAAAACACACACACACACACTCTTTTTCTTTCTTTTCTGATTTTCTCACACACACACACTCTTTTTCTTTCTTTTCTGATTTTCTACACACATACACACACTCCTTCTTTTTTTTTTTATTTTCTTCTTTTCTCCCCCTCAAAGTATTCCTCTCTCTCTTATTTTCTCCCTTTTCTGTTTTCTCCCTTTTTCTCCCCCTCAACACATGCAACGCACACCACACACACACACACATTTTATTCAGACCATGGAGATAACACAACTACATAGGATCGAGATTCAACATGCCTAACTTAGATACTAAGAACTGGAATCTCTTTTCATCCAATGCCTTAGTAAATATGTCAGCCAGTTGAAGCTCGGTGCTAACAAAGTATAAATCAACATCTCCCTTCTCCACATGGTCCTTGATGAAGTGATACCGCAGGTCGATGTGCTTGGTGCGCGAGTGATGAACGGGGTTGCTGGTTATGGCGATTGCACTTTGGGAGTCACTGTAGATGGGAATATGGTTGAATAGGAAGCCATAGTCTCTGAGTTGTGTCCTCATCCATAGGATTTGTGAACAGCAACTAGCAGCCGCAACGTATTCTGCCTCGGCTGTAGAAGTTGACACGCAGTTCTGCTTCTTGGAGGACCAACAGACTAGCTTCTCTCCCAGAAATTGAGCACCACCGGATGTACTTTTTCTGTCTAACTTGCAACCTGCGAAATCAGCGTCTGAGTAACCAACAAGGTCAAAACCTGTGTCCTTGGGATACCAAAGTCCTAAATTGACTGTTCCTTTTAGGTATCTCAGGATTCTCTTTACTGTATTCAGATGTGATTCCTTTGGATTTGCTTGAAAGCGAGCGCACAGACAAGTTGCAAAGACAATATCCGGTCTACTAGATGTCAGGTACAGCAAGGAACCGATGATAGCCCGATAATTGGTAGCATCGACTGATATCCCGGAAGGGTCAGAGTCGAGCTTTTGTGAGGGAGACATGGGGGTTTTCATGGTTGACTTGCTGTCCATCTTGAATCTTTTGAGCATTTCATGGATGTACTTCGACTGGCTGATGAAAATTCCGTCTGGTAGTTGCTTGATCTGTAGCCCTAGGAAGAAGTTCAACTCTCCCATCATGCTCATTTCGAACTCAGTGCGCATCAAGTTGCTGAATTCTTCGCAGAAGTTCGGATTAGACGAGGCGAATATGATGTCATCGACATAGATTTGTATCAGCATGATGTCACTGTTCTCTCGCTTGATAAAAAGAGTTGGATCTATCTTTCCCTTCGAGTAGCCTGATTGCACAAGAAAATCAGAAAGTGCATCATACCAGGCTCTCGGTGCCTGTTTGAGTCCGTACAGAGCTTTCTTTAGCTTGTAGACATAGTGTGGGCGTTCAGGGTCAACAAAGCCTTCTGGTTGTGCCACGTAAACTTCTTCTTTCAGTTCTCCATTTAGAAATGCAGTCTTGACATCCATTTGATAGACGGTGAAACTCTTATGAGCAGCATAAGCAAGGAACAACCTGATTGCTTCAATTCTGGCCACTGGCGCAAAGGTTTCATCGTAGTCAATGCCTTCTTGTTGATTGTATCCTTTTGCAACCAGTCGGGCTTTGTTCCTTATAATCACACCGTCTTCATCTTTCTTGTTCTTGAAGACCCACTTGGTGCCAATTATTGTTTTCTTTGGGGGTCTTGGCACCAGGGTCCATACATCCAATCTTTCAAACTGATTGATCTCCTCCTGCATTGCTATCACCCAATCTGGATCTGTTAGAGCTTCAGAAACTTTGGTTGGTTCAGATTGGCTGATGAAGCAAGAGAAGAGACATTCATTTGCTGTGGCTGTTCTTGTACAAACTCCACGACTTGGATCTCCAATAATTTGTTCTGCAGGATGTGCTTTCGTCCATTTCCGCTCATGAGTTAGAGGGATTGGAGTTATGATGGGGTGATCCGGGTCCTCAAAAGTAGTAGATGTGGTTTGTTGAGGAGTGGAGTGCACAGGGGTCGATTCAGATTCTGTGTCTGCTTGAGCTGGTATTTCTGAAACTTGTGCTGGTGAAGTTGCTTGTGTTGCTGCCGTGCCATGATCCTCAGTATTTTCGTGATCTGATGTATGAGGTGAGTCAGCTTCTTCCTCACTGAGGTCAGGCATGAATGGTGGTTGTGCAGCTTCTATTGGTAACTGTGGGTTGGCGGTGCGTGCATTTTCATAGAAATGTTCAAAGAGAGAGTCGAGAATTGCACTGTCAGCCGTTGTTTGCTTTGTTGCTTCAGCTCCATCAGGTTGCTTCCTTTGAGCAGAGAGTGTGTTTTCTATCAAGAAATGTTCAGAAGCAAAGTCAGCCATTTCGTAGAATGCAACGTTGACACTCTCAATGACTGTTCTGCGATCACGTAGATAGACCCGATACGCCTTTGATTGCGTGGAGTATCCAATGAATACTCCTTCGATGGCTTTCGGATCCATCTTGCTTCTTTCATTTCTGTCATTTAGAATAAAACACTTGCAGCCAAACACTCTGAAGAATGAGATGTCAGGTGTTCTGTTGAAGAGTATTTCATAGGGGGTCTTGTTGAAGCGCTTGTGAATTGATGTTCTGTTCTGAGTAAAACACGCTGTGTTGATTGCTTCAGCCCACATGAAATGGGGAAGCTTTGACTGAATAAGCATGGTGCGTGCTGCTTCAACAAGAGTTCTATTCTTTCTTTCAACGACCCCGTTTTGTTGTGGTGTCTTTGCTGCAGAGAATTGCTGTGTGATACCCTGAGTTTCATAGAACTCAGCAAGAGACTGGTTCTTGAACTCGGTACCATTATCTGTTCTGATGATCTCCACACTCTTTTGTAGAAAATTTTGGATTGTCCTGATGAAGGTTATGATGGTTGCAGCTGTTTCATCCTTTGTCCTCAGAAATTTGGTCCATGTGTACCGAGAGAAGTCATCCACAATGACCAGTGTATATTTGCGTCCATTGATGCTTTGGACTCTCATTGGTCCACACAGATCCATGTGAAGTAGTTGCAGCAGTCGGGAGGAGGATGGAACAGGTTTTAACTTGTGAGAGCTCCTTTTCATCTTGCCTAGTCTGCAGGCATCACAATGAGTGACAGCGGAAGTCTTCAGAGGAGGCAGCCCTTTTACAAGTTTCTTGGAGGACAAAGTAGTGAGATATTTGAAGTTGAGGTGAGACAGGCGTCTGTGCCATAGACTGTTTTGTTCATAGGAAGCTTTGGACAGCAGGCAGATGGAAGAAGGTAGTTGTACGCTCTTCAGATCAATGGTGTACAGGTTGGAAGTTCTTGTGCAGGTCAATAATACCTTCCCAAACCTGTCCAGCACACAGCATTGTCTGGCTATAAACTTCACTTCCATGCCACTATCGCAGAACTGTCCAATGCTTAGCAGATTATGCTTCAGTCCTTTCACATATGACACAGCCTTGATGGTGACACTTGCACAGATGACATCCCCATATCCTAGGATTGGAGAAGCTGCGTTGTTTCCGAATCTCACATTTCCTCCGTAACATTTGGTGTAGTTGCTCAACAGCTCCTTTATTCCGGTCATGTGGGTTGAGCAGCCAGAATCTAAATGCCACACATGACCGTCCTGCAAAACAGATTAAGGACTTTTAGGTACCCACCTCAGGATGGGTCCTTCCTTATCAATTGAGAATATTCTTTTGAATTTTCCTTTTAGCTGTGATCCAAGGTCAACAGCCTTTTCAGATAATGTTCTTTGTTTTTCAATTTCAGCTTTTGGTATCCATTTTTGTTTGATTTTAGGAGCGGAGGAGACAGAGTCATTGTTACCATGTGTGAATGGCTGGTTCGTGAGATAAGGTTTGAAAATTTCTTCTTTAGAGAGACGTTGTAAATGTTTCTTCGAATGAACTCTAAGAGGGTATCTTAAATTTGGAAGATTATAGACACCCTCTATAGTTCTATTCTCAGATTGTTTTCTTTGTTTGCGCTCTCCTTTTTCTTTCTCACGTACAGCATTTACATCATGATCAGAACCAAAAGTATCATTGCAAGGATTCACAAACCCAGAAGTGAACAACTTTTCATTGATAATGAAAGTATCAGATTTAAACTTAGAATGATTCAGCTTGGGACACAAGACTGAACTGGAACTACATGACTGTGACATAGAACTAGATCTACGCTTATTTGAATAGAAAACAGCATTTGAACACGACTTTTTATTCTCAGAAAACATCTTCTTCTTTCCTTCAGCTATCTCAGCTCTCTTTAACTTCCACTCTCTTCTCCTCTCCACTCTCCGACTTACTTCATTTCCTGTTTTCAAAGGAGAGTTGGAGTGAGTGGGTGTCCTTTTGAAAAGGTTAGTTTTGTTCAGAATTGGTTGAGATGTATCAGTATCGCTAGATGATTGAGAAGTTGTGCCAGATTGGGAACTTTCTTTTAAAATGGTCAGTTCTCTCAACAACCTCTCCCTCTCACTTTCGAATTCTTTTCTCTCTTCTTCAAAACTTTTTCTTTGATTTTCTAAAGAGATGTGTAAGTTTTCAAATTTCCTGATTAGTGGAGGGATGTAGGGTTCTTCTCCATTTGAACCTGAGGTTGAAGGGGTTTCAGGTTCTGACACAACTTCCTTTTCAGAAGGATAGAGATTCACACTCTCGTCTGTTGACAAAACAGGTTCAGCGTTTTCATAGCTTTCGTTCAGGGAATCATAACTGAAAGGAATTTCGGCTTTTGAAGGATTTGACCGCTTTACCTCTTCTTCTTCTGCGGTTTCCTTTCCGTAGGTAAAAGCCATCAACTTGGTCAATCCTAACCCCATGTACTTTATGTTGTAAAGTTGGAGACAATCAATCTTTTTCAGATTGTTGGGGTTAGTAAATCCAAGACCTTCCTTTGAGTTATAAAACCGAGTGTCCCTGTTTTGGTTTAAGAAGATTGTTTGTTCAGTTTGTCCTCTTTTGACCAGCAGGTCTTCTAATTCTTTGATTATTGTGTAAAGAGCACATCTTTGTTTGCGTAGAAAATCATTTTCTGCTTTCGCAACATTTCGTTCGAGTTCTGTGTCACTGACCTTCTTAGTTAGTTCAGTTAATTTTTGTGTAAGCTTCTCTGCTTCTAAATTTTGTTTCTGAACTCTTTCTTTCTCATTTTCTAGTTGCAACTTCAGAGAGTGACTCTTATCTAGAGTGTCAAGTGCAACTTTGTAGTTATGATCTAACCTGCCCTTTAACTCCTTTATGGTGTTATCCTTTTCTTGTGAGGAATGAACTTTGCAAGTACAGGAGCAAGAAGGTTCAGAAGTACTTACAGTGGTGTTTGAGCTTGAACTTTGACCTCTTCCGGGGATCGCAGCATCACCCTTGTCTTTTCCTTCTTCTTCTACAAACGCCATCAGGGCCAGATTCTCTTCTTCTTCATCATCGGAACTCTCCTCCTGCCATGGATCATTCTCAGTAGGAGTTGCAGCACTATCATCATCTTGCTTGGCCATGAACATCTTCTGCTTGTTCCACAGCATCTTTTGCTTGTAATAGTTGAAGTCCCTCTTCTTTGGTAGGCGATAGTCTTTGATGACATGTCCAGCTTTTCCACAGTTAAAGCATTTGAGGGGGTCTTCTGCTGCAACAACTCTACTAGAAGAGTTTTGATCATTGTTTTTTGATTTGTAGTTGGCAGAGGAGGTTCGGAGCTTGTTTGATGAGCTTCCTTTCTTGGCAAACCTTTTGTTGAACTGATTAGTAAGTAGTGCCATCTTCTTCTGTAGATCAGCCAGCTCAGATTCAACATCCATTTCTTCTTCACTTTCTTCTTCTTCTGACTCTATCTTGACTGCCTTCTTTTTCTTCGGACCCTTAGATGAACTCTTTGATTTAGCTTCAATCATTAGTGCTAGAGGATTAGCGGAGAAGCTTCCTTCCATCTCAGCAGTGTCATTAACAAACTGCTGCAGATGTTCATGGACAGTGCAGAGGTCAAGTTCATCCAAGTCTAGGTGCTGTCGTAGATTCTTGACAGTTCTTCTCCATTCTGGCGGCAGGCTCGACAAGAAACGTATGTTCATTTCCATATTAGATTTGACAACTTTGATCTTCCTCATCTCATTGATGAGTTGTACGAATCTGTTATACGTCTCATGGAGCGCCTTACCAGGTAGGGCTTTAAAAGCGTCATAGGCGGTCAAGATGTTCGCTTTCTTTGTCTTCAAACCAAGATCAGTTCCAATCATTAACTTCTTCACCTCATCCCACATTTCCTTTGCTGTTTCCATACTGTCTATCAGAATGTAGATATCATTGGGAATAGCTTGCAGCAGATATGTTTTTGCCATGAGATCAGCTTTGATTCTCAACTTGTCAGCCTCAGTGTATTCGCCTTTTGTCTTCAATCTTTTCACATAGTTGACAAGGGGGTTGTTTACATCTGAGGTGTCTACTTCAGTATAGATCTCAGCAGGACCTTGTGTAAGTGATTCAAGCATGGCAGATGAATTGTCTTTCCCTTCCAGAAAGTTCAAGAATCTTGTCTTCCACATCTGATATTCTCCTTTTCTGAGGATGGGTGGTCTGTTGTCATTTCCAAGTGCTAATGCTTCCATCTTTGCTGATTGAGCCTTAAAAGATCGGTCGAGTGTTTTGATCAGAAAAAAAATTTAAGATGCAGAATGTCGAAAACCTAATTCAAGAAAAAAATTCGAAAACTAGGGTTCGAGAAGTTCTATCGAGAACCAGTTTTCGATAGTGAATATCGAGAAACTGTTTATCGAGAAGCAGGATTCGAGAAGCTGTATCGAGAACTTCAGTATCGAGAAGCTAAGTTCGAGAACTTAGTTTCGAGAACTGAGTGTCGAGAAGCTGTATCGAGAACCTGCAATTCGAAAAAACAGAGTTTTAGATATTTAGTATCGAAAACTGAGTGTCGAGAAAGCAATCTCGAGAACTCAGTTCGAGAACTTGTATCGAGAACGTAGTATCGAAATCCTGCAAATCAAAATTTCAGATTAAAACAGTTTAAACAACTTTTCTGTGAAGTTTTCGATCTCGAGAGTCTTCCTGTATAGTTATCGTCCTGAAAAACCTGCTTAAATGTCGAGAACCCTGCTTTTCGAACTCATACTATCGAGAAATCAAAAATACCGAATCTACTGAAATCGAAAAGTAAGATATACCCTTGGTTCGTTTCTGAATGGCGAATCCAATGATATAACTTTTACAGTTTATCGATCAGAAACAAGATTACAGTGATTACAAAGAAGTATATCGAAAAGTATGAAAACAGAGAAACTTCGAAAACTTTTCTTCGACGATCACACTCGAGCAGGCTCTGATACCAGTTGTTGGTCCCAGTTTATGCAGACTAACGATCAGCTAGATGAGCATCATCGATAAACAGAAGAGAAAGATTTCATATAATGATATAAGATTTATCGAGAACAGTGAAACCTTCTTTCTGTAGTATCGAGAAGTAAATTTGGCAGCGTAAGGCTAATGTGTATTGATCGATATCGGTACCTGTACACAAGGCGCATATTTATAGGCGCTGTACAGGTTACCGATTTAGGTAAACCTTGGAAGTTGGGCCAAGGCCTTTTTGGGCCTTATTCCCTTTACCTTATTTGCTACATAATAAATATTAATCTAATACCATAAATGGTATAACTAGTCTACTTTATTTAAACAAGACATTACAGACAAATTTGACCCACAATAAAAGTTCTAACACAACACATACACACACACCCCTTGATACTCGTTTGCATAAAATGAGCCATCAAATTTTGGCGTCGTTGCCGGGGACGGTGTGAAAGTTTAGTGTGATTTTAATTTCTGGGTCTAGTGAGACTAATCATTTGTTTCTTTTATTTTATTTTATTTTTTTTTTCTTTGCACTTTATTTTTGTGTGTTCGGAATCACGTGGGTGTTGTTGTCTTTGAGTGCGTGCAGGTCAGATTTGTATGCAAACTCGCTCTCAGGGTGATAAAGATCTACTATTTATCCTTGAGATCGAGCAACTAGCAAGAGAGAACCGACGCGCTGCACGTTTGCCACAAACCGTATCAATGGCAGACGGCACAACATCAGCAACCCCCAACAGAACCACATCACCACATGCCACCCAACAACCTAACAACCAAATTCCACCCAACAATGCTCGTCCACCAGGGTTTGAACATGTGCTCAACGGGTTCCCGTTCATTGAAAACCATGACAATGAACAAGGAACCCCGGAAAGAATGTCACCGCGGGTGAACTACCAGCAGCCGCAGATGAGAACCCCGAGGACGCCGCAACAACCTCATAACCAAGGTGGGCCCCTCAATCAAGGAATAGTTGGCCCCAATCTTCAGGGTGGTGCTGAGAATTACTATGGAGGTGGGATGAACCAAATGGGCATGAATCAAGGGGGTGGTGGGTTCTACAACTACGAATTCAATCAAGGAGTCAATCAGGGATTCAATCGCCCTGTAAATCAGCAATTCTACCAAGGAGGCAACCAAGGGCTCAACCAGCATCCCTACAATCAACAGCTTTTTCATCAGCAATTCAATCCAGGATTTCAAGGCCAAAACAACCAAGGGAGACCTCAAGGACGCTCCATAGCTGAATATTTGGAGCCGCAGATTCAGTCTCATGAAAGCATCATGTACCCGAGGGTGGAGGCTAATAATTTCGAGCTCAAGGCGTCTACTATCGGATTGGTGTCTCAAAACCAATTCGGTGGTAGTGTTAGTGAAGACGCCCAGGGGCATATCACCAGGTTTCTCAGAGCGTGCAACACCATCAAGATGAATGGTGTATCCGAAGATGCCATCAAGCTCAGGTTATTCCCTTTTTCAGTGAGAGATGAAGCGCAGAGGTGGTTAGACTCCTTCTCACAGGACCACTTCCAGACTTGGGACCAGCTTCATCGGGAGTTCATCCAGGAGTACTTCCCTCCATCTAAAGCTTTGAAGATCAAGAAGCAAGTCCAAGATTTCAGACAAGGACCGCTAGAGAATCTCCCCGAAGCATGGAAGAGGTTCAAAGGGTTGAAGAGGATGTGTCCACCGAATCTGATGACACACTGGGAGATTATCTCCTCATTCTATGGAGGCCTGACCGATGAGGCAAAAATGATGATGGATAGTTCGGCTAGCGGAGCACTGATTCACTTGCAGCCAGAAGACGCAGAAGCACTGATTGAGAAGGTGACATCCAACAACGCGTACTGGTATAACTCCAGGGGTTCCCAAAAGATAGCCCCGGGGTTATTTGAGGTGGACAGCCAGACGGCAAACTCAGCACGTTTGGACAGCTTGGATGCCACACTTCAGAAGTTGATGAGCAAGGTGGAAAAGCTAAGTGTGGGGAATAGCAACTCGGGCCCATCTACTCAGGGCCACGCACACATGGTTGGTCAAGGCTCCGCATCATACTCTCAACCTTCTCAGATGCAACCATTCTGTGAAAACTGTGGGGGAGGACATATAGTGGCAGAGTGCCAGTTCTTGGTGGCACCAATGATGGGGCCAAGTACAGAGTATGTGGATGCCATCAACGCACCAAGGCCCCAGGGACAGAATCAGAACTATCAAGGAGGCTTTGGGCAAGGACATCGACCTTACCAGCCCCAGCCATTCAATCAGGTCCGCCCACAGTTTAGCTATCAACCGCAATATCAGCAGCAGCAGTACCAAGGAAGACCCAATCAAGGCTTCAACAACTTTTCAGGGCCTAACCAAGGATACAATGCAGGCCCCTCTCAGAACTACCAAGGCGGTTACCCTCAGAACTTCCCGGGAAACTATAATCAGCAAAATCAAGGCTACCAACAGCGCTCCAACCTGGAAGAAATGATGGGAAAGATGATGAAGAGTCATGAAGCTAGATTTGCTGAGTACGACAACATTCTGAAGAATCTGACCACTCAGATTGGTCAGCTTGCTAAAGACTCAGGGGAACGCCAGAAGGGGATGCTACCAAGCAACACTGAAAACAATCTCCGCGAACACTGCCAGGCGATCTCCCTGAGGAGTGGGAAGCAGCTTGAGGCATCTAAGCCTCTAGAGGAGGAAACCCCGAAGACGGATGATGCACCGTTGACTGTTCCGGTGGAAATTCATATCGACAGAAACAAAGAAGATGGAGATAAGGAGGTGAGCAATCTGGGAAAGAAGATTGATAGCACTGAGAGGGAGAGGGCAGCCCCAAAAGTTGTCACTTCCCATGTTCCATTCCCAGCCCGACTGACGAAGAAGAATGATCAAGATCAGTTCGGGAAGTTTCTAGCTCTCCTCAAGCAGCTGCACATCAACATCCCATTCGTAGATGCACTATCAGAGATGCCCAAGTACGCAAAATTCCTCAAAGACCTGCTGTCCAACAAGAAGAAGCTGGAAGAAGCATCAACAGTGGTGCTGAATGAAGAATGCTCGTCGATGGTGACCAAGGAGATGCCTGCCAAGCTCAAAGATCCAGGGAGCTTCACTATCCCCTGCTTGATAGGTAATTTAAATTTTGATAGAGCTTTAGCGGATTTAGGGGCGAGTATTAATTTGATGCCATTTACTTTGTATGAGAAACTTGAGCTAGGAAATCTAAAACCAACACGAATGTGCATTCAGTTAGCTGACAGATCTACTAAGTACCCGCGCGGTATTGTAGAGGACGTGTTGGTTAAGGTTTCCAAGTTCATTTTTCCTGTTGACTTTGTGATCTTGGACATGGACCAAGATCTAGAGGTGCCCATCATTCTCGGTAGGCCCTTCTTGGCCACCGCTAGGGCCCTCATAGATGTTGGCGATGGTAAGTTAGTTTTGAGAGTTGGTGATGAACAAGCCACTTTTGACATGACCAAGATCATGAAACACCCCTTGTCCCCTGCTGATGAATGCTTTTCTATTGATGTCATTGATTCTTTGGTTGAGGAGTGCATTCCTGACATGCTCTCCGAGGATACCCAGCTATTTCTGTGTTCTCAAGATGATTTGGCAAAGGATCTTAACTCATCCTCATGCTTTAGTTGTGACTCAATTGTGAATAACAAGGAGAATGAGTTAAGTGATGCTGTGATTGAGCAAGGTGCTGGGGATGATATAGATAAAGAGATGGAGGAACCAGTTCAAACTGATTCCTCAATTGTGAGTCCTTCACCTCTTAATCTTAAACCACTCCCCAGTCACCTAGAGTATGCTTTTATTGATGATGATGTGAAGTTACCAGTCATTCTTGCTGCCAAGTTAGAGGCTTCTCGCCGAAATTCTTGTCTCGATATGCTTAGTGTCCAGCGAGAAGCCCTAGCCCGGTCCCTTTCAGACATGAAGGGGATTAGTCCCTCCTTTTGCACTCATAAAATTCTGTTGGAAGATGATGCTAGACCGGTAGTGCAACCGCAGAGGAGACTAAACCCCAACATGCAAGTAGTTGTCCGAGATGAGGTGATTCGATTGTTGGATGTGGATATTATCTATCCTATCTCGGACAGCCCTTGAGTCAGCCCTACTCAGGTTGTTCCAAAGAAAGGGGGGATGACAGTGGTAAAGAATGATAAGAATGAGTTGATACGCACGAGAGTAGTTACGGGATGGCGAGTGTGTATAGACTACCGTAAACTCAATGCCGCCACCCGTAAGGATCATTTCCCTTTGCCCTTCATTGATCAGATTTTGGAGAGATTGGCGGGGCATACCTTTTATTGCTTCCTAGATGGGATGTCGGGGTATTTTCAGATCCCGATAGCTCCCGAGGACCAGGAAAAGACCACATTTACTTGCCCCTTTGGCACTTTTGCCTATAGGAGGATGCCGTTTGGTCTGTGCAATGCCCCCGCCACTTTCATGCGTTGTATGTTGTCTGTCTTTGGAGAATACATTGGGGATTTCATGGAGGTTTTCATGGACGATTTTTCTATTTTTGGTGATTCTTTTGATGAGTGCCTCCATAATCTTGAAAAAGTCCTTATTAGATGTCGGGAGGTCAACTTATGTCTAAATTGGGAGAAGTGTCACTTTATGGTCCAAGAAGGAATTGTCTTGGGGCATAAAGTGTCCAACAAGGGGATTGAGGTAGATAAAGCCAAAGTTGAAGCAATCTCTACTCTACCTCCCCCTACCTCAGTTAAAGGCATAAGAAGCTTCTTGGGACATGTTGGTTTCTATAGACGATTTATTAAGGATTTTTCCAAGATTGCTAGACCATTGACTTTGCTGCTAGAGAAAGATGCCCCATTTGTATTTTCCAAAGAGTGTCTAGAAGCTTTTAATATGCTTAAGGAGAAGCTCATCACGGCACCTGTCGTGATGGCCCCTGATTGGAGTCTACCCTTTGAGTTGATGTGTGATGCTAGTGACTACTCCATCGGGGCTGTTTTAGGGCAGCGTAGGGATAATCATTTCAAGCCCATATGCTACGCTAGTAAGACTCTTAATGGAGCCCAAGAGAATTACACTACGACCGAGAAAGAGTTACTAGCGGTAGTATATGCGCTTGATAAGTTTAGGTCCTATTTGATTTTGTCTAAGGTGATAGTATTCACTGATCACTCGGCACTGAAATATTTGTTACAAAAAGGAGATGCTAAGCCGAGGCTGATCAGGTGGATACTATTACTTCAGGAGTTTGATATAGAGATTCAGGACAAGAAAGGGGCAGAGAATTTAGCTGCTGATCACCTATCTAGGTTAGATAACCCCTTTCTTGAGCCTATTGGTGAGCGCGACACAGAGGGTACCTTCCCAGATGAGAGACTTTTAGCTGTTAGTGATGATATTCCATGGTATGCAGACTTTGCCAACTACTTAGTTGGAAAAGTTCTTCCTGACAATTTTCCTAACCATCAGAGGAGGAAATTTTTGTCAGAGGTCAGGCATTATTTCTGGGAGGACCCGTACTTGTTTAGGATATGTGCTGATGATGTCATTAGGAGATGTGTGTCCCATAGAGAGGGCCAGGATATTCTGTATCATTGTCATTCGGGACCGACCGGGGGTCACTATTCTGCGAACCGAACAGCCCGGAAAGTCCTAGAGTGTGGTTTCTTTTGGCCCTCCCTATTTAAGGATGCACATCAGTTTGTGAGCACTTGCGATCGGTGTCAACGGATGGGTACAGTTACTAAGAGGGATGAAATGCCCCAAAATTTTATTCTTGCTTGTGAAGTGTTTGATATGTGGGGCATAGACTTCATGGGACCGTTTCCATCCTCAAAAGGCAATAAGTTCATTCTAGTAGCTATTGACTATGTGTCTAAGTGGGTAGAAGCTGAGGCTTTACCCACTAATGATGGGAGAGTGGTGATAAGATTTCTTAAGAAGTTGTTTACCCGGTTTGGTGTACCGCGTATAATACTCAGTGACAGAGGGACCCATTTTAGGAACGACCCTATGAGTAAACTTCTGGCCAAATATGGCGTTACTCATAAGGGTGGGGTCCCGTACCATCCTCAAACAAGTGGGCAAGTAGAGAACACCAACCGGGACATTAAGACCATTTTAGAGAAGACTGTAGAGAAGAACCGCAGGGACTGGAGTGATAAGCTTAATGATGCATTGTGGGCCCTTCGGACAGCCTACAAGACCCCAATAGGAACCACTCCTTACAGGTTAGTTTACGGAAAGTCATGTCATCTTCCCGTAGAAATAGAACACAAGGCATATTGGGCAATCAAGCTTCTTAATCAAGATCTTGCTCTTGCCCAACGTGAGCGCCTTTGGCACTTGAACGAATTAGAGGAGTGGAGGTTCATGGCCTACGAGAACTCTAGGCTAAACAAAGAAAAGACCAAAGCGTACCATGACCTCCATATAAAGGGGAACAAAGAATTTTCAGAAGGAGATCAAGTTTTATTGTTTAATGCTCGGTTGAAGCTATTTCCGGGCAAGCTTAAGTCTAGATGGTCCGGGCCTTTTGTTGTGACACGGGTGTTCCCATTTGGGACTGTGGAGATCTCACACCCGGACAAAGGTACTTTTAAAGTGAACGGCCACCACTTGAAGAAATACTTTGGTGGACCGATTGAGAGAGAAAGGGAGGTAGCATTCATTGCCTCCTTTGAGAGTTGAGCGTTCATAGCGTCGGGCATTACGACGTTAAAAATAGCGCTGCGTGGGAGGCAACCCACGGTTTGTTTTGTTGTTGCTTCATTGCGTTCTTTTGTTCTTTGTTGTTTCATGTGTTGGTTGCTTTGATCTGGGCTTAATCTTTGCTTGTTTGTGAGAATTTTCGTGGGGAAGCATGATGAGGATATCTATTTTGAGTTGTTGAGATGATTTGGGTTGTTTTGCAGCGTTTGTTGTTGGAATCCGGAGTATTCGGGAAGTGATTTTGATGTTCAAGGCTTAATTTAGCCTTGATTTTGAGCAAAAGTGTGATATAACGATTCCCTGACCGTTCCCCTCTCTGATTACTGATGTACTTTGTTTTGCTAGATTTTACTCTTGATTCCGTATTCCTTGATGCTTGTATAACATTGTATTTTGCAGCTTGTTTTGATTTGGGAATATCCCAATGCTAGATGTATTCGTTGATTGTTGTTTTGATTTGCTATGCTTGGATTATACTTGGATTCTTCTTGTATTTGGATTGCATGCTTTTGCCCTTGCATCTTGTTTTCTTTAGGTCTAGCCACACGGGCTGTCTGAATGGAACTACACTGAACGTGAGTGGAACTGCGCAGCTAGCGAGACAGAGGGCGGTAAATTTGTTCTTTAATTTTTTTAGAAGCCCTCACGTTTTAGTACATTTTTCTTGCTTGAATGCCTGCATTACACGCGTGACCCTTCCCTGTTTCCCCTTTTGAGCATTTTTTTCTTTGCCTCGAGGACGAGGCAACACCTTAAGTGTGGGGGGGTGCCTTAGGCTTTGGGTAGCGGTGCGGGTATAAGATTTGAGTTTGTTAGAAAGCGACTAGACTTGTATGTATTTTTAGGGAATAAGATAGGATGTTGTGTATAACTTCTTTCTAAACCTCGTCTTTGTGACTCGTTAGGGTAACATACATGTATTTTCAGATGTTTTGTTGAGAAATCAAGGCTAGATTTGTATATACTCAGAATCTATTCCTTTGAGATGAAGAAGGCACTAGTCACCCATACTGTTTCCATCTTGACCCACCTTTAAAAAAAAATTCCTTTAGAGAGCCATTTTGAGCCTGACCCAAATGTTATAGCCTAAATTGTTGAGCTCCATGACCAAATGGCCTGTGTTCTGACCCGCGAATAGAGTGTTCATTGTTTAGTTTTTTTTAGGCGTTAGTTGAATAGTTCTGAGCTGAGTAAGTCTTGTGATAGCTGTGTTAGGCACTGTTCCTATGCCCCAAACGGGGTACGAGCAGTCAATACTCCGGGAGTTGACGTTCTTGATCATTGCATAGTAGGCATGGATTCACTTTCTTAAAAAAATTTCTGTTCTTAATTTAAACTTTCTCTGGTGAGGCCGAGATTAGAATGGGGTGAGAAGTCTAGCAAAAATACGAAAAAAAAAACAAAAAAATTAATCAACAGCTAGCTTCTCACCTTTCGAAAAAGGGAATGGGCGAACCAGTCAAAAAGCGTACGTGCTATGCACAATAAGATGAGACTGGTTAGCTTTCAAAAGAAACGGGGTTCTCGTGCCAACATAACAGAGAAAACAAACGTAACTAATGGGATCTGGAGGCTTCTGGTCAGAAATTGAAATAAATTTGCAGACGTCCTCCCCGTACTTCAAGTATACGACGCAGCACCAATGCGTGTTGCGGCGGTTTAGCTTAGTTGTACACCGTGCCTACCCCTTGCATAGAGATAGATAGTTGTCCCGGTTGTGTTGTGTTGCTTGTCTTACTCTCCTTAGATTGTTTCGCGATACGCCTGATCATGCTAACCAATCTTACACTTTGTTCCATATTCTTAAGGAAAATACCCTCATTATTCTTCTTTGTTCACAACCTCTACCACCAAGACCTTCCGATTGAGGAATAAATTTTTGTATATTAGATCGCCTGAGCATTTTGAATTTTACAGATGAATCTGCGTGCATAGAGTCCTACGAGTCAGATTAGAAGTTGTTTAGGAAGAAGTTGTCGTGATATCCTGTACAGTTTCCTGTGAATACATTCTTGTTTGTCTGTTTCTGATTTGCTTGAAATTTGTAACCCGTACTTGCTGTCTGAGGTCTAGTTTGCTTGAGGACAAGCAAAGACTCAAGTGTGGGGGAGTTGATAAGGTGTGAAAACACCTTATTTGTTATCCAAATTCTGAGTCGTTGCGTGACAATTTTGCAGCATTCTAGCATGTTTTTCGTGTGGTTTTGGTTTGTTTTCGATTGCAGGACTAGAATAAAAGCTCCACTTGACTTTGAGGATATTTGGAGCAAATATGTGGGCAAAAGCAAGTTTTCAGACGAGTGTGAAGAGCATTGTGGATTCAGGAAAGAAGCTGGAGCTTAAAAGAGATCGAAAGAAGGAAACGGACGAGAGAGAGAAGTTTTGGACTGGACCGAGCAAAGGAAGGGCATCACGGGATGAAAATAAGAACTCTTTGGAGGCCAGGGAGGAGGAACGCCCATAGGAACGCCAATAGGAACGCCGTTCCTCTCACCTTTCCTACGCTGCAATTGATTCCGGAACTCCCAGGTGTGGGAACGCTGGGAGGGAACGTCGTTCCTCTCAGCGTTCCTGCAGAACAACGTCCCTGCTCCGTTCCTCACGGCGTCGAACTCTCTGCCAGACGATTAATTTATTTTGTAAAGAAAGGAACGCCCATGGGAACGACGTTCCGCCCGACGTTCCCCCGACTGCGGAAACGTATAAAAACGCGAATTTTACCCTTTTTACGGAGCTTTTGGCCAAATTTCGACTTGGGAGAGCTCAAGAACCCTAGTTAAGCTTGTAATCTCTTACTTTACTACTCTCTTTCACTCTTAATCATTGTTTTAAATTACAATTACATGAATTTACTCTTTAATCAATACAAATCTTAGTTCTTCTCAATTCTCTTGCAATTCCCTTTAGTTATTTAATCATGCATATGTTCTTATTCTTTGCAAATCTTTTGATTTCGTCTTCAATTATGTGTGAGTAGATTGTTTAGGGGTTGGGGGTGATCAAGGATCACCCCATCATGTGATCTTTGGGTTTAGATTCATTAGGGAAATCAATCAATATAATATGCATGCCAAGTGTTTGTGAAAATTCCTCAATGACTTTTTTTCTCTTAATTGATGGCCACAATTTAGGTAGAAACTTGTTAGAACCCGCGAGGAGACTCGTAGGGTTTCTCTAGACACCTTCACACACACACACACACACACTATCTCCTCGCCACGAGAGTGGGAAGAGATAGGGGTCACGTTAGTTGGTTATGCTAAATTGTTTAGCCTAGGAAAATCAATGGACCACGAGAGTGGCCGTTCAGTTCCCTTGGCAATCTCTTGGCCACGAGAGTGGCGAGAGAACTTTCACCAGACCCTCAAATGCATGTTTGTTGATTGACCTCCCCGATAATCATTTTTCCTAGTTGATTACATGATGGGACCTTGAGACCCCCCGCTTCCCTTTTATTTGAGATTATTAATTTCTTTCGTTGCTTGCTATTTTTTTCTAAAACCAAAACACTACTTGATCGATTAGCTTACATCTTAGACACTTAAGTCGAATTCACACTTACTTTCCTTATACACCGTCCCGAGAGACGACATCCGGGACTTCCATATCCCAACACATACACACACACCCCTTGATACTCGTTTGCATAAAATGAGCCATCAGCGGACGATCCTAAGCTAAGGAGAAACCGAGCAGTAATCCTAGAGAAAGAAATTTTTTTAATTAGAAGTAAAATTCACAATTGCATCTACTTAAAAAAATCACTTTTAAAAGTAAATTTGGAAAAAACTTTTAATAGTTAAAATTGGCGGTGTTTGAAAAAAATGATTTTGAAAAAATAGAAGTTAGTAGCGTGATGGAATATACATTTTTTGTATAATAGAAAGGGTAAAAAGCAGATTATATTTTTTAGTTCTTAAGCATCTAATTTAACCAAAAGTTATCACTTTTTTTATCATCAAAACATGCATCTATTCATATCAAAAGATTCAGGATCATTACATCAACCAAAGGGAAAATAAAACTGACACCAACTGAAACTCCAACAACTACGACTGTAACATTATGGTGAGACTTTGAGACGGTCACCCCTGAGAGAGCAACACGAATCACTAACCATGTAGTGGGCTTGACACAGCCAAACCTGTTCCCATAGATCCAACCATACCTAATGACATAAAGAGAGGCAAAAAACTCGAACAAACTGTCAAAACCAACAACAAAAAAGGACACAAGAACACAAATAACAAACAGATAAAAACTACAAGAAAAACTTTCACGAACTCTAGCACCTCGTACATCCCATGGTGGTGGTTCATGAGGAGGTCGTACCACCGGTACCATGCTAATTGATCCTCCATGACTTTTGGCTGCCAAAAACCACGCATCAATCCTCCGTCCCTGCATAACCAAACTCATCCCTGTTCCGTGTGACCAGAGTAAACGGATAGACGGCGCCGATCTTCTCCAACAACGACAACAACGCCACATCCTCGAACCTTGACCACAACGTCGATCTCCTCGAGCCATGACATCAAATCTGCCCTCCTCCACCGATCTCCGCCCTCCGCGTCTGACCTGGACTCCAGCCGAGCACCAGCGAGGCAGCGACCAAGGGATAGCAAAACCGATCTTCGACAAAGTCGAAATCAGAAAAAAGCTCTAGCGGCACACATAATTGAAGTCCTAGAGAGAACTCGCAACTGGTATATTTTAATGTTAATCAGAAGATATCCTTGAAAACACTCTTTTCCCATTTTTAAGCCCACTATTGAAAATCTTTTTTTGTAAACATAGTCCAACTCTTGAATTCTTGGACAATAGTGTTCGGCCATGTCCAACTCTTTCTAGAAATAAACTGTCGCCGGAAAGGAACAACTTTTACCGGCACCGGTAAAAGGAAATGGCTGCAGGAACGAGTAGCCTCCTTGCATCCGTCTTCGTTCCACCGCCCTCCTCTCCACTCAAATTCAGGTCTGCTAGAAACTCTACTCGAATTTCAATGATCCAATCTCTGAAACTTCATACCACTGCTTTCCCGACCGTAGCTACCAACCCTTCAATGATTCATGGAAACCGTTTCCTACGAGTGCGTGGGTGTTCACTAACCAATCTGAGTTCACAGAACTCTGGTGTGGAAAAGGATGAGCTAGGACGACAGGATGGAAGCAGCGGCGGGAATGGAGGTGATGATGGAGATGGATGGGGCTGGACGACTTCGTTTATACTTTTCGGATTTTGGGCCGGTCTGATGTATTACGCGTTTTTCGTCTCTGCCAACCAAACCCCGGTACTGCAGAAGAACTACTCACACTAGTCTATATGTTTGTCAAGTTCTTTAGATATCATAGATTGACTTTATTTTCCATTTTATTAATGCATTTTTCTATATGGGGTTCGTTTAGCATGACTTTAATGGAAGGAAAATCAGTTGTTAATGTTGATTTCAACACTTATTTGGATTCTTCTGGTGATAAGAAAACTAAGCAGATTAAACCAATTGATGTCACCAAACAGGGTCTTATAATGCAAAATTTCTATCACTGCCTTTCATATTGGGAATGTTCATATTCAGTTTTCTTGAATACTTTTCTTATGCCGAATTGCATATCAATATATCATTGTTAGTTTTATGCTGTGGTAATAAAGGTTCTATACTCCTTGCACAAAAAAATAAAGGTTCTCTATGTATTTATAGTCTTTAGATTTGGTTGCTTGGCTTTTAAAGACTATGAGTCCATTTGAAACTGGGATAGTACTAGATAATGATGATAGAAAGGAACACATTCAGGCCTTAATTGTATTGTGATGAACACTACTTGTTGCCTTTTGCAATGCCATAAGGGACCGGGGGGGGGGGGGGGGGGTAAAGTGTTGCAGTCTCCCTTTTAGGCTCTTCATCTTCGGTGAATAAATTTTACTATTTCAAGATTATAATCTTTGTATATTGCAGTCAACAGACTTGTATTTCCTGAAAAAGCTCCTCAATCTGAAAGGAGATGATGGATTCCGAATGAATGAAGTTCTTGTGTCCCTCTGGTACCTAATGGGTTTATGGCCAATCATTTACAGCATGCTTCTACTTCCTACCGCTAGAACGTGAGCTTCATGATAAACCATTCTTCTTCAGATTTTGCATATATAACCTTCAAGTAAACGCTTTTTGGTAAGTAGGCACACCACATCTAGCTTGAGTTGCTACCATTAATAGATGGTACATTTGGAATCCATAAAATGTTAGTGAAAGGAGGGGAAAAACATGGGGTAAAAAAAAGATACAATAGAAGCGAAGAAGTTGTCCCTGATGAATTATGTAAATTTTATAGACTCAGAAACAGTTAATCTTATTATAGTTTTGTTTTTGAAGGCAAAATAACAGGATTCCTCTATGGCCCTTTCTCGTCCTCTCATGTTTTGGTGGTGTGTATGCTCTCTTTCCTTTCTTTATTCTATGGAAGCCCCCACCTCCACCTGTTGAGCAAGCTGAACTCAGAAGATGGCCTTTGAATTTTCTTGAATCAAAATTATCTGCCGGGGTAAATATGGAGTTATCAGTCGTTAACTGATTAACTTTTTTTAATGTTTAAGGTTTATTTGTTAGGTCTTCATTTTCTGATGCCCTAATTCATCTTAACAATGGTGGTTCAGATTGTGATGGCTTTGGGACTAGGGTTAATGGTATACACAGGCACTTGTAATGGGGGCGTCTGGAAGGAATTTTACCAGTACTTCAGACAGAGCAGATTTGTAAGTCCTTGTTCTTGAAGGAGTTGAAGCTTATCACAATTCACAAGCTTAGAAGATTATCTTACTGTAAATGCATCTATCTTTTTTATGATGACAATTATTTGCTTGATTTGTTATTTTGCTTATTTTATTATGTGGCAGATCCATGTAATGTCAATTGATTTCATGTTACTTTCAGCATTTGCCCCATTCTGGGTGTTCAATGATATGACAACTCGAAAATGGTAAGTTCTTTGTTTGAAGACTAATGACATGCTTGGGATGCGGAAAGGAATAAAGTATATAGTCTAATTATAGGGAGAAAGAGCATACATGCCCCCCAAACTATATGTCACACAGTACAAACATGCCTCTAACTTTCTTTTAGAAAATTAAACAAAAAAGTTGATGAAGTTGGAAGGAATATGCCCTTATGTCCAATAGTGGAGGGTATATATATGTTTTTAATTATATGATTCAATGATGTATTTGTTACAATTTTACAACTTTGGTGTGTAGTTTTCTGTAAAAAGTTGAGGGGTGTATGCGTTTTCTCACATGTAATTCAAAGGTAAATGTGTCCCTTTTCCCCCAGTTGATGCCACCTAAAATTTGCTGAGCGCAGAGGGGGGCAGCCAAGGTCTTTTAGAATCTGTGCATAGAACTAATGACATACCTGTTTAACAATTGTAGGTATGACAAGGGTTCTTGGCTTCTTCCTATTTCAGCCATCCCATTCTTGGGTCCTGCAATTTACATTTTCTTACGCCCATCCGTGCCAGCGGAACTTGTTTCCTCGGGCTCACATACGAAGACGAAAGAAGCACCACGTGAAGTTCTGTAGCAGAAAAAGTTGATCACTCTGATCCCCCTTGTAGACGGTTCACTCTTATTAATCCCAATTACATTTTGATTTTGTATAATTCCGTCTGCTAATACTGTTCTTTTGTAACCTACATCATGTTACCGTTTACAAGAAGTTACAATCGGTTAGAAAAATCTGAACTATCACATTCCCCTTTTATTATTCCAAAGAAGGAAAAGTAGTTACCAAGTTAACAATTCAAACCAGAACTCATGATAACACATCTACATTTGGATCAAAATTTGCTATTTGTATTGATTAACAGAATCATCAAATCATACGCATTGTATCTTAATTAATTTGAACCTTTTTCTTTTCATTGGATAAATGACTATAGTTGTTTGCATGTCCATACCAACATCTGTAGTATTATCATAAGATTATAACCAAGGTGATGTGTGCTTCCCATCCTTAGAAACCCATCTCTTCTTTCATATTTTGCAATGAAATCCTCTGTCCTCAATTCCAGCTCTATCATAATCTCTATGTTGTTCTCCTTTATAGTAACAATTTACTTGTTGTTTCCTATTGAGTGAATAAATCTATCATGTTCTGAATGCCATGTATCAAGTGTAGTTGATCTCACCTTTGGTATATGCACTCGATTACTTTTGTTCACCCTGAGCACTATAAGTGTATAAAGATTCCTAATATCGTACTATGGCATCCTTGACCTTTTACTCTGTACTATGGACATTCTCAGTTCCAAGTCAATTTAACGTCTTCTAGAATCCTGTTGTGTTTGGCTTTCCTCATTCAGATTCTTAGAAGCATGTTTTTACCTTTAATGATTACCAGTGGCGGATCTTGCTACTAAATTTTGGGTGTTCAAAAATATTTTACTATTAAAATATTACATAAAAATTACTACATCAATTCTTTACATGTATTTTTGTATTGAATTTACAAATTTTCGGGTGTTCACATGAACACCCCTGAACAAAACACATCTGTCACTGATGATCACCCTTTGCCAGTCGTTGCTCAGACAAACCACCCGCAGTGCTAATGAACCTCAAGTTCATGACACCTCCTCAAACACTGGGTTGGTTGTGGCTGTTTCCAAACCATTGATGAGGAGCAAAAGTTCTCTCGTCGAGTCAAGGCTTAGGGCCTGCAAGATTGCCAATACATTGTCATTATATTTCCTTGTTCATGCCACTGAGTTTTTATTTTGTTTTTCTGGCTTTGGACTATTTGTTTCGTGGTGTTGGGGATTTAACTCCAGTTTTGGCCGTGCGATGGTTTTATATCACACCAGTTTTATCAAAGGTGAATGAGTATAGCTTGTAAATAGGGTTTAATGCACCAAACACCCTGTGATATAGAAATTCGATGTATTAGTCCCATGTGATTTAAAAATGCGTCAAACCCCCTTGTGTTTTCATTAATCACTCACAAAATCCCTTCTATTGATAAATTTAATTGTCAAATAAAAGAAAAATGATCAACATTTTTGTATGATTTAAAGATTTAGATATATTTACTTGTATATTCAATAAGAATATCACGAAAAGTGATTTTCAAATCATCAAATTTATTCATAAAGGGAGTTTTGTGCATGATTAATTAAAACATAACGGGGTTTGACACATTTTTAAATCACAGAGGGTTAATGTGCTGAATTTCTATATCAGGGAGAGTTTTGTGCATTAAATCCCTTAAATATATTGATTAGTTATACTTTACGCTCGTGAACTAGCTATGGGGTAATGCTATACCACCTTTCAGGCTTTGAGACACAAAAAATGAAATGATTGAGGGTGAAGGAAGTTTTCTTAGTAAAAAAAGTATAGAAGTTTTCAGTATGGTATTTTAAATAATGGTCATGGTAAATAAATCTAAGGGCCTGTTTGGTAATGGTTGCAATGGCTGAAACTGCTGAAACGATTGTAATTGCTGATGTTAAAGTGTTTGGTAATATCTTGGTTGAAGTGACTGATTCACTGATTGAATGTATATTTATCAAAAAGGTATTTGTTTGTTTATATTTTAAATACATGTTTGTTAGCTTTGCTAGTAAAATCTGTTTACTAATATTAGTAAATTAATGTAAAAAATTACAGTTTTTATTGATTCTATTAACAAGCTGACATGTAAAATAAATAAATAAAAATCAAAGCATCATCAACGTTAAAACAAAGAAAATCAACCATGAGTACATACTAACGTTTAATTAACATACGGAGTACAAAAGTTTGTTTTTTCATAAGCACGATCAAAACGACGCTTCTCTCTAGGGCTTATTAGCCGCTAGAGCTTTTCTTCTGCTATTGACAATTGTTGAGGAGCATTTTGGTTTCTGCGTGGCTTTGAGTCATCGTATTAGACTTTTTACTTGGTTTCTTCGTGGCTTTCTTACACCGATCTAGGATTATTCTGAATATGCGGGAACCAAGGGAGGGAGAAAGGGAGACGCCCAGAGAGGCTGAACTTGCGGGGCAGACGGAGGTTGTTCGTCAGGGAATCAGTTGAGCGACGGGTGGGAGCCGTGCCTTGTTCGTGTCAACAATCACAGTGATGGTCCGGCCTCCTCCTGAACCACCGCTAGGGGTTGAACGAAGTGCTAGGGTTCAAGATATTTATTTTGCTTATTTAGTTTTTTTCATGTTTTGTCCTGATCCTATTAGTTTTTTATTATTTTGTCATTTGGTTTGTTGTTACTGTTTATGTTGTTAGGTTTGTCAGTTTGTTTGGGAATTTAGCCTTTGTTTATGTCATTGGGTATGTTTGGATCTATTTAAACAAGGATGACTGTGTCAAGCTCGTTGCATGGTTACCGATTCGTGTTGCTTTTTCAGGGGTGACCCGTCTCTAAGTCTGATCATAAGGTTTACAATCGTAGTTGTTGGAGTTTGTTTGGTGTCAGATTTGTTTTTCCTTTGATTGATATAATGATCGTGAAACTTATGATATGAATAGAGGCAAGTTTCCGTTCAAAAAAAATAACATGCGAAGTACATCATAATTATAATGCAAAATATCAGGTAAACATGCATAATTTTTCAATAAAAGAACCATGAGTACGTATTAACGTTATTATTATTACTCCAATGTCCATACATCATGTCATCATAATTACAATGCGTTAAACTTGTGAAACACTAAGGATAAATATCCTACAAGAAGGATAAACATGTCTTTTAAAGTGATTAATTATAATAATAAACACTAAGAAGTAAAGAGTGGGCTACTTTTTGAGCTTTTAATAAAAATCAGCCAAATCAGCCCATTAATAGGGTGTTTGGTGATTCTTTTTCTAAATTTAGGCTTATCAGCCTGTTTATGAGTCTCCAAATGGCCACTAAATCTACTCTCTGTCATGCTATATATATTTACTCTATTTTTCGGAAGTCATGGTACTATTTGATATCTATGAAATCTAAATCATGCTCGGTATTCACTTCTCTTATGTATATACGGAGTATCAAATACCTTCTATTTAAGCTATATATCTATGCTAGCAAGACTATGAGTCATCCGGAAACAGTCTTTATGTGCTTTAGTACATGAGTAAGACTGTGTGCATCTGACCCCCTCTTACTTCACCGTAGGTGGGAGCCTTTGCGGCACTGGGGTATATGATGATGATGATCTCTGCTAGCAAGAAGAAAATCCATCACCACCTTATTTTCTAATTTCTTTAAGGGTATGCTTGGGAGTTGTGTTATCGAGGGGAAGAGCAGGGCTAGATTGGAAGGAATGATTTCAGATGATTTTTATAACCTTTCAAAACCCTTTGTTAAGTTTCCCAAATTGAAGGATTTTAAATGATAACTAATTAAATATTAATTTTAACTTATTTAGAAATACATATATATTCAATTATTCAAATTTATTATCATATCTTTAAAGTGGTTGTCAATATTATTACTTTTTATCCCCAACAAGAATAAGGGTTTCCCCCCTCCCCTTCCCTTCCTAGAACTAACCTTCAAAGTCTTCTCCCCCCTTCCCTTCAAACTCCCTAACATCCCTAAAAGTATATAGTTTGTATTTTTATTTTCCTTTGAATTTTTAATGTTTAGATTTTAGGTTTTGAACTTCTCATTATACAAGAAATTAAGAAGCTTTCATTGCTTCTAGCATGACAGAAAATTTGTGAACGCTTCACTTCTTGGATTTTTTTTATTGTTCTCTTTTATCAGGCACAAAATGGTCTTCCTTTGAATTTCGAAGCATTTAAATTTTATTCAGGCTCTATATTCACTTCTTCAAAATGTGATTTACAGATTGGGTTCGTCAACTTATGTCGTCAATGTTTGCAATCCTATTGATTTGGGTCAATTTTATACAAGTCAAAAATAAAATAAATATCTGTGGAAAATAAAGAGTTTAACAAACTGAGTTCAAGGATGAGATGTGGATTATCACGTATGGAGAGATTGCATTATAATGATGTTATTTTTAAGGATATTAGACACGTGATGAAAAATTTTGTTGATATTGTTGTTCAGTTTGTGCACCGGTCAGCGAATCAAGTTGCCCATGTACTTATAAGTGAAGCCTTGTTCAGGGGCCGATGATACTTGGGTGAAATCCCCCCTGATTGTATTGTTGTGTATTGCGGGTTAATGATTATTACTTAAGTTATTTTTTACCAAAAAAAGATGAGATGTGGGAAGATAAAAGGTGCACTGGCGAGTATTAAAGTAATCATACTAGATTGGAATTCAATATATTTTTAATGTATTTGACAATAAATTATATTGGGCATTTAGCTTATGTAACTAGGGATGAGATGTCATCTTTTTTAGAATCTAACATATGGTCCCTCGTGAACTACCTAAAGTATATAAACTCAAAATTAGTTAATCTTATATAGTGTGTGTGCTCACTTGTCCTTTCTCATCCTCACATGCTTTGATGGTGTGTATGTTTTCTTCCCTTTATGTATTCTATGGAAGTCCCACATTCAGGGGCAGAGCCAGACATTAATATAGGGGGGATATAACATGTGTATTGAAATATGAAATATATATAAAATAATACTACTTCATTCCCAAAAATCTTTGCCGTTTCGAACAATTGGAAACTTGATTTTGATAGTGGATACTGTACAAATGGCACAAGGATTAAGATGGTGAATATTGTTGGTGGGGAATTATGCAGAGGAGAAAGAAATGTGTAAGAAATGTTGTGAATCACAAATTTTTTAAAAAATGAAAGAAGAAAATTAATTGGGATGTATAAAAAGGAAAATTTGGAAGATAATTTTGGAACGTTTGGACTTTGGAGTATTACTTACTTAATACTCCCTATTATTTAAGGCTTTTGTTTTAATTGTGGTTCCTCTAATCGGTTGGGCTAAAATCAGCCCATCCCAATCTTTTTTCCCTTAACCGTTGCATAATAGTATTGGAAGGGCCATGGCCCCCTTAGCCTTAGTTATACCTCCGCCCCTGCCCACATCCACATGGTGATTTCATATGTTTTGACTATGGAGTAGGCATTGATTTTGTTTCCAGTATGATTTGTTCTGTCTTTTTAGCTAATTATTTAACGGGTATTATCTGGGAAAGTTACCACATAGGGGAGGATTAAACGTCATCATGTGTGTCAGTATATAAGGTAAAGGCGCACATGTAAGTGGGGCGAGGTCTTGAAAAGGAGTATTAACAATAACACCCTTTCTTCTCTTCCACCTACTGTTAATTTGCCACCTTTAATCATTACGTTAATGCTTTCTTTGGTGCACAGTGAAGAAAAAAGAGATAACCACACATTATGAAGGATGTAACGAAAACCATGCATGTTAAGGGATATTCCGAAAGCGGTTAAACATTTTTTTATGAAAGGTAAATTTAAATAACGTGTCTGTTTAGGAAGATACAACGCTATGAAGGTGTTTATTTAGGTAAATGCTTCACGTTTCAGAGAGGTTGCTTTGTGCACCCTCATTCTTACATTACGTAACCATAGGAAGACAATTTTGACCTTTTAAATATTACATCATTTCATCATTTTCATTTACCCCACTACCGCAAAGGCCCCCACCTACGGTGGGGTAAGGGGGGTCGGATGTACGCAGTCTTACCTCTGTACTAAAGCACAAAGAGACTGTTTCCGGATGACCCATAGTGAAAACCGCGTCCAAAATTGCATGGGCTGACTGCTACTTCATAACAAAGAAGCTCAGACAGTTTAATGAGCCATTTTGTTTTATTCCATCATATTCTCAAGCCAAAAAATAATGAATCTTTGGCTCCATTGCAAATGATGGAAAAACCTTTTTAAATATTACATTTAAATTAAATAAAATTTATGTTTACTACTTCTTGTAGATCACATGCCTGCCCCCATATCAATTTTACATTTACTCTTTATCCAAAAACTCACTGCCATGTGGCAAATAATTCTCTTTTTTTTTTATAAAATGTTATGAATTGTCAAAAATGTTAGTTACATAATCACAGATGCATACCCCCATCAAGCATAAGCAATGCACCAAAGTTTCATACGGCAAGTGCTACACGAATACAAACACTTGCACAAAACTTAACTAAGTAGTCCAGAAATCACACTAAATACCGCACCAGCAACCAAGTTCTGCATAAAACACCAACATCCAAACCTTTTAACTAGCAACCCCGATCTGCACATTCACCGTATGGATTATTGAACTAAAAAATCAATCATCGAAGACGAGTATAGCCTAAATAATATCCTATACACAAGCACTTCGAAATCCCAAAATAGGCCATTATTCAGAGACTTGTCTCCTAGCAACAACCCTTTCATTACTTGCCTTCTATATTGAATAAACAACACAACATATTGCTATATGAACTACGAGTAAAAGGTCAGTTTGGTTCTCGAAGTTGTTTAAAAGGGGTCATATAATTCACATAAGAGGTTCTATCCGGCCGTCGCCATTTGGGACGGTTCCCGGTGGAATTTTTTGATGATTTTTTTTGAACATCTTATTCATTAAGTCTAGTTCACTCATACCAAATTTCAGATAAAAATTCAATCGGGAAGACATTTAAATGAATTCTTGAGATAACTGTGCAGTTAAAAGCACAGTTAAGAAAAATTGTGCGCAATCTCAGTTAATAGCACAGTTAAAAATTCAATCAGGAAGACATTCAAATGAATTCTCGTTGGAATTACTGTTGATTTAAGAAAAAGTGTGCGCAATTTCAATATATTAATGACCCGGGAACATTCAAATACAATTTTTGTATAAATTTTGACAAGGTAATTGTTAAGAATTGTTTTTGTAAGTAATGTTTTCTTAAACACTCATACCTACATAAAATATGCTCCATCGTTAAGTATTGATACTATGATTTTTCTTATATAAGAAGTAAAGTGGTTAATAATGATACTTTATTTTTCAAATACATTTTAACTTCACGATTTCAATTTATTTCAATATTTATACTCCATTTTATACTCCGTATAACTTAACAAAAGGAGACATGTGAGAGTACAAAACAAATATGGAAAGTATTGAAAATTATTATTACTTTTTCTAAAATACTACTGAGAACAGAACTCCACATTTAGAGATAAATTTATTGTACTTTATATCATGGATGGAATTATAATAATCATAATGTTCATTTATATTTTTATAATAATTAGAGCATCTCTTAACACAACCTTTGTTTTTAACACAACCTTCTATCATATGTTCAATAATTTTTAGTTGAAAAAGTTTATAAATATTAACCATCAAATACATTATTATATGGACAAGTTCATTAGACCAACCTGTTGACTAGTAGTATAATATGAGTATATTATTATATTTGAAGTTTGAGCCCCTAATCCACTTAACCCCCGGTGCGACGGCCGACTGTCCTCCCATCTTAAGGTAAACCGTTGATCCGCTTAATCTATCTGTTCTTATGATAATCTCATTGCCATTTAAAATTGTTGAATTTTATTTGTTGAATTCAAATAAAATGTTAATTGTTGAATAGTGTGGCGGGTTCTTCTCATTTTATAAATTGTTGACTTTTTGGCATTCTATTCTGATAAATGATAATCTCATTAAAAATGTTAATTATGTCGTATTTGTGGATATGTTGATTTAGTTAGTTAATTGTTTAATTTGTTACTCCGTATAATGTATTTTTTACCATTATACTCATACTATTTCAATTGTTGTATGATCATCAGTGGTTCTTCATGGAATAATTTATGAAATAAATGAAATAATGACCGAAGTAAGAGCGCTAGCTTTAGGGGGGGCAAGTTTGATACTAATTTCTATCCGGACATATATGGGACTAAAGCTCATCCGAAATGTCACAAATGCCCTCTCTAGTTGATACCTACTCCGTACTTTCTTCTCCAACAGAACACGCACATCTTTTTCTTCTTATGTGAGTGAGTTTGTTCTCCATTGAAGCTTGCATTCTCTTTTTCAAATTGAAATCTCCCTCTTCTTCGATGCTTTCTTCTCCACTAAAAACAGTGATGTTCTTCTCCGACCTGCAATGCAGTTTCCTCTTCGATGATTTTATTCTACGCCGGCGGCGGTGGTGAAGCTTCACTTCGATCTGCAACGTTGCTCTCTTCTTGACGAAGATATCCGACTTTGATGAAGAAGATCGACGACAGTTGCTCCATCGACAAAGCAAAACCCCAATCCATGGACGCCCTCCAATTTGATGAATAGGCGGCGACGGCTGGGTAAGGGATGTGGGTTGGGGAGTTGGCGGAGAAGGTTGGGAACAGGCAGAGAAGGCTGGGGGCGGTGGTGGTGGCCAAGGTAGCAGGCCTCAGCGGTGGCAGTGAGACTGGGGTAGGCGGGAGAGGGGACCTGGGTTAGGCTGGAAAGGGGGCAGGGGGCTGGTGTTGGAGATGGGTTGGGGTTGGCGGCCGGCAGCCGGGTGGTGGTAAACGGTGGTGGTTTCCGGCGGTAGTTTTCGGTGGTGGTTACTATATATTGGACAAGGTAATTATAACCGGTCCGCCGGGGGTAACTGATTAGAGTTAATTGTAACCGGTCAGTGTGGGTAACTGTAATGGTTACGTTCGGATAACTATAACCGGACAGGTCGGTAATTGTAACTAGATGGATCAGATAATTGTAACTGTACGAATCGGATAACTATAACTGGACCAGTCAGGTAACTGTAACTGGACGGGTTGGGTAACTGTAACTGGACGGCCCGAGTAACTGTAATTGGACGAGTCAGTAACTGTAACTGGACGAGTCGGGTAACTGTAATTGGACGGGTCGGGTAACTGTAACTGGACGGGTCGGGTAACTGTAACTGGACGGGTCGGGTAACTACAACTGGACTGGTTCGATAACTGTAACTGGACGGGTCGGATAAATGTAACTAATCAGATAACTGTAACTAACGGGTTAAGTAACTGTAATTGATCGTATTGGGTACCTGTAACTAACATGTCGAATAACTATAATCGATCGACTAATTGTAATTGGCGACGGATAACTCTAATAGTACAGGTGTCGGGCGGATAACTATAAGTAGTTGGACGTGTAACCGGATAACCATAATTCTGGAAACAAAAAAAATCATAAAACTTTTTTTCATCTTGAAAATGGCCGTAACATTTCAAGGAGCTAAGAAATGGCAATGGCAATTTAGTACATACGTTGATACCTATTCATTACGGAGTATGATTTTAGAACAATTGGAATTTAGTACATATGTATTCATTACGGAGTATGATTTTAGAATGATATATACGTAGTACATATGTGATATGTATTCATACGAGTAGTATGTAGTTATTGTATATAGAGTACGGAGTATTAATCAACGAGGGATATTTCTGATATTTTGATCCTATTAACTTACTAAATGGTCACACGGTAATCTCATTTTTGGAAAAATTAGAAAGAGGTCTTATATTTGTCTAATCCCATAATTTATTTTTCAATAAGATAATGTCATTATTTAATTAGTTTTTATTTATTTAAATTTTATTGTTTTATCTATTACTAATCCGCCACTGCAGTGCAGAGGAGTGACTGCTTCACAATGGCGGGCGGGAAAGAGAGATGGTCCGTTGTCACCGGTGGAAGAGGCTTCGTTGCTCGCCATTTGGTGGAAATGCTGATTCTCCACGACATGTTCCATGTCCGGGTCGCCGACTTAGGTCCTGAAATTGGCTTAGAGCCTTATGAAGAAAATGGCACTCTCGACCAAGCTCTCCGGTTGGGCCGCGCCGTTTATGTGCCGATGGATCTACGGGACAAGTCCCAAGTGTTAAAAGGTCACCCCTTTAAACTTCTGTTCCCCTTAATTTCGTATGCACACACAAAAACTGAAGGAGTTTGAGTTCAACTTCCGACTGGCTTTGTATTTAGGAGTCACATTTCTCCCAACTTAGATAAAAAACTAAATTGAGTTATCAAAATTGGAACCCTTACATGCTTGCTATTCTGATTTTGCAGCTTGCGAAGGAGCTGAAGTTGTTTTCCACATGGCTGCCCCAGATTCTTCAATCAACAACTACCAGCTGCATTACTCTGTCAATGTACAAGGTAAAGTTCTATATCCGCGCCAGCTCATCATGCCCAGTTAATATTTGTTTTGTAACTGTATGTCTTGGAGCATCTCAAATAGGTACGAAGAATGTTATTGATGCTTGCATTGAGCTGAAAGTGAAAAGACTTATATACACCAGCTCTCCCAGCGTAGTTTTCGATGGTATTCATGGACTTTTAAATGTGGATGAATCGACACCTTATCCGGTCAAGGTATACATTATATCAAAACTTCAAGTGGGATTTTTGCAACACAATATCCAGTCTCATCAGTATGTGCTCGATTGTTTTTAAATAAAAAAGAGAATATGCTAATAGTTTTTTAGTGTATTCTCTTTGCCAGCACAATGATTCATATTCTGAGACTAAAGCTGAAGGTGAGAAACTGGTTGTCAAGTCAAATGGCAGTAATGGTTTGCTGACATGTTGTATCCGACCCAGTGGCATTTTTGGCCCCGGTGACAGGTTGCTTGTTCCTTCATTGGTTACTGCTGCAAGGGCAGGGAAGTCCAAGGTAAATGGAAATTCTAGTCTCTCAGAGTCCATATATTTCCTTTTATATATGGTCGGACACTCCATTGGGGAGTGGGTACTAATTGCGAGACTTTCCTAATAGTCTTGAGACCAAAAGTGGATAGTATTCCAATTTATTCATCTTAACTATCAATGGAGAAGAAAATTTCTGTTTCTGCAAGCTGTCAGCTAATGGTCCAACCCAATTGTTCTTTTGATTTGTGAAAAAAACATCAAATCTGACACCTTTGGATGTATTGAATGACTCAAAATTTCAAACCTGAATGATGCAGTTCATTATAGGAGATGGAAACAACATGTTTGATTTTACTTATGTTGAGAATGTTGTACATGCTCACATATGTGCTGAACGAGCTCTAGCATCAGAAGGAGCCGTTGCAGAGAAAGCTGCAGGACAGGTAATGCATCCAAGTGCCCATCTGTATTGTCTTCTATTTTAAGAGGACCAGCTGATGTATGAACTTCCACTTAGTGCAGTTGTGGAAACAAGAATACTGTGTTCAGTTATACACACACTAGAATAGCTTATAACAATTTCTATGTTCAGTTACTAGTCTTTTGTTGTGCACTTTTTATTTTTGAAATGGCCCTGCACATAGCCACATACGATTCATGAAAAGCTTCTTCTCTTTTGTTTTTAGCTTCTGATCAAACTGTTAAAAAGAAAAACTTTGATAGGCTAGATCTGGAGTCTTGCTAATTCTGTAAACTAAAGTATTGGCGATTATTTTAAATGCTGATACATTTACCTGTGGGGATTAAGACTAAGTATTCCCGGGAAGGGCTATATCTATTTCTCAAAATTGTAAGATTTGAATCATGAATATTAGTGTAATAGATGAAACCAACTTGAATGTCATCTGCTCTTGTAGGCATACTTTATTACTAATTCGGAACCTATCAAGTTTTGGGAATTTATATCACTTACTCTTGAAGGACTTGGCTATAAAAGGTGATTTCTTCATATATTGCACATCTACACAATGCTTCTTTTACACCCTCTTGAGATTCCTGTTCTTGGATATTCATTGTCACATACTTTCTATGAATTTACTTTCTTTTTCACATACATTATGCTTATGAGGAACTTGCCGAAATCTGATATACACACCTACTTTCAAGGTTTTGTCTAAAACTTCAAGATCTTTGACCCGAAACAAAAACTAGGCTCAGCCCTGTGGCGATCCTTCACCCTGTTCTACTTAGATGACATAAACTTGACGTCACATAAAAAAATCATAACTACTTAGTTTCTTCTTAAAACACTCCAGTTTTTCTATAAAAAAACTTCTATTCTAATCATAAATGTTGGAGATAGGTCTGAACCCATCACTTAAAGATTGTTTAAGCTGAAATCTTTTCATGGAGATCGTAATCATCCATTTCATATTGGGTGAGGCAACCCAATGTGATTCTGTTCAATCATCCCGAGCAATGTAATTTTTGAATGTCTTGTCATGTTTTTGACGTCCACACATGATAGAGTTGTCGGAGAAAATAGCTAGTTGACGTTTCAGAATTAATGTGATTTTTGAGTGCATTGCCATGTTTTTTCTTTTACTAAGAAGGGTCAGGTGCCATGCTTTGTTAAAATGCTAAAGGTTGGTGTATTAATGAATGATTCTCTGTTATAGTTACTGTATATGTGATTATGTGAAATAAGTAAAATATACAATTTCGGGAGTACAAAAGTCCTCTGCTTGAAAATTGAAGATTAACATTTCTTTTAGCTCAAAATGTCAAGGCCTTTAGCTTCTGAATTATGACATAAGCAGGATGATATATGTGATACCGAAATGCGCATTACACGCAATTGTAGCCATTGATATTTCTAGGGACCTCATTTATAATTTTGAAAACTAAAATGGATTGCAACAAACTAGTAATAACTGATATATTTTGTAAGCTTATTAAAGTTTTCTCTTTTAACCAATCACAATGTTGTGTGTAACTGTGTCAATTCAAAATATATTATATCTAGCATACTAAAGTGTCTGTTTTCAATTATCCGATTCATTTGTCCTTGTTTCTTGGCTTTGATGGAAGAAATTGTTGAAATTTCTAAGATGTTAGACTGATTTCCAACATAGGGCTTATTGTCTGTAGATTATGAGTATAGTGGTCTACGGATGTAGTTAATATGAGGGTGGTTGTGTGTAATGATAGTTATGATGCTAATTGCTTAGGAAGACTTTCAATTTTTCCCCTTTCAACCTGTTTTTTATTGCATTTCATTTAATGAATTGATTTAGTTGGCACTTGATTTGCTTACACTTATTTCTGATTTTACGTAGTATATACCTTTATTTGAAAATACGTAGTATATACCTTTATTTCTGATTTTATGTAGTATGCAGGCCAAGTATTAAGATTCCTGCCTATGTTATGATGCTAGTTGCTCATGTGGTGGAGTGGACATATAAGCTATTTGGCCCATATGGAATGAAGGTCCCGCAATTGACACCTTCAAGAATAAGAATTTTAACTTGCACCAGGACATTTAGCTGTTTAAAAGCAAATGATCTATTGGGCTATTTACCTATTGTTTCACTTCAGGTTCTTCTCTTATCTACTGAAATTACCCAATTTCATTTTATTTCCCATATATGAATGAATATATGATATCAGTATATCACATAACTAAGACACAACTCCATGTAGTTGGGGATGGTTATCACACATGATTCATAATTGTAAACAATAGTTTTAGTAATCGCTTTTTGTATCTGGCAATGTGATTTGACTTCCTCTAGGAGGGTCTTAGAAGGACAATTGACTCATACCCACATTTGAGAGCTGAAATTAAAACTTGTAGGGATGGACCTTCCAAAGCTTCCATGCTTCTTGGAAATGGAAGAGGTATGAATGAGTTGTTCTCTCTGCATCTACTATTTTGTAGTATATCAGGTATATCATTGTCCAATTTGTGTGGTTTTATTTTTCCGTGATACTTATGTTTCAAGTTCTCTTTTGGTTATCCTTTGGCAGAACCCATAACATGATGATTATATACATATTCATATTGTGTGACCGGATTATGCATGCTTGCCTGCCCATATATATGTGCTATAATGGTGATGCATCGTTTTTATGATCTCTTTTGTGAACCACAACATTCAAATTGTTTGATGAGAGTCGAAAGTAAATGATCAACGGTAGCAACCGTTGCCCAAGCTTAAAGCTAAACTCCATTATTATTAATGAATGAATCCAAAAGCCCTAATTAGGGGTTCAAATAACTCTCTAATTCTAATCAGAATAGAAGTCCTAATTAAACCATACTAGGAGATTAAATAGAATAGGAAACCTGTAATTCTAATAAGAATAGAAGTCCTAATTAAACCATACTAGGAAACTAAATAGAATAGGAAACCTCTAATTCTAATACGACTAGAAGTCCTAATTAAACCATACAAGGAAACAAAATAGAATAGGAAACATTAAAAAAAGGAATAATAAAAACTAATTAAAATAACTACAACCATCCCACGAAGGTTGGCTCAAGCCCGTTCCCGCCTGTGGTAGACCAACAAAGGTCTGAGGCTCGGACCCACTTCCTCTGCCCCTCCTTTCGGCTCTCCCTGCTCTCTATACATCTTATATATCATTATTTCCAATAATACTTTTAATCAAGTAATGAAGATGATTCTCAACCATAAATATGGCATCACATGTTGCAGTTGCTGACATACTTCTCTGGAGGGACAAAAAGCAAACACTCACTACAGCATTAGTCCTTGCAACAATTTACTTCAATTTCATAGCAGTTGGATATACCATGATAACAGCAATTTTCAAGCTACTCTTAATGGCATCCATTTTCCTGTTCATTCACGGAAAGTTGCCACATAAAATGTATGTCTTTCTCACTCTCTTTTTTTTTGGTAAAAATTTCTCACTCTCTCTGACATAGCAAACACATGCAAACAACTTTAAATGTATTAGTACTGCTTTCTCCTATTAGTCCTATCTAAAGACTTCCAGTGTAGAACGCCTGAAACATAGTTGCGAAGTTTCTTTTGAACTATCTGCCCGGCTTCGCAATGAGGACGTCATATTTTATCAAAGTTAAGCGTTTTATTGTGCAAGCAGCAAGCCTCTCTTTACACTCTTTGTTATAATGTGCAAGCCTCTCTTTACACTGTTTACTTAGATTCTCAGTACAGATAAATTAAAGCCATCATTAAGTAACCTGTAAATAAGGGCATAGTTTTCTGAAAATTATGTTATAAATAAGAGAATAAAGGCTTTCGTGTCTTTATTTTTCATGGTTTGTTCTTTCCATATTCGTGAACAGCAATTATTATTTATGAGCACATAGTTTTTTGTGTGTCTTTGAGCTTGGCATTACCATGATTTACTTCAAATTCCATCTCCTTGTACGAATCTGAAGCATATAGCCTTTATTTTCAAGTGGATCTCCTAGTAATTAACCAATCTTTTTATGCATTATAATGATTCTCGCATGGAAGGTGAATCACATGCCAGATCAGGGGTAGATGAAAAAGTGCCAAGTAGTTATTCTCACATTTATTTTCTTCTCATGATGAATTAGAGTAAAACTTGAAACATTAGGAAATGATGTTTACATGTGCATCAAGTTTAGCTGATATATGGAGCATAGTATGAGTTAAACGTTGTTGTGATCACTGATCTTCATTTATTATTATTATTGTTGTTTTGATAAAGATAATAAATTACAAGCTATCAATGAAACGAAGAAGAAAAGAAACAAAAGCTGCAGTAAGCTTCAATATGTCTAGGCGTCTAGCCATCTAGGCCAGGTGTTGCTTATAGAAGAAGTCATCCAAAGCATTCAAATAATGTTTGTACCTCTCAGTTCACTAACCAATTAAGCAGATGGGGGGCAAACTCCTTACTTCACGTCTTTTCGTATTTCTATGGAAGCCCCTCCGGTCCACCTTCTAAATATCCTTAACTGAACTACGCATGACCCTTTGCATTGCTACCGAGGGAAAGAAGGAAATGCCCGTGTTGTTGTGTTACTTGTTTACCATGTGTCTAGCTGTAATGGACTAAAACCACAAAAGACCTGTAGATTCATGTCTTAATCTTTAATAAATGCATAGTGGATTTTACAAGTGTACCAGGATGTCTTAGCTCTCCACTTTGCTTCAGTGTGAGTGGAAAAATTTCTAGAACAGACAGGAAGATAGGCTAATTTATGGAGTTCTGATGTATATACTTTTTTTGGGTGCAGATTTGGATATAATATTGAGAAAATTCACGAGTCAAAATTCACTGTCTCTGAGGAGACATCTTTCCAAGTAGCTGGGTCGGTAGCTTCACTTTGGAATTCAGCAGCAGATAGCTTAAAATCGATTTGCAGAGGAGCAGATTGTGTGTTATTCCTCAAGGTAATCATTACACATTTCAAAATCTACCTTCTAGTTAAATGCTTTTGGTCAAATAATCATTTCCTTCGACTGGGTCCAGCATCCAGAGTTCATCTCTTTTATAGATCTATACTTGTAGCTGTATTGAGAAAGAAAAATATGAAAACAATTAGTAGTAGCAAGTTGGATCATCACAACTTAGTAAGACACTTTTGGCACAACTAGGTGAAAAGACACTTTTTTTGAATTTTTAGTAACTGTTACCTTTTAGTAAATAGTACAAAACCTGACAATGACTTGTGCCACCAAACTTGCAGGAAAGAGTGAAAAGGGTTTTTGAAGGCTAATTAATAGGCAAAGCCTCTATTACTAGAAAGTAGGAACTCCAAACTAGGGGCCTTTCAAGTAGCTCAGGTTGACCTAAACCAGAACCAGTTGGAACTACATTTTGTTTGTCATGTCTAAATCCAGTGATTATATTATTAATTCTCTTGGAAGGCTGCAAAATTTTGCAGTTTCTAGTGCCTTATTGAATCAACTCTATGTGAAACAGAAGTGCATCAAACATGGTCGATTGGTTATAGGCGCATTATTAATTTAAAGTATAATGTGGATTGAGTAGACCTTTCCTTTATTTGAATTGAATATTTAAACTCAGTTTGGAGGGAATTTGCTCATAAGCGGAAACCATCAATAAGATAGAAACATTAGCTACACAAAAGAAGTATTTATGTTGGTGACAACAGTATGTTAGTGTGCACATGAATTCATCTAGAGAGTGAGAAAAAAAGAAAAGCAAGCTCAACTTATTAAAGAAATATTTGGTATATGCAAATTTGACTAAAATGATTACTCCCTCCGTCCATTTGATGGTCTCATTGCGGTTTATGATGTTTGCCCGACGATAAAGCAAACTGATCCCTGTCAACATTCAAATTATTTTTAGTAAATAAAATTTATATACTCAGAAACTACTTTAAAAGTTTTACAAAGTCGCAAAATAAAAAATCAAATTTGATTAAAGTTGGATCATCATCATCATCATTACCCTAGTGCCGCAAAGGCTCCCACCTACGATGGGGTAAGGGGGGGTCGGATGTACGTAGCCTTACCCCTGTACTAAAGCCAGAGGCTGTTTCCGGATGACCCATGGTAAAAATTTGATTAAAGTTGGACATATAAGCTAAAAGATTAAGAGTGATTTACGCTGACCAAGTGAATAAGGAAGAAGACCATCAAATTGGGACGGAGGTAGTATTGTATTTGATTATGAGAAATATGCTGCATTTTAACCAGTTTTCTCACGCAAACCTTATATTTTGGAACAGGTGATTTCCTCTCTATCAATTTTGAGCATCTTGGGGACCTTTTCACTACAAAGGCTATTCGTAATAGGTTCGTCTCTTTCGCTCGTGTTCTAACATATTGTCTCCAATTCTAATGTCCTGAAATACATTCATCTTATGCGTGCTTGTGAGTAACACTTGAAACAGAAATGTGCTGTTTGAAGTTCACAGTTGCCAGTAAGGGCCTCTAACCACCGTTTCTTTTCTCATTGCTGCAGTAATCCCCTTTTCGTTTGTTGCTTTCCTGGTATACGAGAAAAAGGAGGAAGAAATAGATCACTTGGTACTCGAACTTATTTCTTCTGCACGTAAACTGAGTCCAGCATTGTTAGAAATTAGGAAAGTTTCCAGCTCCAAGAAAATGCAATAATTCTGATAGATGCAGAATCTCTCTTTAAAATATTTCGGGAGTCTTGCTTGTTTTATTTTTTAAAATTTACGCTATACCTGGCGCTCTCAAGGCAAGAAGACCCGATTCCGTCGTGCATTGCAACAAAACATCTCTTCTGGGATCCTGTCTCAATATATATGCTGCCTGCCACCCTCAATTTTATGAAACTTTCGGTCTTCATCGTTTATGTTGTGGAACTGACATGTTATATCTTCTCTTTAGTTTTGGCCTATTACTCACATTATGCTAAACTCTTGTCTGGTGTGGTGTGTTGCTGTTGAGATAACTAGTTGGTTATGATGCAAAGCTGCTTTCTTATAGACAATATGATTTTAAGTGATAAAAAAATGTGGGAAAAGGGTGCTAGTTTTCTTAACAAGGGGTATTTTATGTTAAAACCGGATCACTCATACTGTCAAAGCTGGAGGTTTTTATTGGTCTGACTAGTATGGCAATGTCACTTTGGTACATGTCTTCAAAAAGTTTCACTTTAGTCATGTGATAGAGACACCTATGGTACCATATCTGGAGTCTTTTCCCAAAATAATTCTAAATAAAAAAAATATTTCCCAAATTGGGGTTGGATTAAAAGCAATTCCCAAAGCAATTTCCAAAATACTGTTGGGGTGAACTCCATTTAAAGGAGTGTTTGAGTTTGCTTAAAAAAAGCGTTTTTCAGCTTTTGGCTTAAAAGAAGTTGAAAAGAGTGTTTTCAAATGACAGCTTCTGCTTAAATTAATCACTTAAAAGCTAAAAAAAAACCCTTAAAAGCTAAAAGCTGGAAGCAGGTAGAAGGGTGCTTTAAACTGCTTCTAGCTTTTTCTATTATACAAAAAGTACTTATTTTACCAAACACTACTAACTTTTACTTTTCCAGAATCACTTTTTTCTCAAACACTACCAACTTTTACTATTAATCACTTTTTCCAAAATCACTTTAAAAAATCACTTTTTTAAAGTTAAAGCAATTGCAAACACTCCCTAAGAGAACCTCCAACTCGGTTGGAGGCCTAGGCAAATTAAAAGAAGTGTGTATGTAACGTAGTTTCCCACTTTCCCATGACAAATGAGGTGAATGATAATCCTCGGTCCCACCAATGAAAAATCATCTATGCTTTTAAAGTACTACTCTAATTCTTTTTATTTGTACTCCAATTGTTTTAATAAGTATATCAAAATTTATAATTTTTTAATATATATTCTATGACACTGATAGTGCATATATAAAAAGAAAAATGGTTTAGCATGAATATTACATACATACAAATTTGAAACCAGTGATGTCTATTACATACACAAAGATACTATTATGCATGTAATAATACTCAGACGATTGTCAAATACTAAAAATCAAAGTCTCACACACCTCAACAAAAGCATATAAACCCCATCGCCATGCATCGCCGCTGGCATGTCGGTTTCGCCTTCACTCTCTCCGAAAATATCTTCTCATGTTCAGCTCACGTCAACTTTGTCATTGCAGACGTACGTTGTACTCACATCTATGGTGATCGCCACCAACTCGAAGCCTGTTGCTCGTCACCTGTTGAAGCAGAAGAGGACCAGCGATTTTGTAAGAGAAAAGGACACAGACAAATGAAAAACGAGGCAGACAAACTAAGGTTGTACATGTGTGTCATTGGCTCAAAAAAGGGAGGCCTTATATACCGTGCACACAGTACACGGGCGTGTAGAACGCCATGTAGACATGGCAAGACGCGGGTCGTAAAGTTTTTGGAATTAATGACGTCAAACATGGAGGTATCAGGTATATTCAGTAACATGTTTTCAAAAGTTACAATATTACCTAAATTATTCCCCAAATTATTACAAGCAAGAGGGTACAAACTGGTAAAAGCAGTCACGGACTCACGGCCTCACTCCAACTAAATTGATCAGCACCTGCATGATTGTATTTCTCCTAGTGAGCGAGCATGGTCCCTTTTTTGGAGCCATTTAGCAATATTTTCGGTAGAATATTTAAATATTTTCATAGAATAACCTGCAATATTTTATAGGTTTTTTAATCACTTTTTTACCCCAGGGGGCGTCGGGGGAGGGGGTTTGGGGGGTCTGGGGTAAACTGGGATCAACATCACTCCATTGAGAATTGAACCCGGGACCTCCCAAATGGGAGAGTGAGTCGGCAACCATTTATAAAGGGTTTAATACGAAAAACATGTGATTTATACAGGTATGGAAAAAAGTGATAAAATAATTAAGACACTGAATTCTCATTTAAAAAATATAATCAACTATAACAAGCTATAACATAAATGTATGCTTTTTCCTCTTTCTGTATTCTATGGAAGCCCCCACCTCCATCTGTTGAGCGAACTGAACTTAGAAGATGACTTTAGAATTTTCTTGCATCAAATATAAGTGCTGGGGCCTGGGGTTAATATGGATTTTCTCCTATTTAACAAATTCATTCAAATATCAGTTTTTTCAGTAGAATAGTTACATATTTTATTACATAGAATACTCTGCAACATTATATAAAAGGTATAATACGAAAAGGATGTTATTTATAACAGGTATGGGAAAAAAGTAGGTATGTCAAAAAAAACGACCCGCAATGACCCGCCCTGGCCCGAGACATTGTAAGGTGTTAGAGACAGTTTCTTAATTTATTTTTGGAAACACGTTTCTTAATTTATTTTAGGAAACACATCCTAGTTGCCTTGGGGTTAGGATTTACTTCTCTATAAATACAAGCTCTCTCCCTTGTAATCAGTGTGTGAGGATCCGGAAATAGCAATAATATTCCTGGCTTGGTAGCGCCCCCAGATGTAGTCATTCGTGGCGAACTGGGTTACCAAATTTCGTGTGTTCTTCATTATTGTTTTTCGTGTGCGTGAATTAAATTCCTAACAATTGGTATCAGAGCCCTAGGTTCGAAGGGAGATCTCACGATGGCAAACAATTTGAAGACACCGATGATGCAGTTTGACGGAACTGATTTTGGTTTCTGGAAGTTGCAGATCGAAGATTACCTGTACGGTAAAGATCTGTATCAACCTCTGGATGATAAGCCGGAAGACATGAAGGAGAGCGATTGGAAGTTGCTGGACAGAAAAGCGATGAGTGTGGTTCGATTATCGTTGTCCAGAAACATCGCCCTACACACCGTCAAAACAAAAACGACGAAGGAGATGTTGCAGATATTGTCGGATATGTACGAGAAACCTTCCGCTGTGAACAAAGTTCATCTGATGAGGCGTGTGACACCGCACCCGGATGTACTTGAATTTGAAATGTGACATGTATTTGAATTTCCTAGCGAATAAATTTCGTGTAATTGGTTGGTATATTTAGTTAATGTGAGATTAATTAAATTATTTATCGGGTCCATAAAATGAGAACGGACTACCAAAATATTTAGTTGGGTCATCATAATAATGTTAGGAGCCCAATAATGTGCCAACCGAGGTTGGTAAAAATATTTGGACAACCCGAGTGCTATCTTGACCCGACCGGCCAGAAATAGCAGGAATAATTGGGAGAAAACTTTCTACACCCATTTGGGGTATCCTACACACTAATTAGACTCAAATGATAAGGGAGGGGGCCACACATGTTGTTTTGTGCGTGCATGAAGGGAGAGGAAGCCTCCATGAGACAAAACCAACACCCCCATGACCCCATCACTAAACAAATGAGTTGATTGACTTGGTGATGCCTCTCCCCTATCCTCTTCATTCTCGGCCAACCATAGGAGAAGAAGAGCTCCAAGAAACCCTCTCACCAAGGTCACAACTTGAAGGGAAAAATCTGGGAAAATCCACAAGAAGTAGCTTGAGTTCAAGGTAAGAACTCTACTACCCTTCTTTAACTAGTTTTGTGTTGTATGATTTTTGAGAAATCATATGATGGATTAAACCACGAGTTTTACACGTTTAAGGGTGTATAATATTGTTATATAGTGGTGGTAATTAACTTAGAAGAGTCGTGGAATCGATAGGAGTTGAAACCACCGGAAACCGCCAAGGAGAAGAAGCTGTTCGTAGTTGCAGACTACGAAAGCCGCCCGGCTTTGGTGAAAGCCGCCCGACTTTTGGGCTACTGTCCAGGAATTTCACTTTCAATCGGCCTAGAACGGGGATTGATCGAGGGGCTTAACAAAGGCAACTATTGTAGCACATCATAAGGTGAGGATGGCTGACTATGTTGTTTATAATCTTTGGGTTAATTTCATAAGATTACCTAAAGTATTTAAATGTGATTTTCATGGATTATTAATGAGTAATAATGCCTAAATGAAAATACAATTGCTTATGAGTAATTGAAGTATTATGTGCGAATTGCGAATGAAGTGTGTATGGATACGTGATTATGAATATGATGGAATGATAGTTGAGTGAACTAAGAATATGGAGATAAAATATACTTTGCTTCATGTAGAGAATTCATGAATGGGTAAAAGTGATATTTTGATATTGGGAAGTAATTATATTTGAATTGGAAGATAAATTGAAATACACTATGTGTCTATGGGTTAAGAACTTGGTTGTTCAAAATTTATTCAACTAGTATTGAAATACTAGCCGAGATGTTAATATGAGAAACAATAGATTAATCCAATGAGTTGGGTTGTGAGGAAATTATACCTTGAGTAGTCCTAAGAGATACTTTAAGGTCGAGACGTGTAAGCTCTAAGTATAATGGGAGTAGGCCCTAAAGGCTACTCAATCTAAACCGATTCTAGGCATAGGAATTGCTTAGGGATTGATTAACGCGACTACGAGCGGGGCTCTAGCATGTTGAAATGATGACTAAGAGCGGGGCTCTAGCATGTAGGGATGGTGACTAAGAGCGGGGCTCTAGCATAATGTAGATGGACTAAGAGCGGGGCTCTAGCCAATGTGAGTTAACTAAGAGCGGGGCTCTAGTATACTGTAGATGGACTAAGAGCGGGGCTCTAGCCAATGTAAATTAACTAAGAGCGGGGCTCTAGTATGATGTAAACGGACTAAGAGCGGGGCTCTATCCAATGTAGACAAATTAGGAGCGGGGCTCTAGTATGATGTAGGGAGACTAGGAGCAAGGCTCTAGCACGATGTAGGGAGACTAAGAGCATGGCTCTAGCATGATCAAATAGTATAACCGGGCGAGGCTCGGTGATGTTTATGCCATGTAATAGGGAAATGCCCAAATGACTATGAGTAAATTTACCAGAGGTTTATGACATTCGTGACAAATAGTCACGAGGGAAAAGGGGGATGGACTTACAAAATGCATACGGGTCTTCGGGCCGACTACTTGACTTTATATAAAGTAAGTATATTTTCAAAGAGGGTAACCACGGGTTACGACCTATATTATTATATCACCCTATTTGAGGGTCTTGGAAATTGAAACATTGATTATACTTAGTATAGTTGTCATTGTACTTGTCAAATGCTTCCAAGTACTGACCTCCCCTTCACGGGGGAGGCCACCTCACAGTTTCAGGTAGGAGTTGAGCTTGCTACCGGTGCCCGTTGTTTCGGGAAGATTCAGGAGGGAAGACGTGGTTCGTGCTTCCTCCGCCTCTGTTTTTTTAAAACATTTAAAATCGATGCTCATGGATATTATTTTGAATAATTATTTGGGGCTTGTATGCCCATGTTTGCCGAAGTGTGGCGTAAACACTTGTATTAAACGTTTCCGCTGATTTAAATGATTATTTTACATTATGTTTGTTTACGGATGTACTATTGTGAATGATATTCAAGACGCCTTGTATAGTATGGATGAGTTGGACTGCGGTTGACTATTCGTACCGTACGGCGGGTTGTTGACGTGTCCGGTAGGCCCGGGGCGTGACAATTTAATTGGTATCAGAGCCTTAGTCCGTAAACTTCATAATGAAGCTTCAAAATCCTTTTTGAAAATGACTTTGCAAACCATGAGCATAAAGTTTTGTACTTAGAGAACTTTTGGTACTTAAGTTGCAAGGTCTCTAATTGTTAAGATGGTACCCTTAACAATTGGTATGACGGTGATTTGAGCCAAAGGATGTCTTTAGGTGCCTATCCGTCATTCGACATTTGATACGGGTCTAATGACTCATTCTCAATTGCTTTCAGAGATGGGACGTACCGAGGAGGTAACTAGGAGGAACCCGACTGGCCGTGTACCGGGTGGGTCCGAACGCGGCAGCCGGGGGTCCACAAGAGTGTCCAGGGGACAGGGCTGTGCAGGCCACTCACTGACCGTGAACGACGGTCATGTGGAAACGATTGATGAGCAGTATGAGTCCGAAGAGGACTTAACCTATCGGCCGGAAACTGAGCCGGTAGAGACCCCTTATGAAGGGGAGGATGATGACGTTAGTGACGAGGAGGAGAATGACTCCTTGGCAAGAATTGAGGCGCTGCTCCAACAATACCACCGAGAGCGGGAGGAGAGGAGACAACGCCGAAGGCGCCGAGCGGGGCAACCTTCAGGCATGGCTTCAAGAAGAGGAAGTCATGGTGCTCCTAGAGTTCATGTTGAACCACATGGAGGCCAATTTGATGGAGGTCCAACCATCAGGATCTCCAAATTCATCAAAGAAGCGAGAGATTTGGGATGTAAACCGTTTGATGGAACGGGAGACATCTCCGTTGCGGCCGAATGGATCAAAAGATTCAACGAAGCGGCCCTTGACATGCGGCTGCCACCACACATGAAGATGAGAGTGGCAACAAGATTGCTTGAAGGCATGGCATCCACGTGGTGGGATGGAGTTAAAGGAAAATACGGCGAGGCCGTCACTTGGGAGAATTTTCGGCAAGAGTTCTTTAGCCAATACTACTCCGACTTCGAGGTGAATATGAAGAGGAGAGAGTATACAAACTTGACCCAAGGGGGCGCATGCACGGTGAAGGAACTTGAGCACAAGTTCAGGAAGCTTGCCGAATTCATACCTGAGTACATATGTGACGAGAACCGGATGGTGAACCACTTTTGGGATGCTCTAGACTTGGACATACGTGAGAGGGCAACACAATTGCCTGACATGACTTTCGCCCAAGTGGTTGACCAGGGCCTCAAGGGAGAAAAACAGTGGGAGGAAAGGAAGAAGAGAAACGCCGAGGAGGCGAAGAGAAGGAAATGGGAAAGCCATGACACCCAAGGTTCTAGCAAAAGGGGGAACCACGGGGGAGGAGAATCATTTATGACATCCGCAACACCATCTCGAGGAAACTCAAGCATGGGAGGACAACACTCGGGGTCATACGCCTCGACGATGCCAAGGTGTCGCAACTGCAAGAAGAACCACACGGGCACGTGTCGCGATCCCCCTAAATGCTATCAATGTGGGGAGGCAGGACACATGAAAATGGATTGCCCTCAAATTGGTAAGGACCGGGGATCGAGGCTGAGTGGTGCGACCACGGCTAGTAGGAACCGGGATAGGGCACCTCATGCAAGCATAGGGCATGGTGGAGCTAGCACAAGCAACGCACCATCGATGAACCAAGGGAAGATCCAACCAGGGTCTATGCAATGACGGGAGCGGACGCTCGTGCCAGTCCGGACTCCGTTGCGGGTAATTCCTTAAACTTTTGACGTTAATCCTTGTGTGAACAATATAAGTGTTGAAATGTTCACGTTGTATAGCTAACCGGGCTGTGCAAGTCCGAAGGAGTGGATAAATATCCACCTGGGACGAAAGCCGCCCGGCATTGACGGAAGCCGCCCGGCTTCCGCTCTCGAATTATTTGCAAAATCCTACGGCGGCCATAAGGCGCCCGCCTTTGACGAAAGCCGCCCGGCTTTCGTACTTGATTTTTGTTAAAATCATTCGGCGGAGGAAAACCGGCCGAGTTTCGTAAAAACCGGCCGGCTTGTGTTCAGGCATCTCCGGTGTGAGGCGCTGTTAACGAAAACCGGCCGGCATTCGTAAAAACCGGCCGGCTTTTAGGAATTAAAATTTGGGAATTCTTTCGGCGACAGAAACCCGGCCGACTTTGGCGGAAACCGGCCGGCTTCCGTAACCAGTCATTCCGAGCCGAAGGCCAAGGTACGAAAACCGGCCGGCTTTCACGAAAAGCGGCCGGCTTTCGCTTACTGGTGTACAGTGTTGATTTTTAGGTGGGAACCGGGATGGAATCGGGATGGGGCGTTAGATGACGATCATCCAAACCATAGCCGGGGTACTCTATAACCTAAGAAATGAGTCTCTTAAGTTGGGAGTGTTTCTTACATGACTTACGGATGTAGGAACACCAAAGATTAATGGGAGAGCTGCAAGAATCCCTATTGCCACCGGGGCGCGCCGATCATTTGTGAGTGAGGCGGTTGCCGGGGGAGTCAATGAACCGTTTGTACCGATGGCTCAAGCCCTATTGGTGTCCACACCTCTAGGGGAAGACATCGAGAGAGATAGCCACTATCCATCGTGAGAGGTGGAAGTGGGGGGCCAAAGCTTGTCGTGTGATCTCGTACCGCTGAGTATGATGGAGTTCGATGCAATCTAGGGGATGGATTGGCTTGAGAAGCATCATGCTAGGGTCGATTGCTACACGAGAGTGCTTGAACTCGAAGGCGGTAAAGAGGCAACCTTACGCTTCGAGGGGGATAGGGCAAAATCCAATAGTTGTATCATGACCGCCGTGAGAGCTAAGAATATGATGAGGAAGGGATGTCACGCATATCTAGCGTATGTGGTGGACAAGACCAAAGAAGAGACAAACATCAACGATGTGAAGGTGGTGTGCAAGTATCTGGACGTCTTCCCAAAAGACTTACCGGGACTCCCACCCGATAGGGAGATTGAATTCGTGATCGAGGTCGAGCCCGGCACAAAACCAATCTCCATACCGCCATACCGAATGGCACCCGCAGAACTTAACGAATTGAAAACCCAATTGCAAGAGCTTTTGGATAACGGTTTCATTAGACCAAGCCACTCCCCGTGGGGAGCACCGGTTCTTTTCGTGAAAAAGAAAGATGGGACACTTCGAATATGTATTGACTATCGTCACCTGAACAAGGTCACAATCAAGAATAGATACCCTTTGCCTAGGATTGATGGCTTGTTTGATCGACCCCGAGGAGCAACAATACCTTCGAGGGTTATTTGACTAGTATGGGATTACGAGTCGAAAATGTTAGTATGAGAGGTGATAGAGCAAATCCTAAGGGCTTGGATTGTGAAAGATGCACCTTAAGTAGTCTTATGAGATGTCTTAAGGTAGGAATGGGTAACTACTAAGCTACGTTAGGAGTAGGCCTCGAAGGCTACTCATAATAGAGGAACTCTAAGCATAGAATTCGCTTAGTGAACTAGTATCGTGACTAGAGGAAGCCTCTAGCACGAAGAGGAATGACCGGAGGGAGCCTCCAGCATTCATGTAGGGCGACTAGAGGAAGCCTCTAGCGTAATATAAGATGACTAGAGTAAACCTTTAGCATAATGTTATGTGACTGGAGGAAGCCTCCAGCACACGTATGTAAGGTGATTAGAGGAAGCCTCTAACACCAAGTGGAGTGACTAGAGTAAGCCTCTAGCACGACAAAGCATGACTAGAGGAAGCCTCTAGCATAACAAAGTAATATAGATGAGCATGGCTTGAAGCCACGGGGGAATGGAGTTGATAAAGAACTACCATATAGTATTGTCTGACTAGCTTGAGGGCATTAATAGCCCAATTGGGAGTATCTAGCGATGGTGCCTTATTGACCCGATTTGAGTATGACTTACCTTACTTGATGAGATCAAGAAGGGTCAAGAAACTCATAAAGAACTTATGAAGGACCGAGAACGCATGTTAGCGGGATCAATGGAGGAGTTCAAGGAGAGACGACAGTCTCCCCACGATACATCGCCCATTTGTGATTCTCGAAAGAATCGGGGCCGTAGCATACCGTTTGCAGTTGACTCCAGAATTGGAGAAGATACATAACGTGTTCCACGTGTCTATGCTAAAGAAATATGTGCCGGATCCATCTCACGTGTTGGAGAAACCACCCGTGGAGATACGTGAGGACTTGAACTATGCCGTTCAACCGGTAAGGATACTTGATAGACAAGTAAAGAAACTACGAAGCAAGAAGGTTCCAATGGTGAAAATCCTTTGGAAAAGTGACCGAGTCGAAGAAGAAACTTGGGAAACGGAAGCCTTGATGAAGGAGCAGTATGCATTTCTTTTTGAATAGGCATTTGTGAATTTCGGGGACGAAATTCCCGTTAAGGGGGGGTGAACTTGTGACACCGCACCCGGATGTACTTGAATTTGAAATGTGACATGTATTTGAATTTCCTAGCGAATAAATTTCGTGTAATTGGTTGGTATATTTAGTTAATGTGAGATTAATTAAATTATTTATCGGGTCCATAAAATGAGAACGGACTACCAAAATATTTAGTTGGGTCATCATAATAATGTTAGGAGCCCAATAATGTGCCAACCGAGGTTGGTAAAAATATTTGGACAACCCGAGTGCTATCTTGACCCGACCGGCCAGAAATAGCAGGAATAATTGGGAGAAAACTTTCTACACCCATTTGGGGTATCCTACACACTAATTAGACTCAAATGATAAGGGAGGGGGCCACACATGTTGTTTTGTGCGTGCATGAAGGGAGAGGAAGCCTCCATGAGACAAAACCAACACCCCCATGACCCCATCACCAAACAAATGAGTTGATTGACTTGGTGATGCCTCTCCCCTATCCTCTTCATTCTCGGCCAACCATAGGAGAAGAAGAGCTCCAAGAAACCCTCTCACCAAGGTCACAACTTGAAGGGAAAAATCTGGGAAAATCCACAAGAAGTAGCTTGAGTTCAAGGTAAGAACTCTACTACCCTTCTTTAACTAGTTTTGTGTTGTATGATTTTTGAGAAATCATATGATGGATTAAACCACGAGTTTTACACGTTTAAGGGTGTATAATATTGTTATATAGTGGTGGTAATTAACTTAGAAGAGTCGTGGAATCGATAGGAGTTGAAACCACCGGAAACCGCCAAGGAGAAGAAGCTGTTCGTAGTTGCAGACTACGAAAGCCGCCCGGCTTTGGTGAAAGCCGCCCGACTTTTGGGCTACTGTCCAGGAATTTCACTTTCAATCGGCCTAGAACGGGGATTGATCGAGGGGCTTAACAAAGGCAACTATTGTAGCACATCATAAGGTGAGGATGGCTGACTATGTTGTTTATAATCTTTGGGTTAATTTCATAAGATTACCTAAAGTATTTAAATGTGATTTTCATGGATTATTAATGAGTAATAATGCCTAAATGAAAATACAATTGCTTATGAGTAATTGAAGTATTATGTGCGAATTGCGAATGAAGTGTGTATGGATACGTGATTATGAATATGATGGAATGATAGTTGAGTGAACTAAGAATATGGAGATAAAATATACTTTGCTTCATGTAGAGAATTCATGAATGGGTAAAAGTGATATTTTGATATTGGGAAGTAATTATATTTGAATTGGAAGATAAATTGAAATACACTATGTGTCTATGGGTTAAGAACTTGGTTGTTCAAAATTTATTCAACTAGTATTGAAATACTAGCCGAGATGTTAATATGAGAAACAATAGATTAATCCAATGAGTTGGGTTGTGAGGAAATTATACCTTGAGTAGTCCTAAGAGATACTTTAAGGTCGAGACGTGTAAGCTCTAAGTATAATGGGAGTAGGCCCTAAAGGCTACTCAATCTAAACCGATTCTAGGCATAGGAATTGCTTAGGGATTGATTAACGCGACTACGAGCGGGGCTCTAGCATGTTGAAATGATGACTAAGAGCGGGGCTCTAGCATGTAGGGATGGTGACTAAGAGCGGGGCTCTAGCATAATGTAGATGGACTAAGAGCGGGGCTCTAGCCAATGTGAGTTAACTAAGAGCGGGGCTCTAGTATACTGTAGATGGACTAAGAGCGGGGCTCTAGCCAATGTAAATTAACTAAGAGCGGGGCTCTAGTATGATGTAAACGGACTAAGAGCGGGGCTCTATCCAATGTAGACAAATTAGGAGCGGGGCTCTAGTATGATGTAGGGAGACTAGGAGCAAGGCTCTAGCACGATGTAGGGAGACTAAGAGCATGGCTCTAGCATGATCAAATAGTATAACCGGGCGAGGCTCGGTGATGTTTATGCCATGTAATAGGGAAATGCCCAAATGACTATGAGTAAATTTACCAGAGGTTTATGACATTCGTGACAAATAGTCACGAGGGAAAAGGGGGATGGACTTACAAAATGCATACGGGTCTTCGGGCCGACTACTTGACTTTATATAAAGTAAGTATATTTTCAAAGAGGGTAACCACGGGTTACGACCTATATTATTATATCACCCTATTTGAGGGTCTTGGAAATTGAAACATTGATTATACTTAGTATAGTTGTCATTGTACTTGTCAAATGCTTCCAAGTACTGACCTCCCCTTCACGGGGGAGGCCACCTCACAGTTTCAGGTAGGAGTTGAGCTTGCTACCGGTGCCCGTTGTTTCGGGAAGATTCAGGAGGGAAGACGTGGTTCGTGCTTCCTCCGCCTCTGTTTTTTTAAAACATTTAAAATCGATGCTCATGGATATTATTTTGAATAATTATTTGGGGCTTGTATGCCCATGTTTGCCGAAGTGTGGCGTAAACACTTGTATTAAACGTTTCCGCTGATTTAAATGATTATTTTACATTATGTTTGTTTACGGATGTACTATTGTGAATGATATTCAAGACGCCTTGTATAGTATGGATGAGTTGGACTGCGGTTGACTATTCGTACCGTACGGCGGGTTGTTGACGTGTCCGGTAGGCCCGGGGCGTGACAAGGCGTCTTTTTAACCTGAAGATGTCAGAAGGTACGAGAGTGGTGGATCATCTCAACGAGTTCAATGTGATCACCACACAGTTGAGCGCGGTTGAGATAAAATCCGACGACGAAATTCATGCCCTTATTTTGCTGTCTTCTCTCCCAGAAAGCTGGAACGGAACAGTGACTGCAGTCAGCGCTTCGGCAGGGGAAGAGAAACTGAAATTCGATGAAGTCAGAAATCTGGTGGTCAGCGAAGAAATTCACAGGAAGGAATCAGGCCCTGCTTCTAGATCGGCGTTGAGTACAGAGAACCGGGGCAGAACGAAGTCGAAGTCCAAGTCAAATCGGCATAGATCAAGATCCAAATCCAAGTCAAACAGCAAGGGCAAGAAGGACAAAAGTCAGATCAAGTGCTGGAATTGTGAGGAGTACGGACACTTCAAGAGCCAGTGCAAGGAGCAGATCAAGGATCAGAAGGAGAAAACATTTGCCAATGCAGCGGTAGAATCATCAGGTGATGATCTCCTGATCCTGAGCGTGAGCAGTCCGTTAGAGTCATGGGTTCTGGATTCTGGAGCCTCGTTCCATTCATGTGGTAATTCTGAAGTGATGGAACAGTATACTCCTGGCAATTTTGGAGAGGTGTATCTTGCTGATGATGAGCCTCTTAAAATTGTCGAGAAGGGGACAGTCCACGTGAAGACTCCGAACGGATGCATGCTGAAACTGAATGGCGTCCGACACATTCCTGGTTTGAGGAGGAATCTTCTTTCAATTGGGCAGCTGGATGAGGAAGGTTATGCAGTTACATTCGGCAGCAGAAATTGGAAGATCACCAAGGGAGTCTTGCTGGTTGTTAAAAGGAAGAAGGAGGGTACGTTGTACATGACAACGAACTCAAAGGACTGCATCAATGTTGCTGTCGCTGCAACAAACGATGTGAATTTATGGCACTGTCGGCTCGGTCACATGAGCGTAAAGGGGATGAAGGAGCTGTGCTCGAAGGGCAAACTGCCCGGCCTGAAGACTGTTGAGGTTGGCTTATGCGAGGACTGCATATTCGGGAAGCAGAAACGTGTCAGTTTCTCAAAGGGAAGGCAAGCTATCAAACCGGAGAGGTTGGAACTAGTTCACACCGACCTTTGGGGACCTGCAGAAGTTACATCCTTAGGAGAATCTGCTTACTACACGACCTTCATTGATGATGCCACAAGAAAGGTATGTGTTTATTTTATCAAAAATAAATATGATGCCTTTGATGCTTTCAAGAGGTGGAAAGCTCGTGTTGAGACAGAGACAGATCTGAAGTTGAAGTGCTTTCGGTCAGATAATGGAGGTGAGTATGAACTGCATGAGTTCAAGAAATTTTGTGCTGAGAATGGGGTTCGTATCGAGAAGACAACGAAGGGGACTCCGCAGCATAATGGCGTTGCTGAACGCATGAACAGAACACTGAATGAGCGGGCAAGATGCATGAGGTTGAAGAGTGGCTTACCGAAGATGTTTTGGCCGGATGCAGTAAACACCGCGACTTTTCTCATCAACAGAAGTCCAAGGATCTCATTGGAGAATGGCATTCCTGAAGAAAGGTGGATGGGTAAGGAGGTTAATCTGTCCTATCTCCGCATATTTGGTTGTGTTGCTTATGTTCATATCAGTTCCGTTGACCGAAGCAAGCTAGACGCTAAATCTGTCAAATGTACATTCGTTGGCTATGGTGGTGATGACTATGGATACAGATTCTGGGATGATCAGAATAGGAAGATTATTCGTAGTCGAGATGTGGTATTCAACGAGCAGGTTATGTACAAGGACAGATTGAGTGCATCCGATTTTGAGCAAGAAAGTCCGAAGATCATAGAGTTGGATATCTCTAATTCGGGTGGGAGCAAGCAGGATCAAAATGAAGAGTTGAGCAGTGATGAGGATCCATCAACCCCGCCAAGGCAGCGGCCTGCAAGAAACCGGAGAGCACCAAATAGGTATTCACCCTCTAATTTCTATTTGTTGCTTACTCATGGTGGTGAACCAGAGTCCTATGCAGAGGCAGTTCGGGTTGATGACAAGGGCAAATGGAAACTTGCAATGGATGATGAGATGACATCTCTCACATCCAATGATATTTGGAGGTTAGTTGAGCTACCGAGAGGAAAGAAGGCTTTGCACTACAAGTGGGTCTACCGCATCAAGAAGGAGGTAGATGGTAGCAAACGCTACAAAACTAGGCTGGTTGTGAAGGGATTCGAGCAGCGGTATGGTATTGATTACACCGACATATTCTCTCCAGTTGTGAAACTTACTACTATTCGGTTAGTGTTGGGGTTAGTTGCTGCACAGAATTTTTTGTTACATCAGATGGATGTGAAGACTGCATTCCTTCATGGTGATCTGAATGATGAGATTTACATGGTGCAACCGGAGGGCTATGTGGCGGAATGCAGTGAGAATCTCGTATGTAAGCTAGTGAAGAGCTTATACGGGTTGAAGCAAGCACCGAAGCAGTGGTACAATAAATTTGATGATTTCATGCGTGAAATCAGTTTCTTGAGATGTTACACCGACAATTGCTGCTACTACAAGAAGACCGAGAACTGTTATCTTATCTTGCTATTATATGTAAATGACATGTTGATTGCAGGAGCTAGTTCAAAAGAGATTGAGAAGTTAAAGCAACAGTTGTCTGAATGTTTTTCCATGAAGGATCTTGGAGAGGCAAAACAGATTTTGGGCATGCGATTCGAGAGGGATGAGGCAGCGGGCAGATTGTATCTTTCACAGGCAGAATACATTCAGAAGGTCTTGGAAAGATTCAGAATGCAAGATGCAAAGGCAGCAAGTTTACCGTTGGGTAGTCACTTCAAGCTTAGCAAGGAAGATTCGCCGAAGAACAAGGAGGAGCGTGCTCAAATACAGAATGTCCCATACGCATCGGCAATAGGCAGCATAATGTACGCGATGGTGTGCACAAGGCCATACATTGCACATGCGGTGGGAGTAGTGAGCAGATTCATGGGAGACCCCGAGAAAGAACACTGGGAAGCTGTGAAGTGGATCATGAGGTATTTGAAAGGTACTGCTTCTAATGCTTTGTGTTTTGATGGGAAGAATGTAGAGCTGCTGGGACATGTTGATGCAGACCTAGTATCGAATGACTCAGATGGATCGAGGAGCACCACCGGGTATGTTTTTACATTTGGTGGAACGGCAGTTTCCTGGCTTCCGCAGCTGCAGAAGATTGTTGCATTATCTACCACTGAAGCTTAATATGTGGCCATTACGAAGGCAAGTAAGGAGATGGTGTGGTTTCAGAATTTACTTGGGGAACTTGGGAAGGAGTACAAGAATAACATTCTTTACAGTGACAGTCAAAGTGCTATCTTCTTGGCCAACAACTCAACTTTTCACAAGAGAACCAAACACATTCGGTTGAAGTATCACTACATCCGTCATCTTCTGGAGATAGAGGCATTGCAGTTTGTGAAGATCCGTGGGAGTGAGAATCCAGCAGACATGTTTAGCTTACAAGGGAGTAACCTTGGAGAAATTGAAGCTTTGTATAGCTTCAATTGGCCTGGGTACTTGAAGATGAAGGTCGGCACTACCATGCTTACAAGGGAGGTTTGAAGAAGACAGTCTCTAGGTGGGAGATTGTAAGGTGTTAGAGACAGTTTCTTAATTTATTTTTGGAAACACGTTTCTTAATTTATTTTAGGAAACACATCCTAGTTGCATTGGGGTTAGGATTTACTTCTCTATAAATACAAACTCTCTCCCTTGTAATCAGTGTGTGAGAATCCAGAAATAGCAATAATATTCCTGGCTTGGTAGCGCCCCCAGACGTAGTCATTCGTGGCGAACTGGGTTACCAAATTTCGTGTGTTCTTCATTATTGTTTTTCGTGTGCGTGAATTAAATTCCTAACAGACATTTGGGGCGGGTCCGCCCCGTCTTGCAAATGGGGCGGGTCCGGGTATTAGAATTGACCCGTGTCGCCCCGACCCGACCCGCTCAATACATAAGTATACATACTTTTTCTTAACTTATACTACAAATATACTTCAACATACATATGTGTGTATACAATAAATCATAAATTCTTTGATCTTATAATATATGAATATATATTAGAATGAGATGCACGACGGATTATCACTGTCTTCTTTATATATAGAATTTTAATACATTTATTCAATTATTAATATAACTAATTAGATTAACTATTCAAATTTGGGTAATTTTTCCTTAATTTTTGAAATTTTTAGCGTATCATGAATTTGATTTAATATATTGATTTTTAATTATTATTTAGACCATTTGTAGTGGTGAGGTTTTAGGAGTCTAAAGTGTTAAATTTGAAAATTTTGGACTCCTAATGGTGTGTAGTGGTAGGTTACAAAGGGGTTTAAAAGTGGATAAGTGGATAGAAGGTTTTAAATATAGAAGGTGTCTTTGTCAGGGTCGAAAGAAAAAAAACGAAAAAAAAACTAGGCTTTGTCCTCCGGTATGCACTGGGAGATGCAATTAAATGACATCATGGTGATGTTATAAAATCACAATTTTTTAAAAACTCTTATAATTATTTTATTTTTTATCTAAATTTTTCAGAAAATATATCAACATTCATGAATTTTTATGATCTTACACCAATATGTAATATATAAAAGGGAAAAGGGGCAAAAACCCCATGAAGTTGTTACTAAAGGGCATCGGTGCCCTTGAACTACTTTCTTGTGCAAGAATCTTTAGAACAAGTGAAAGGAGTGCAATCACCCCCTTCACTAACGGTAAACCAATTAACAGAACTGGGAATCATTAAATTTGCTCTTTGGTTACTATGACCATAAATTACAAATTAAAACAGTATTCTTGATTTTTTTCTTTGAATTTCACCTTGTGCTCAATTAAAGAAGTAAATCTAGAATATTTTGATCCCAAAATCAGTATATTCTTTCTCTATTCTTAAATAAGTACAATATGTTGAAATTTACACTATTCACATGCTCTTTTTTTACTTCGCTTTATTTATTAATGCATTAATAAATTATTTTGAAACAAAACATTTTTAAACTTGTCTCATTGAAAATTTTCAAAATCTGTTTTCTTTTGTTTTTATTATTAGAGAATTATACTCGTTCAATCCCTGAATTATCCTTCAATTTTTTTCGCCCGTCCCAAAATAATCTTTTTTCTATTTTGGCAAAGATTTTATGGTTCACAACGTGTTTTACACATTTACTCTTTTCAGTATAACTCTCAACCACACAATTTTCACTTTCCTAATTCCCGTGCAAAACCCACTCTAGAAGATAATTCAAAGACGGCCGGGAGAGTATATATTAATGCTTAAAGTTATGCATTGACAAACATGAAAAGTGGAGTACTTGTTTAAGAACGGGGAAATATTGCACAGTTGTCCATATTTCATGAATAACAAATACTCCCTCCGTCCCATTGAACGGTTCTCACTTTCCTTTTTTAATTCGAACGTCCCATATAAAGATTCTCATTTCCATTTTAGGAAACAATTAACAATCTTAAATATTAAAAATAATACATTTATATTATTACGATTATCAACACTAACCTCATTATATTATATACTTATTAAATAATTATTTCTCAAAATATAATTGAACTACCTTATTCAATTATAGTCTAAATAACTGTGTCGTTTTGCCATTAGAACCTTTCAGCGGGACAGAGGCGGTACACGATATCCATTAAAAAATAGATACAATACAAATTAATTGGTTTAAAAATTCTAAAGAATCCAATAAACACAATGATCTGAAACACACCAATATTGGTTGCGGTCGGATGCGGCGCCGTTGCTTTCGTTGCGGGTTTCCTCTATATTCCGTACCATACTTTGTTTGCTTTGATTCGGTTTGAATTTGTTATGTTTCAAAAATATATTAAAAATATACTCCCTCTGTCCCATTTTATAAGATGTCTTTACTATTCACTTGATCAACACAAATCACTCTTAATCTCTTACTTTATATATCAAAATTTTTATGAAATTTGAATTATTTTTTCCAGGTTTCGTAGCGCTTTTAATGTAGTTTCTGAATATGTGATTCTTTTTTTCTAAAATTAATTTGAGTGCACACATGGATCTGTTTACTTTATCGTCGGTCAAACATCGTAAACCGAAAAGTATCTTATAATTCGGGACGGAGGGAGTATTAAATATTGTAGTTTCATTCGATTTTTTTTATTTTTTAAAATGTACAGGTATTCAGAATTGAGATTGTTTCAAAAATATTAGTAAAATAAAACTAACTTACATAAATATGACTAATAGTTACAACAATGTAGCATCATGGTAACTTAAGATTAAAAAATGAACATACGTTACTTTGTTTTCATTACTACTCTAGTCACTACTAACATTATTGGAAACAATATTTATTTTAGTCACAAATATGTACTAGTAATACCTAGTAATTTTTTAAGAATTTAGTGAAAATTCCTTGTCATATCACGCCATTGGTGCTATCACGTTGGTTAATGTAAAATATGCTTCTTTCACAGGTTTCACATCATTGAAAATATACCTTGAGTTGTTGAGCACTTGAGCCAACAATCTATCTAGCACATATTTTCTCCGGTTCTACAAAAATATGCTTCTTTATTGATGCATTTGAATGTTTCAAGTGACTTTAATTCTTCATAAGTGAATTAGTAATAAATGAATTTATTTGAATGGTTGCATACTGCAGCCAAGCGAAGCCAAGGGAGCAACTTTAACGGTTGCAAAATGTGTTCACCGTTAAACAAGGGGGTGATTGCCCTCCTTTCACTAATTTTAAAGATTTTTGCACAAAAATATACTCCGTAGTTTAAGAGCATAAATGCCCTTTGGTAACAACTTCAGGGATTATTTTGCCCCTTTTCCCTATATAAAATGACAAACAAAATTTGAAGTTATAATTGTTGAAGTTTTTTTAACCTAAAATGACAAGAAACACAAGTTTTTAATTCATGGATCCTCCACAAATAACTTAATATTGCACAATCGAACTTTACTCGAACTAAGTTCAATTTTTGTTAACCGAAAAATAATAAAAAGTTAATGAAATTTATTTATTTTTACATCGAAATGTGTATTTTTTATTTCATAATTATTCAGTGTAAAATATTAAAATGAAAATATTACTTATAATAATTTAATCAATGTTTTACTAAATTGATATGTAAAAAAACATGCAAAATGCATTTTATTGACGGCGCTGGAATGCAAGAAAATAGGAGTTGAAACACTATTTTCATTTGAACGGAGTCCATTTTTGACATTCTGACACTCACACCACTCCAAATGGTCTTAGAGATAAACATTATGTAGATTCAATTGGTAACAACTTCCCACAAATAAAAATACAAACTAGCTAATTAAGTTGCGGCGGGGCGAGGCGAACCCGCCCCGCCCCCACATGGGGCAGGTCATGGGTCAACAAGTTTGGACCCGTGTAGGTCACAGGGCGAGGCGGACCCGGCCCGCCAAGTCACGGGGCGGGTCCGGGTCTTGCAATACCCGCCCCGCCCCGACCCATTGCCATGCCTAGAAAAAAGTGACAAAATAATCATGACACTGAATTCTTATATCAAAAACATAATCAGCTATAACAAGTTAAAACCCACTCCAACATTGGTCTTTTACAAAAGTAATCAATAAACCGGATTAATAAAACAATAATTGGAATTATTGTATCAGATTTTTCCTACAGTATAATGTTTTATACTGATCACGACAGGTAATGCCAAACCACAGCAACCGCTAGCCAGTAGTAGCCAGTGGAGTACATATGTATCCCTGAAAAACTCAAACTGAAGCTACTTTTGCTACTAAAGCAAATTAAGTTGAGTTACTCTGTACTTTTATTGAGTGAATTATTTCCATTTTTCAAAACTGCCAAAACACGTTGCTTTCAAGATGATGTATTAATGTGAAGAGTCAAGTAAAATCCAAAGCATTTCTTGGAACAACTCTTGCAATAAAATCAGCAACAAAGGCTATACACTTCGAAGATGAGGCTGAGGTTTATCCATTATATTAGAATCAGTTCGATCCACGTTTAGCACAATCTTCAGCTCGTGTAAATGCATTTGCAAAAACATCAATTGTCCAGTCCTTCACATCTTCCTGCATAAAGACGCCAGTATAAGGAACAAAATTGTACCTAAAGTACTTCTTAAGGACAAAAAATAAAAAGAAATGCTAGAAAATCACATTCTGGTGCGACTTGAGACCATCAAGGGCCCCTTACTAAACAGTTTTGCTCGTGAAGTTAAGGTGAAAAAGACTCAATATTCCACAAGGCATTAAACTGCCTACGAGTCTTGGCAAGTTAGCATGACCTATAATATTAAAAACAATAGGCAACAGAAAACAATAAGTGCCAGTTTAAGTTGCAAGACATCCTATAACACCTAATTGTCGTCAGATTGATACACCATGAGGAACAACTCTTTGATACTTTTCAAAAAATAAAACATAGACAGAGAGAGACCTGAGCCACAGTGATGTCTGTGCTTTTTTTAACAACACTGGGAGGATCCATGCCAAAATGCAGCCAGTATAAGAGCAAAATTGTGATATAAAACCTTGATAAAAAACTGAAATACTCTTAGATAAACAATCTTACTCCATAAGAGCATATGTCCACCAGTTTTAGGTTATAAGAAATCTACACTGCCACATTGTGACATGACATTTGTGACTGGCAAACTGAAAGGATTCGTTAAGGTAACATAAACTCATGCTCCTTTGCTTCGATTTACCAAAAAATATCATTGGAATCATAAATGATATAGGAAGAAAACTTAATCATGTCAAATTTCAGATAGCAGAAAGATCAAAGAATAGATTAACTTGAATAACTAGAAAACCTTGAAAGATGCAAAAAGAGAAGAGCAAAGTTGTGACTTATGGGCAAAAAAAGTTTCAAAGAATGCTGGAACCACACTTGAGAATGGGTTATAGAAGCCCACACCCTCAAATAAAAGGTATTCTCGTCAAATCCATTATCCAAAGCATTCTCTGAAACTTGATTTACTGAACCTTTCCCTTGCCTCTTGCTTAATTGAAAAGAGAAAATGGAGCATTACCAAGTGCAAGGGTTCACCGGTACGTATCCGAGCATTTGGACGAGCAAACCTAGACTCGAATGGAGTCCTTGGCCGCACTTCTTGGATGGCATCCCATTCCTCACGGGTAAGCATCCTTACAGTTCCTTGACCTTCAGGTGCATCATTAATCTGCTGCTCAATCCTCTCCTGAGACTTCGAGTCATCATACTACAAAGAAACACCATATCAACATAGCATCCTAACACCATTTAGTTCTAACCCAAGAAATTTGTTCATGTTCGGCAATTTGTTGCATTTAGGAATTGTTCATTTCACTTAAGCTAAACAATTAGGTAAAAATCAAAGAGCCAAAGATATATCTAGAAACCCTTTCTTCCAATTAGGGGTTTTACAGTTCTATTACGCAACAAAAATATGGTAAAACCAACACACAAATGAAAATTCTAGGAGCCCTATCCTTCCCGTTAGGAATTTTGCAGTTCAGTTGGGCTATATAATTATAGAAAATTAAAATACGAAAAAATCCTGCAAGCCATATCCTGCAATTACGATTAAGCATTGACATTACAGAAAGTGATCTCGACACATTTCACTATCTTCTAAGGTAAGAGTCAAGCTAGTTTAGACATACCATCATCATGAGCTTTGCTAAAAGCGCAGTGCCAACAACAGTGAGTATCATCGGCATGGTGGGAGTGTCTAGCCATGCCAATGATTCCCGCACCTGCACAAATGTTTGGCTCTTCCTATAGTTCTTGCCTTTCCTCTTCCTTTCAAGTTCTGCTACCTTTTTCTTCAAGGTCTCGCTGGGACCTTCTGAGGATCTTGTGTGCACTTGTCTACATAACCAGGGCACCATTTTACGAACCCCATTCATGCTTTAACGAACAAAAGCTAGCAAAATCGTGTCGAATTGAAACTGCTAATCGAGGATGACAGTACTATAATTTGAGACTTTCGCCGAACACCTTGACTGCACCGTGGATACCTGGAAGCTGAACAATAATTCACAACAAAAGAATATTGACACTGGATAGTTGGGAATAATTTGAAATCGTAGTGGTTCAATTGCAATACATTCAATCATACGGTGATACAAATAGCACCCAATCATATGTTTTTATACGATACATATAGTATTGTTTCAAATATTATTTGGTAATTGGTAGAATGAAAATTATGAGATAGTTTATGAGGTTACAATATAATTATGAAAATTGGTGTTCAAGAGTTTTCATTGAAAAATCTAGAATTGTAGAGAAGATAATTAAAACATATTTTAAGGAATTATGAAAGATCATGATTCAAATTGGTTGAATATTTCTTTTTAATTTGAAATATTTTCAGTTGAAGTTCTAAAAGATACTTTAGTTATCAATCAAATACTACGTACTATGTATCTGAAAGAAAAATATACAAACTATTAACTTAAGATTTGAATGATTGAAATTTGTCAGTTTAGGATATAAAATAGCATAGATTTTCAGTTTTTAAATTATCAACTTGCTTTTATGCTATTCTTTTATGAAAAACCAAATATCAAATGGAAACAAGGCTTTATCACAATGGCATAATGGTAATTTCACAATGACATCAATAATGATTATATTGTGCAATTGTATTTTGCAGCGAACATCATTGTATTTTGCACTAACTAGTGACCATCAAAGTCATTTTAGATGTTCTTTTTAATAATACTATAACCAGTGATCTGACTAGGCGGGCGCCTAGGCGCCGCCTGGTTGTTGGGCGCTGCCTTACTGAGGCGAATAACACATAATCGCCATGGTTAATCAGAGAACCGACTAATCGGCAGCCCAGACCGCCTACGCAGCCAAATCGTCCAAATCGGCGAATAAGTTAGTCGGTCGAGAGCTTATTTTACGCTCCTAAGCCAAAAAAATTTACATTTTGCCGCTTCAACTTCAGTTATGGTGTACGCTGTCTTCTCTTTTTCCTTTTAGCGCCACCCTTGATCTCAATCATCTCAAGGCCAATGCTTGTCTTTCGATTTCCAGCGCAGGTATCATTCTTCTCAAACCCCTCACAATAATATACTCTCATCGATTCTCTGTTTTTTTAGAAATCTCGGATGTTTGATTTATTGTCCGAAAGGTGTTTTTGTATGTGTTAGACTGTTAGCAATTGATATTAAACTATTAAGCACTTAAGCTTACTGATAGATTCTTGGGGAAACACACAAATACACAATCTTATTATTTCAATGAACTTGTGCGAGATTAGTGTTTGGAAAAAGTCCTGAAAGAATTATTGAAGGCCGGAAGCTTTTGAAATTTGTAGACATACACCGAACTAACTGAAAATTTATACAACACTGTGTTTCTTCCATAGAGTTGAAAACTTATACATAGCTGAATACTTATACTGAAGTAAATATTTATGCATACAGCATACTGTACGTGTTAGGCAGTAATTTTCACACCGGATTGTTTTTGCTTTTTGGGTGAACAATACTTTTTTTTGCTTGACCATGATTCTCATGAAGAATGTATTATGTTTGGGGAATCATGAAGAATGTATTGCTTGGCCAATAGATATGAAGCATACTTGCTAGTTGCCTAGTTGCAAAAGAAGTGATATTTTAGTAGTAATTATGATTTGTTAGAAACTTAGAATAACATTTCAGTCTACAAAAACCTGGCCGTTGGTGTGCAGAAAGATTGGTTCAGTTTGAAATGCATCTGAACTTTGGCTACCTATGTAGAGATTTGTGGAAAACTTGTTTTTAGTTCCAAATATGAGCCTATTTGAACAAAAAATAAGTCTCATTATAGTTAATGTATTTACCTTTTCAATAATGTCCCCAAGCAGTTAGTTAAGTATGCTAAATTAAGTTACACCAACAAATAAATTTAGATATAGGACTCCCATTAATGATTTTCAACTATATTTATACAGTCGTCTTATTCTATGCTCTTTGGACACCATAATCCTAGTTTTTTGTTACAAATAAGCTTTGTAATATAATAAATAATACTTATTTTATCATTTATGTTAGCATATTCCAGGAAACCCAAAAAAAGAGGACTATATCTAGTCGGCGCCTAGGCGCTGCCCCGCCGCCCTAGGCACTTGGCACTGCCCCGCCGCCTGACTAGTGCCTAGCGAGTTCTAGAACATTGACTATAACAAAGTACTTCGTATCTCTTTTTATAATAGGAAACAATCACCAAAGATAAATGGATGATAAACTTGTTTAAATATTCCTATCAACCACCATATTATTAATTATCTAAACATTATTAGAGTTCAGTTTGTATCGTAGTCTCCTGTCTAGAAGGTTCAGAAGAGGAGATTTTAAAATGGGCTTAATAAATAAAATTGCAAAACTCTTTTTTGTCTAAACTAACATACATAATAATAATATTTCAAGACCTTTATAACAAATACTCTGTAAAAGACTTAAACTCATTAAATTAAACATAGTAGAATCATGTTTTCAAAAAAGAAAAACTAATAAATACATTTCTCACTTAGCATTGTAAAGCTAAATCGTCAATGAATCAATGATAGCTTCATAATCAATTTTTTCCAGGACATTATGCTTAATAACTTAAAATCGGACAAGTCAACAACCATTAACTAATAGCTTTAAAAAAACTATGAACTAATAACATAAAGTGTAAAGGCAACATCAACAATCAAGATATAAGTATATAACAATCAATAATTAAGAATATGAACTAATCATTTATCAACCCTCAACAGCCAATCGGCTAATTATTTATCATATATTCATTTATAAACATTTAACAACTATGAATTGATCGAATAATCAAGTTAGGAACTTGAGCCGTTAATGAATGAGGTGGAGGAGTATCGAGCACCTGAAGAGTAAAGACTGAAACGTGAAGCTTGGGACTCTGAAAGCCAGAACTGAGACGGGCCGATTGGACGAAGGCCGAATCGCTGAAGGCATGGAGCGCAGTATTCAGCCTGGACCGAGATCGAGAAGCCGAGAAGGGGCAGCCGGTCATGGAGGCAGGCGGCTAAGCGTCGGCGATAGGGCGGTCATTACAATCTATTATTCTCCGTTGTGCTGCTCGCTGCGGTCCAGGGAAGGGGGCGCCGATAGATTGTTGTTGCTCGCTTGGTGGAGTCCTGGTGTTCGTGAAGAAGGTGCCGATCTGTCTGCGGCTCGCTCGTCTTGGGAGTTGATGGAAAATGGCGCACTGTGTTGTGGCCTAAGTTCTGAAGCAACTCCAGTCTCAATACAATACGGAATACAGAGTATCAAAAAAAGAAGCAGGGTCACTTTTTATAGAAGCCTGTCTCTTCCAAATTTTTTTTTAAAATTGATTTTAGGAGTAAGTCAGAGCACCATAATCAATGCACTCTTATCCAAATATTCCAACTTCTGCTCCTGTTTCATGGAGCAGAAATAGTTTTAAGAATCAGATCCAAACATCCCTTATATTTTAGGGAGAAAAGAGGCAAATAAGGCCACGTACTAACCAAAAAGGGTCAAATAAGGCCTTATTAATGAGGCTCTGTCCGGCCTTCACCATTTGGGATGGTTCTCAGTGGAATTTTTTGATGAATTTTTTTTACCATCTTATTCATTAAGTCTAGTTTACTCATACCAAATTTCAGCTAACAATTCAGTCGGGAAGGCATTCAAATGAATTCTTGAAGATAACTGCGCTTTTAACTGCGCAGTTATCTTCAAGAATTCATTTGAATGCCTTCCTGATTGAATTTTTAGCTGAAATTTGGTATGAGTAAACTAGACTTACTAAATAAGATGCTCAAAAAATTTCATCGACAAAATTCACCGGAAACCACCCCAAATGGCGACGGTCGGACAGAGCCTCTTAAATAAGGCCTTATTTGACCTTTTTTTGGTTAGTACGTGGCCTTATTTGCACCTTTTCACTATTTTAGGTGGTGTATTGTATTACTCAATCCCTCCCGAATTATAAGATACTTTACGATTTACGATGTTTGACCGACGATAAAACAAACAAATTCATGTTCGCACTCTAATTATTTTTACAAGAAAAAATATTACATATTCAGAAACTACATTAAAAGCTTTACAAAGTCACAAAAAACATAATCAAATTTGATAAAAATTTGATATATAAAGTAAAATTTAGTGGCAAAATTTTAAAAGTACATGAATTTTAAAAGGTTCGGTGTATTCGATGTGGACTTTTAAACGTCTACAAAAGTCTGAGTGTACTCAATATAGACTTTTAAACGTCTATAAAAGTCTAGGCGTATTCAAATTTTCATTCATTCTCGTGGACTTCTATAAAATCACGGATTCTCGTGGACTTGTAACTCAGTTTTAGTACATTAATTCTCTATAATTGTCTCTTCCTTTCACCAAAGAATTTCGTGGACTTTTATAGTCATCTTCTACTCATCACAAGTATGCATAGATCTGATTGCAGATTTAGCTGAGATCACAAACCGGCCAACAAGTCCTGGACTAGTATGATCTCACTATACAGGATTTGAACATTAAATTTTGATTTTTTTCTATCATTTTATGAATAGATAAAGTTGAACAAGGAGTTTCTACATAAATACTGATACACAACATTAACTTATCTTTTCAATTTAAAAAAATAAATAAAAAAGTGATATTTTATATGTCGTCTTACGAAGAAAAACGTAGGGGTGAGATCGGTTTAGTTCTTGAAACGTTAATTCCATATCAATTCGGTTCTATAAATTTGTAGAAGAACCGATATAAGAATCAATAATATTAAATCGGTGCAATTTTTGTACGCTGTCAATTAATCATTAAGAAAAAATTAACCATTAATGTGTTTCAGCGTTAAACTGCTAACACATAGAAATATAATTTCAAATTACTAATTATTTAACCGTAAACAAGTATACAAAATTTAACAAGTTAAAAATGAAAAGAAAACAATTATTAAGAAGAAAAGCTCAATTATCAATGCTCTTACTCATTCAGTTGTGTAATACGGAGTATAACGATTGATCATAAATAGATCGGGATTGTTGAGCATTCTCGAAACTTTGAGTTTCTTTTTAACAAAAATAAATTTGAGTTCTTATGCTTCATTTATTTTTGTAGAACTATGTGTTGGTGGATGAATTACATTTGTTTCATTTATGTATTTATTTTGTCATATGACACATAGGAAATTACGCATGGTAGGACTAAAACATACTCCGTACGTAGTAGTATTTTACCAAAGTATGATCATATGTTTGATTTTCCTTAAATAGGATTAAATATTACATTTCTACCCCTATGGACTTTTTAAAAGTTCATAAACTTATTCATGGATTTAAAAGTCAATAGAATTCATTCATAAAAAAATCTATGGATTTAAAAGTCCATAGACTTTTTTATAAGTCCATGGATTTAAAAATGTTCACCACAATTCATATTCAATACACCCCTCTTAATATTATATCTTAATATTGTAAGCTTGTTAATTGTTAACATAAATTTATGTTATACTGAGTATAGTGTTTATAATAATGAGTATTTGAGCTTGTTAGAATATTCAAATGAGTAACAAAAATGAAAATTTGAGCATACTATAGATTACTATAGATTTATATAAGCTTTTGAATTTTTCGTTATTCATTTCGTAAGTTTTTTTTGACAAAAGACAACTTAATTATTATTAAAATCGATAACCAAATACAAATTTGACATAACGAAGGCTACACTGGGATGAGACTCAGAGTTGAAATCGCGCTTAATAGCGGTCCAACTCACTAACCCCGCAATTTGGTACACTCCCTTAACAGCATTGTTGCACACTTGCACCTGCTACTAAAATGTAATGCAAAAATAGAAGAGTTCTGAGACGAAAAAGAGACATAAAAAGAACATAATTCAGTTTTTCCAACCACCGGCAAGGAGACATCGGTTTGTCCAACCCCTGCCAGAGGATCTGAGGGAAGCTTCTCTCTCTCTCTCTGCTGCCCAAACCCCGCATAGCAACATTCCGCATTCGTTCTTGCTCGAACTACTTCGCCATCAGCCACTTCAATCACTTCCTTTCCTTTGGAGATTAGTCCTTCCACCATGTAGCTTCCTTGATCCATCATAGTAGTTCTGGACGAATTGCTCCAAGCCTCCAACTAATTGACCCTTCATGTCGAATGATGGAACTACCTCTACTAGGGATCAACCACTTATTTTCAAGATGCACACCGCGTCTTCTCATATTTGCATGTAGCCATGCCTCATATGTCTTTTCTTCAAACCAATGTCCAGTGAAAACATTAGATGGACAAAAGCGGTCTATATGTCCCAAAACCCCACATAAGTAAATAACAGAACTTTGGAAGTCTCTCATAACGAAGATCCGCCCAAATCCACCTGTCATCATCCGGTCTGACCTTCAATCTCCTAAACAAGGCATTATTAATATTTTTCATCACTCTTATACGCAGAATTGATCTCCACTTCCCACCAAGAGTGCGTTCGTCAACCTGAACAAAAGACCCCATACTATTTCCAATTCCCGAGCAGCTTTAGAGGTCATGTAACCGAGAGGGAGATTGTGAGCTTGTACCCAAAAGTGAGCCTGTTCCAAAGACAATTCAATAAGTCTATCTTTTTGCTCCAACCTCCTTATGACCACTAAATTTTGATCAGAAGACCAAGGTCCATCTTTGATAACACAACCAAAATCTTCTTCATGGTAGAACTGAAGTAGAAATTTAGAAGCATCAACATCTTGAATGGTGACTCCTCTAACCGGCCTCCACACCATAAACACTGTTTCACGAAAAGCAATTGGGTGAATATATTTATCCGTTACCACCCATGCCACCGCAAAGAAACACACACATCCATCAACCTCGTTGTCATCCCCTATTGGATCCGCTTCCAAAATCAAGCCCCTATTCTCCTCCTCTTCTATAGATATATTACTATACTTCGCAACAAAGCTAACCATAGTTTTATCAATACAAAGCTTCACCAACAGAACAACAAAAAGAAAACACAAGAAACAAAAACCAACCAACAAGGCGCTGACCAAGAGCGCACACTCCCTCGGGAACAGAGACGCCGGACAGAAAGGCAACAAAGCACATAAAGCAGCAAAAATTATCATACAAAAGACTAACAAAACGACAAAAGAGCAACGAACCAATGGAGACACAACACGATCAAACTATCCGGCCGTGTACGGCGCTGCAATGAGTCTGCTGCAGCTGCCGCATCAAGATCCATTGAATTCTACATCTTGTCGTCGGCCAGCTGCGCTACGTTTTTTTTAGGTATCTATTGTCCCATTTTGTAAATTATGTATGCTCATTTGATAGTATTAGATTAGATTCACATATTCGACTCATACGAGTTTATTGTAGGTATTTTAAAAAAATAAGGAAAAGAAAGTGAATTATAAGATGTGAGGCAGAAATTACAATGATCATGATTACACTCTTAATACTCAAAAGAATAAATATGAGGATCATTAAAAATGCAATAATACTCATTTAATAGAAGTCAAAACTTTCACTTAAATTATAAAAATGTCACCAACTATACGGTGTACATCTTAGAGCCGGTTGTACGGTATATGAACTCCTCTTTGTTCAACTGAAACTGAAGTTTCCATCTCCTTAATTCTGCATTAGGATGTTTCTTTTGCACAGTTTCTTTTACCAAACCAGGCTTCTATAGTTATAAAATACAGAAAGACCAAACGTTTACCAAACCAGTTCAGACTGGACTAGCAAATTTCAGTCCAAAAGAAAACATCTTTTGCTTTGGCTTTTGAGATTAATGGACCTTTCAGTGGTTGGGCTGGACAAAAAAATAGTTAACCTACCCACGCCTGCTACTCACACCTATTACAAACGCCAAATATTGGGCCTAAATATTTTTATGGGCAATTCTATTGACAATCACACCATGACTAAACGCAACCACAAAATACTCCGTAATAAATATTTATTTTTTAAATGTCTATTTTACCCTTCTGCCTATCCGTACACATACAAAATTACAGACTTGGTTGCCGAAGAAGATGAAGGTGGAGGGCGTGTGCTCGTTCATCACCGCCGCACAATTGAAGAAGGCTCATACCAAGTTGGGAATGGAGCGACTACTGCAGACTTGGTCGCCGACTTGCACCGTGGTCCAGGAGCTTCATTGCCGACCTGCGGCTCATCTGAAGTAGGACGACCGTCGACCTGAAGTGGCTAACGTGAATGTCCAATGCCGACCTGGGACCCATGGCACATGTGAAGACAATTCGGCCTGAAAATGTTTCGAGTAACAATCGTCTTTGGCGGATCTAAAGAGTAACAATCTGCTCATTCATCAGATCTCATGGAGGGGTCCTCCCTTGGAAGCTGCACCACCAACATGAAGAGGGCTTAAAACGACGACATGGGGCGGACCATCAAAACGAGTCAAATAGGATTATGGTGTTGGATATCCCCCTGTGGTATACAGAATTGTTCAAGGGTAAATTAGGTAATCCAAATAGTTTTATTTATTGAGATTAATTTAACTGTTGTAAATATAGATTATGTGGTTGTGAATATCATTCCCTTTTTTCATGATCGAGGATAGCTCCATGTAAGGTATTACAAACTTTTATAAGGTCGTATAAGCATTAGCTTTATCAACCAAAATATTCTTATACGAGCTTGTATAAGCATTAGCTTTATCAACCGCTATTTTCTACAAGTGTATAGATCGGTCGTAGTAAAATCTAGAGTATTCTAGGGTTGATCCCACAAGGTGTGCAAATTGAACTTTAATGGTTTAAGTTTCTATCAACCAAGCAAAAAGAAACTGATTTTGGTTTGATTTGATAAAAATAAGAGCGAGAAGTAAAAACAGAATTAAGAATAAATAAACAAAAGATAAAACAGTCCTCGAGATTCGGGTTATACACTTGATATTTATAGAAAATCTCAGTGTTGGTTCAAGCAATTAAAGTGAAAATTGGTTCTAAAATATGCCAAACTCCGTCGAGATATTAGCGTGTACCGGTTAAGCTAGTGTTAATCCGTCAATTAAACACTAAACTTAACTAGTCAAAAAGCGTCAATTGAAATTCACCACAATTCCCTAACTATGTTTAGTATACAGGTGAATCGTGTTTATTTTACGGGCTCAAGTACCATGCCTCACCCTTCGGTGCAACACACGATAACTAACAAGAATTAAGCACGAATCGATGCAAAATTCATTAACGAAATTCATAAAATAAATTTAATTGGAAAAATAATCTGTCGATTACGATGGAAGAACCAATCACAAGAGATAATCACTCAATACTAAGCTTTAATACCGAATCCCTCAGGATAAAATTCTAGCCAAATATCATACCTAAGGTATGGAAGAAATCACTTTTCAATAGCAAAAACATGAAAGTAAAGCTCTGAAATTGAAATACAAGAACTAGGAATTCTGAAATTAAACTAACTAATTAATAGAGAATGAAAAACCAAAGATGATCGATGAAGGAACGGCTGAATTTCTTCTTCTTTCTCCCCTGATTTCATCTCCGTTCTTCTCTAACTGCTGTTGCGTTTTACAGGCCGGCATGGGCAGATTTTGGGTCTTCAAATTGGGGAAGTTAATCTCCAGCGGTTACCCCATTTAATTTCGATCGAGGCTGAAACTTTGATGTTTCGGAGTGCATAACTCGTGGGCTGAATTGCTGGAAGATTCCATTTTTGCTTGAGAATGAAATCTTTCACTTTGTATGTAAGGTACTCTTCCAAGGATGTATGCTACGGGAAAGAGTTCTTCCTTATTACTCTTGGGCTGATTTTTGAGAGAATTAACCTTCCTCTTCCAATTCCTTGGACTTTGGCCTCAAAACTTTAAACTTCTTTTCAATTCCATCCTTTCCTAATAAAAGAGTAAGTTAAGTTCTGCGAAAGGATCATTTGTCGAAACCTGCAAAAAAAAGAGTAAGTTAAGTCAAAATTAGTCATTAATTCCCAAAAGAGAAATAAAATAGGCCCAAAATAACAATATAAATTATCATAAATAAAGAATAAATTTGGGCTAGCTAGAGACAATCAACGCGGTGCTCAAATCGAGGAGCTTGTTCTAGTCTTTGAATTGGAGAATCCATACCTAACGTTGGTGCGATAATCTCTATGGTGCCTTTGCCACCCGAGGTGTGATGAACTGGTAACCTAAAAAGGTGTATTCTTTGGTGAAGCCGAAGTGAGCTTGAGCTTTGGTTCTGTGATGCTCCACATTTGATTAACGGTGGTGCATCATAAAATGTTTGTGGGAGACAGGTGGCACGAGCTGGTTTGTCGAACGTGGGCGGACACATCGATTGAACCGAGTTACAACCGACACGCTGACACTTGTGATCACCGTCGGGGTGTCGTCATTACTTCCCCTATAAATACCGTCTTTAGAATTCATTTTTGAGTTGCGTTTTCTTGAGATTAGGACAAAGTGTTGTCAAATTGTGGTGAGAGAAACACCCTTCGATGTTCTTCGCCCATCTTCAAATCTACCAGATGCGTTCTTCAACTGTTCTTCTCACATTTCCCTTACTTGGCTTCTAGAGCCCTAGATTAAGAGTTTGTGAGAAACTCTTCTTAAATCCGTAGAAGGCTAAGTGTAGGGTTGTTGGTGATGTCGTTGACCGATTCTCAAAACATCTCCATGATGCCTAATATCAACTCAAAGGTCGAGGGAATACTTCTCCAGTTTTGACAGCTTTGAGTTAGGCCCAAAGGTACTGGTGCATTCGTTAGAGTATTTTGTTGACGAAGTGGATCACATGAGCGACTCTGATTGTGAAGACGAGGCAGAATCTTCAAGGGCTGCCGAGGTGCCAGATATGATTGTCAGAGAAGCGAAATCCCCAAGGCCCTTTGAGGTGCGTGCTTAATCAAGCATATCCCTCCACTTCAGCCTAAGGTCTATGTCCTTCGCCAATATATGTGGTAGTACCGGCAAAGAAGCAAACGAAAATCCGTCCTGTTTCTCTCGGGGGTGTCGAAGGGCTACTCTTTCTTGGACTGATTTCTTATAAAGATCATTCATCTAGATAATGCTCAATGCGACCTCAATATCGCCCAAATGTTTTTCGGGCCACACGACATAGTGAGAGAGCCGCTGCCCTCATATTGCATTCTCATGCCGTCGAAGGGCTTTTTTTTTGGCACCTCCACCTTCTTCTGCCTATCAAAGGGTCTGAGGTCCCCCCTCCACCCAATCTTGACAAAGTATCTAGATTACACCAACCTCCGCTCAACTATCAACAAATAGCTACGCCTTTATCATTGTCTTCTTGATGAGGTACTTCGATTTGAATATTGCACTGTCATTGAGATTATTCACGAATCTGTTCAAGCTCAGCCGAGGTGGGCATGAAAACTACGGCGGCCTCGCGAACCTGCAACAGTTACCACAAACCTGCAACAGTTACCGCGAACCTGCAACAATTACCGAGGATGAGGCAGAATCACGTCCAAACAATATGGAGTCCTCGGTACAAGGACATTTTTAGAACTATCATAGAGTAAAAATGAACTTTTCCGGTATGAGTGGCATGTGTGACGTCCCCATTAGGAAGTGTTACGGGTATTGGTGATATTTGTGTTTTATTTAACAACACACACTCATTACTTGTCATGTGATAGGATGCTACGTAATCTCAAAGCCATTAGATTTTAGTATCCACACCAGACAATTTGTCTATAGGAACAACGACTGTATCGTTATTAATAAGATTTTACAAACTAGTCCACTACTCATTGGTAATAAGTGAGGCTCATGTAGTGTTTTGTTGATCGGGTATTGACTCCATCAACTGCTCTTTTATTTTCTGTCGTTCAATTTTAATTCTCTTTGTCGTGAGTCGTGACATGCAGGGGCGGATCTGCAGGGGGGCCGGTGCCCCTGCTTCGGCGGTATGATTGTAGGATGGGGAAGGGGCGTAGGGCAGTAGGAGGGGCCAACCATGGAGTTTTCCGGTGACTCCTCTCTTTCAGCTTTTGATGGACGACTAGAAGATAGATGTTGCGGCCTGCGGGAGTTTTTTCTTTTATGAGGGAGCGACATCGTTTGACCTCCCTTTAAAAAAGAATTAAATGACCCAGGGCCAACCGGGCCAAGCCCCAGCAGCCCAAATCGGAAAGACCAAGTCCTAAATGGCTATTTTAGCCCTGAAACTCCCATTTGATCATCGACCAGCAGCAGCGCCACACTACCAAGCACCAGGCCCTGTCTGAACTCCAGCCTTCGGGGGCCAGCTTGCCGCAACTCCGCTGGAATATGCACTCCTTTCCGCTGTATGCCTCGCATTGAATCCACTGCCCATATTCAGCCATCCTTCTGCAGCTCCGCCCAATGCTCACTCGCGTTGTCCGTCCAGAAATTAGGCTTTTTCATTTATGCCTTTCTAAGGTTTCTTAATAAAATTAAATGTGTGGTATTTCATCATTGAACTATTACCATTCATAAAACATTATCAAGACATGAGAACTCGTGTATTGGATTTAGAACCACTACTTAGCTCTTTTGAGTGAATTGTCATGTTTTATTAATGTGGTTTGTTACGATAATGTTATTATTATTAATTTGATAGTTTACATTGAGTGATCGTGCCCCCGCTTGGATTAATTCCTAGTTCCGCCATTGGTGACATGCAATTGTGCATCAGTTGTGTTCTCATAAGGTCGGGTCATTTCTAGTTAATGAGTTGAAAGAGATGAAAAGAAACTAGGTTTAGTCGCTAGCGGAAAATATTATGAAAATAAATTGTAAAAAAATTGGTTGTGTAGATGGTTAAAGAAAATGGTAGTATTGCATTGCTCTGATACCATAATAAATAGGAAGTTTTGGCTAAATGTTTTCTTACTGTATTTCCACATACAAGGTACGTATATATAGAATACTTGACATTGATTACAATTTGCTAAAAAAAAATATTAAACTATAAACAAGAAGAAATTGCTCAAGGAAGTCTTTCCACATACAAGATACGTATATATAGAATACTTGACATTGATCCACAATGTAGACAACCTAAGAACTAAGGAAGTCAAGGAGGAGGGTAAGGCTATTTTTGTGCATACCTTATCCACCGCGTCAGGGTTTTCTGGTTCAAAAATAGTGGATGTTTGTGGCAGAATTTTGAGTGTTCATATCCTTGCAATTTTTGCTCCTGCAAAGCTTGATAAATACGATCAAATAGTCTTTGTGGATATTATCTCAGACAAGTTCACCAGGTACCCCCAAGACTAATTTGAGTCCCATGAGAATTCAGATAATATCCCCAATACAATTTATCTCTTTTGAGTTCACCAAATCCGTGATGGCAGCCAAATCGGGGCCCATAATCCAGATATTCCCAATAAATCGGGTTGACCTTTTCTTCCGTAGACGGTAAGCAATACAACATGACCCGTAACCTTAAAATTCGGATTAGCCCTATGATGGAGTATATGGCCCAGGAACCCCCGGCCCATAGACTCCTACTTCTCCTACACAAGTCCATTGAGCCCAGAGGACATCTCAGGCCCAAATACAACGGCCCAAGCTTCAAAGTAGCCCAGAATACACACTGGGGTGCCTTCGGCCTCCTTGGCCGAAGGCTTCAAAACTCACGGGATAGCCTTCTCTGGCATAAGAAGCAGCTGGGAGAAAACGGGCGGAGACATGAGCCTTCGGCATTCTCATGCCCTCGGCATCAGGGGAAGCCTTCGGCTGAACCAAGCCTTCGGCTACACAAGGGGCCCTCGGCTACACAAGGAGCCTTCGGCTACACAAGCAGCCCTCGGCTAACAAGGAGCCTTCGGCTACACAAGGAGCCTTCGGCTGAACAAGCTCAATCATCGAAGATTCCTTTTAGAGACAGCCAACCACCGCATTTAATGCCACGTCGCATCCACCAACCGCATTCAATGCGGTTGACGTACCACTGCCGGTGCCACTAGGCTGATGTGACCCTTCGGCCGTTGGATTACTGACACGTGTCCTCTCATCGCATTTATTGCTGCTATAAATAGCAGCCTATTTCCCCTTGTAAAACACAATCTGCATCTCAACTCCACGCTGAGTTCATTTAATAAAATCGACTCTCTCTCCTCCTATTTGCTCTGACTTCTCTCTAGTTATTTCCGTAATAACCCTTCGGATAAGATACCCCCGGGTAGACTATCCATCATTTGGTGCTTTCATTGAGAGGTCTGAACTATCAAGTAAGAAACCCTCCCCCTCTACCAAACACAAAACACTCACCAAAGATGGGAAGAACCACCCGAGCCCAATCCAAAACCCTTGAGGAAAACTACGTAGCCCCCGGCGAAACTAACGGGGCTGAGGCCTCCAACAGGCTCTTAGTACCCGAGGGTGGTGTCATCCTCGAATTAGAGCAAGCCACCGCTGACCTACGCCAGCAGCTGCAGAAGAACGCCCCCGATGCCCGCATTGGCCTTGATAATCGAAGGAGGGATCGGAGTGAGAACCAAGTTCCCCCTCCGGCCCCGGCCATCGATCTTCAGGCTGCCTTTGCGGCCTTTGTTCAGAACATGGCTCTCAATTCCGGAGCCCTCGCCTCTCAGGCGCCCCTCCAGCCCTACGCTGGGGGGAATATTATTCAATTACCACCGCTCCCTCCTCTGTTCAACGATCCTCCCCCGGGGATTGGGAACGCCGAAGGAGTCATGGTACAGGACACCGCCTCCCAAGAGGCCCAATCCAGGGATAAACGTCCCTTGATGAAGGAGAAACCCCGGACCTCTGCACTTGAGAGGCTTGGGGGAGCTCCCGGATGCCGAGGGGTCCAAGACCGCCTCGGGAAGCAAGAATTCAGCAGGCCACAGGAGAGTGGTGCCTCCGCTTCGGGTGCCGAGGGCGTGCCTCCCCCCCGGAGCAAAGGTAAAGCCCTCCTCCACGCCGATGACGCCAGGCACCAAATCAATCAGGCGCAATCCTTCCGGGCCAACTCCCAAGGGGTTGCCCCGAAGGATCCCAAGGACGAAATTATCGAGGCCCTCCTCCGCCAACTTGAGGAGAATCGTCAGGCACCGCCGACGGCTTCCACAGCTAAGCCAGATCCGGAGTACGCTGACCTCCGGGCACAGGTGGAGGAAATGAAACGTAAACTTGCCGAAGGCTCAGGCGAGCCTCTCATTCAACTCCGTACTAGAACACCCTTCACCCCAAGGGTGTTGGCGGCCAAAATTCCCCACAAATATCGGGGGCAACCCATCAAGCCGTATGAGGGGAAGACGGATCCCCAAGAACACTACAGCCGCTATCAAAATAGCATGATGATGATGGGGGCCTCGGATGAATACTTATGCCGTTGGTTCCTTTCCACCTTGGAGGGACCAGCGTATGAGTGGTTCAACCGGTTGCCCGAAGGCAGCATTGATTCTTGGCAAGAACTTGCCCACCGCTTCCTCACGCAATTTGCTGGGAGGCATCGCTCAAAGAAGCACTTCTCCCACCTTCTGAATGTGAGGCAACAGAAGGAGGAAACCCTTCGGAGTTTCCTGGAACGCTGGAGGCAGGCCTCCCTCGAAGTCGAGGGCGCCGATGACAGAACCCTGATGGCCCTCTTCCACACCGTCCTCCGCAACGGTAACTTCTCCCGGAGCCTCATCACTGATCCCCCCCGCGATTATACAAAGGCCCTTCAGCGGGGGGACCGGTATGCCGAAGCAGAGGAAATCGAGAAGGACCGCCGCAACACGGATCCTTCTCAGAAGAATGAGGGCAGGAACCGGCCCGGAGGGCCTCCCCCTCTGGCCAACCGAGAGACACAGTACAACGATCGCTCCCGGGGTGGCCAAGCCAGACCCGGGGGCGGTTACAAGAACAATCCAAAGGCATGGGCGCAACCCGTCCTCCTGGAGCACCCACGCACTCCCTTGACGCATCCCGTCAGCGTCATTCTTGATCATGCGGAAGAGCGGGGGCTCGTTGAGCGAGACTCCCGTACACCCCTCGAGATTTACGCCATCGGTCCTGATGAGCCCTACTGCCGTTTCCACCGCCACCATGGACACAAAACCGACGACTGCCATCAGCTGAAGAACGCGATTGAGAGGCTGATACAGGCGGGCCACTTATCTCAGTTTATCAGGGGCCCTCCTCCCCAGGGCCCCCCTCATCATCAAGGGCCTCCGCCGAAGGCAAACAAATGGGTGAACCCCAACACCATCCCCTTGGGAAACCCACAGGGGAAGAAGCGCGAAATTGGGGGCCTCGAAGATGAGGGGGAAGGCTCCCATCAACAATACAAGCGCCACGTCCACATGATTAATGGTGGCAACACTGGTGGAGACTCCACCAGCCAGCGAAAGAAGTGGGCTCAATCCCTTTACGTTGGGGAAGTCAATCACATTCCCCCGACTAAAAGGCCGAGGGCGGATCCAATCTTCTTCACAGATGCGGACCTCCCCTCGGGTTCTCTGCCGCACAGGGACGCCCTCGTCATCCGCACTGAGATCAACGACGCCATCATTCACCGGACTTACGTTGACACGGGGAGTTCTGTCAACGTCATGTATCTCAGCACTTTCCAAGAGTTGGGACTCGATAGGGGGTCCCTTCGGCACATCAACACCTCCCTCTCCGGATTTACGGGGGACAGCATAGACGCCGAGGGCGTCATCACCCTCATGGTTGAATTCGGCGACGGATCCCATAGAGCCAAGCTCGAAGTGGAATTCGTCGTCGTCAACCTCGACTGCGCACACAACATCATCCTCGGCCGGCCCGCCCTCGAGGATTTGGAGGCCGTCATCTCCATGAGGCATCTCTGCCTCAAGTTCCCCACACCCTCCGGCATCGGCTATTCGAGGGGGAATCAAAAGCTCTCCAGGGCATGCTACCTTCAACTTACCAAGAAGGTTAGTAAGACTGAACTTCGTGTTGACACAATCACCACCAAGGCCTTGGAGGAAGAGGAAGGCAGGCCGAGGGCGGAGCCTGCCGAGGAAACCGAAGACTTGATACTCAATCCGGCCAAGCCGGAGAGAGTCCTGAAGATTGGAGCCAAGCTCCCCGAAGACCTGAAGGCTGGCATCACCGAAGCCCTCCGCACCTACTCCATTGTTTTTGCGTGGGGGCCGGAGGACATGCCAGGAATTGACCGGAGGGTTATCACCCACCGCCTAGCGGTGGACCCTTCGGCCAAACCCGTGCAGCAGCGAAGAAGACCCCTCTCGGCCGAGAGGAGGGAATTTGTGAAAAAGGAGGTGGCCATGCTCCTCTCTATCAAACACATTAAGGAAGTGAAATACCCCTCCTGGTTGGCAAACGTAGTCCTCGCACAGAAGCCTCCTACCTTCCGCATGTGCGTGGACTACACTGATCTGAATAAGGCATGCCCTATGGACCCCTTCCCTTTGCCAAACATTGATCAATTAGTGGATGAGACCGCGGGATGCGAGATTATGTCATTCCTCGACGCATTCCGCGGATATCATCAAATCTACATGCATGAGGAAGACGCTGAAAAAACAGCCTTCATGACACCCGAAGGCATCTTCTGCTATCTTGTAATGGCCTTCGGCCTCAAAAATTCAGGCGCCACCTACACACGCATGGTGGCTAGGGTCTTTCAAGCTGTCCTAGGACGCACCATGGAAGCTTACGTTGACGACATGATCGTCAAAAGTAAGAAGGCAGGCACCCACGCCGACGACCTCCGGGAGATTTTTGCCATCATGCAAAAATTCAACCTCCGGCTAAATCCAAAGAAGTGCACCTTCGGCGTGCAGGGAGGAAAGTTCTTGGGCTACATGGTAAGCCAAAGGGGTATTGAGGCCAACCCCGAAAAGATTCAGGCCATCATCAACATGGAGCCTCCACGCAACGTCAAAGAAGTCCAACGGTTGACGGGTCGCCTGGCAGCCCTCAACCGTTTCCTCTCAAAGTCAGCCGAGAGGGCCCTCCCCTTCTTCCAAATCATGAGGAAGACGGCGGGTTTTCAATGGACATCTGAATGTCAAGAGGCCTTCGATGAACTCAAGAGGTACCTCTCCTCTCCCCCAGTGCTCTCCAAACCAAAGGTGGGGGAGACTTTATACTTATATCTCGGTGTTAGCTCTGCGGCTATCAGCTCAGTACTAATCCGAGAGGAAGACGGCATCCAACATGCCATCTTCTACGTCAGCAAAACCCTCCGGGAGGCCGAACTAAGGTATTCTCCCGTTGAGAAGACGGTGCTAGCCATCGTGTGGACCGTCAAGAAGCTTGGCCACTACTTTCAAGCTCATCCAGTTCAAGTGCTCACTCATCAACCCCTCGGCGCCCTCATGAGGAGTCCCACTAGCTCCTCCCGGATGGTAAAATGGGCCATCTTCCTCAGCCAATACAACATAGACATCCGTCCGAGGCCTGCCATTAAGGGCCAAGCCCTGGCAGACTTCGTAACGGAATGCACCGCGAGATCAGCGGTGGATGGGGAGCCTTCGGCACCCCTCGATGAGTGGTGGACCCTCTATACCGATGGCTCCTCGGCCACCAAAGCATGCGGAGGGGGAGTAGTCCTGATCACACCCGAAGGCTTCCGCGCCTATTACGCCATCCGCTTCTCCTTCAAGGTCTCCAACAACGAGGCCGAGTACGAAGCCCTCCTCTGTGGCCTTCGGCTGGCGGCGAATCTGGAGGCCAAAATGATCCACATCAAATGTGACTCCAAACTCGTCGTGGGTCAAATCTCCGGGGAGTACGAAGCCAAAGAAGGGAGGATGAAACAATACAAGGAGGCCGCCGAGGAGTTGCTTAAGGTATTTGAGGCACACTCTCTCACCCAAATACCGAGGGCTCAAAACTCCGAGGCCGACATTCTATCCAAGCTCTCGGATGAATCCCCCGAACACCTCTCGAAAATTGCAAGGATTGAGGAACTTAGCCTCTCAAGCATCCACGCGAGCCCCGTCATGAGCATCAACCTGAGGCCGGAGGATTGGATCTCCGACATCATCGCCTTCATCAGCACAGGGCAACTGCCCCAAGACGAGGCCCGCGCAAAATTGACAAAACTGAGGACCCCCAGCTACACCCTCGAAAACGGGAAGCTTTACAAGAGATCTTACAACGGCACCCTCCTCCGGTGCCTTCATCAAGATGAGGCCGAAGTCGCCATGGAGGAAGTGCACGTGGCACTTGCTCAGCTCACCAGGGACCCTTCTCCATGTCCCGAAGGCTCATAGTTCAGGGCTACTTCTGGCCCACGATGGCTAGAGATTGCGCTGATCTAGCCCGAAGGTGCACCGCTTGCCAACACTTTCAGAAGGCCCCCGGCAGACCAGCGGTCAACTATGCGCCCATCAGCACCGCTATACCCTTCTCCAGATGGGGGATCGACTTAGTAGGCCCTCTGCCGAGGGGTACCTCCAACAACCGGTATATCATTGTGGCCATTGACTACTTCACCAAATGGGTGGAGGCCGAACCCCTCGCCAGCATCACGGAGGCCCGGTGCCGTCACTTCGTCCTCAAAAACATTCTCACAAGGTTTGGCGTCCCCCAACAAATCATCTCCGACAACGGGACTCAATTCGAGGCAGCCCCCTTCTGTGCCCTCCTTGAGGCTTGGGGCATCAAGCACACATTCTCTTCCGTTGCCTACCCTCAGGGCAACGGGCAAGTGGAAAATGCCAACCGAACCCTACTTGAAGGATTGAAGAAAAAGCTGGAAGCCGAAGGGGGAGGCTGGGTAGAAGAGCTTCATAACATCTTATGGGCCTACCGCACCACCCCTCGGCGCGCAACAGGCGAGACACCCTTCTCCCTATGCTATGGCTTCGAGGCTAAGGCTCCGACAGAAGTGACTCTTCCCACCCGAAGGGTTGAGCAATATGAGCCCGAGGTAAACGACGCCAACATGGCCCTCGACCTTCATCTCATCTCAGAACGCAGAGAGCAAGCTTTCCTCAAAGCCGAAAACTATAGGAGACAAGTCAAAGGATACATCGACGCCAAGGTCTGCTCCCGGGAATTCCAGGTGGGAGACTACGTCCTCCGGCGAAGGGAGGCCAGTCTACCCACCGAAGGAGGAAAAATGGCACCCAAGTTTGAGGGCCCCTACATCATCTCAGCCATCATCAAACCGGGGAGATACAAGTTAAAACGTCCTAATGGGACAGAGATTCCTAGACATTGGAATGTGCACCACCTAGTCAAATTTTATCAATGAGTGGCCAAGCCCTCATCCTCAACAAGTGTAAATGTTCAATGGCCCAAGGCCCCGTCTGTTCTTGAAGAATAATCAAAAGGCCAAGCCTTCATCACCTACATATTGTACAAGCGGCCCAAGGCCCCCTTCTCTCCTACACATGAGTGGCCAAGCCCTCATCTCTTCACCATAAAAGGCCCAAGGCCACTCCCTCTTATGAGGAGGAACAACAATTTAGGTACCAAGTACCAAGTGTATGGGTCACCCCCATCACTCTTTGAAAACACCAAGTGTTTTCAAAAACTTTTACATATTCCTACAAAAAAAAAAAAAAAAAAAAAAACAAAAAAACCGGGGGGTGCAACACCCCTTGGCTCCGGCTGGTACCAAGTGCCCCCGGCTATTTGTGTTTCTACACACAAATAAAACCCTTCCCAGGAACGCTTTCCGCGCCATCCCCCAAGGGGAGGCAGGCAACGGACCATGTCCCGGGCCCAGGATTCGACTTTCACAAACGAAACGCTCCCCGCGCTATCCCCCAAGGGGAAGCAGGCAACAGACCATGTCTCGGGCCGAGGGGACGACTTTCAAAACCGAGGCGCTTTCCGTGCTATCTCCCAAGGGGAAGCAGGCAACAGACGATGTCTCGGGCCGAGGAAACGACCCTCAAACCCTTCGGGATATCGGAAGGTCATTCCCGAAGGGGGAGCCAACGGTTTGTTCCGTTGCCTCCCATATAGGCCAAGCCTTTCCTAGAAACCAAGTTTCTAGACGCCTCTCCTACACCATCTAAAAAATATTAAAAAAAAAAAATTGAAAAAAAAAAAAAAAAAAAAAAAAGATGTGTAGGGGGGAAGGAACTCCCCGGATACTATTCTCCCCGGAGGCTCAAACACTTCAGATATACATTCTCGAAGGCTCCTACAAATTCACAAGAAAATCTCGCAGGCAACAAGTCATCTGGCCACAAGGCCGAAGGCTTCACTGCGTAAAACTTTCGAGTACAAGAATTCCACCGAAGGCATAAGAAGAGGGCTTACTATCAAAGCTTCACCTAAATTTGGCTAAGTCCTAAATCTGGCTCGAATCGAAGACACCATGTTACATACCGAAGGCTACACAAAGTTCTAAGGCAAGCTAAATCTATTATATACACGAACCAGAGGGTTCATGCCAAGGGAAGAAGGATCACCAAGCTCATTCAAACGATCTCAACAAATCTCAGAATTTCACTGAGTCCATAATCTTGGACCCCTGGGCAACTGTACACACCGGGGGCCCAAGCGACTTTTACGCCCGAAGGTCCACTACAACACCTATTGAAATTTTGTGGAAAAACGACTAAGTCCACAAATGTGGACCCTTCAGGAGGGTAATTCTTCACCTACAGACTTATGGCCGATGGCCTCCCAAACTACTTGGCAATAACCTAAAGCTACACTACAGTCGGAGGCTCGCCACTACCGAGGGCCTAGTCACCGAGGACATGATCTAAGTTCTTACTCAGAAGATTTTCTGGGTCCACAGCTTCAAGCCCCCCGATGGTCCTACGCTACGGCCGAGGGCTCATGATTGGGTTTACACTTAGAAAGAGTTCTAAGTCCACAACAACAACCCCCGGTGATTCTACTCTACACCCGAAGGGTTCTGATCAGGTTTTACTTAGAAAGTTTTCTGAGTCCGTAGCTTTGGGTGGATGTGATCAAGTTTTTTACTTAGAAAAATTTCTAAGTCCACAACAACAAGCCCCCGGTAATTCTACACTACAGCCGAAGGCTTGTGAGGAGTCGCACTCAGAAATTTTTCTAAGTCCACAAAGGAGAACATCATACATTCAAAAGGCGAAGGATGGAAGAGAAGCAAAGACATACATTCATTCATACAATAAAATGAGACCCGAGGGCAAAACATTCATCACCAAAAGATACAAGTGCAGAAGATGTTTGTTTACAAATACAGTGGACCGAGGCCGAAGACTACAAACTATTACAAAATTATGTTTGAGGGAATTTCAAGCTGGGGCATTCTCGGCTCCATCCTCCTTCAGCTTGGAAGCAGCGTCATCCTCGACTTCTTCACCACCGCCTTCACCCATCAGCTCGGAATCCTCTAGGTCCGGCCTTTCTTCTCCCTCGGGAAGGGGGACTCTTACGTCTGGCTGCAGAAGGGGGAGGCCATATGCCGTTGGGTCGAACTTCTTGGGATCAATCTTGAAGTGCCTGGCGAGCCTCCGGTAGATAAGGTTTTGAGTAAAAAACTCTCCGCCATCATAGTAATCTTTGCCCTTTCGGGCTAACCATTCGGCACCAGGACCTTTCACCCAGGCATCCACCCCCTGCTCTATGACCGAGGCCACCCATCCTTTCCGGTCTTCGGCCCTCCACCCCTCAGCGGCAAAAGCGGCGACGGCGTTCTTCTCAGCCTCGGCGACAGCTTCCTTCTTGGCTGCCTCGGCCTCCTCGGCGGCAACCTTGGCGGCTTCGGCAGCGGCCCTCTCTGCGTCAGCCTTCCCCTCGGCTCTGGCAATCACTTTATTATTTTCGAGGATGCCATTGAATGCCATCTTCTCCAGCCGGAGGGTCTCCTGGGCTTCTTGAAGTTGCCGCCGGGACTCCGCCAGAGCCTCATCAGCCTGACGTTTTTGCGCCTGATATTGCTCCATCCTCTGGAGCAGTTCCCCAAGCCCGAGGGCAGCCTGCGAATCAAAACCGTCAAACAGCAATGGTCAGCTTGGTAAAAATACGCAAAGCCCATCAACTAAACAAGAGTTAAGAGAGAAACTTACAGTAACGGAGGCTTGGAGCACCTTGGCACTAAGGGCATCATCCTTAGCCCTCGAGAGCACCGACTTGTCAGTCGGGGGCGTGGCACCCTTCAGGAACTCCCTCGGGTTGAGGGTGCCATGCATGATGGCAGTTCCCTTGGTGATAGAGAACTGCACATCATCCCGGGGCCAGGCCAGGTTGTTGCCTTGGTCCCCAGGGGGAGGAAGAGCATTTGCTGAGGGGAGGAGGAAGAGTGCTCTTCAACAATGACAACGGGGGCGTCCGTCTTCTCGGGGGGCCCCTTCTTCTTCTTCTTCTCCGGAGGCATCACGCCCTTGTCGGAGTTTTTCCTCTTTTGCTCCGCCTTGGAGCCCCCGGCGCCAGCACCGGTATCAACAGCTTGAGAGGGTCCCTCACCCTCCGGGACCTGAACAGCCCCATCCTTCCGGAAGAAATCATCGACGGGTTTCTGAACCCCCGTCTCCTTCTTCTTCTTCGGCTCCTTGGCCAGCTTCTTCTTCAACGCAGCAAAGTTGGAGACATCCATGCTGATACCTGCAAAAAAGTCAGACCGGAGGGGTCAATTACAAAAGAAGAAAAATAAGAACATGCAAATATCCTAAGTACAATAAAGCAGACCCTTCGGCAACTACCTCCAGTGCTACCGAAGGCTCTCTCGAGGACAGGGTACTGTTCGTCCTTTTCACCCAGGAAACGATACCGCCGGAAGCCGAGGGCCAGCAAATCCTCTGGGAGAGTCGAGTCTTTGACGGTCACGTGCTTTGTGGCCCCCGGCAGCAAAGCAGCAATCTTCTTCCCCTCCCTCTGAAGTACGGCATTTCCAACCTTCGGGTGCCGACGGAAATGGTTGCGCAATTCCCTCGGGAACGGATTTTCCGCCATCTTGATGTAGCAAAAGCGGTCCTTCCATCCTTTGTGGGACGAAGGCACGTCATCAAACAGCCTCCAGGGAGCGAGCTGTTGCAGATTAGCAAACCCCTCGGAGTTGGTATGGCCCCCTCGGCACAGGTTGAAGCTTTGAAAGAACAAGTCCAGGGTCGCGGTTACCCCCCGAGCCCGGCAAAGCTGAAGGAAGCCAGTTATGTAAGAATGGCTGTTGGGGGTTAGCTGGCAGGGGGCTAACCCCACGTACCTAAGGTACTCGAGAAGGAACGGGTGCAGCGGGAACCGGAGGCCCATGGCAACCGACAGCACATGGACCGCGAAACAACCCTCCGGAGCCCGCAACAGGAGATCATCGGGTCCCGGTTCAATTACAGTTGCCGAAGGGCCGACATGCAACTGCGTGACATAGCATTCTGCTCGATCAGCCTTCGATCTCAGTGCGAGGGCGGCAGTATTCAGCCATGAATGCCCCTCGGGAATTCCAACAGGCTTCCCGCAGTCAACGGCGGTTTGCTTGCCTTTCGGTGGAGCCTTCGTCTTCTTCCTCTTCTTCCCTACTGCAACACTGAGGGGCTCCGGGTCTAATGGCCGGGAGGTGCTCGCCTCGCCAGAACCGCGAAGGGGGAGGACGGCGACAGTAACTTCTTGCCTCTCCTTCTCCTCCTCTTCTTCCGCTACCTGCAGCGCGAGGGCCATTTCTTCGTCCTCGATCACCTGCTCGAACTCCTCCGCCTCCAGCTCGGTGCGAAGGTTATCTTGGACCTCTTCGGCGACAGCTGAGTCATTATTCGCCGAGGACTGCTCGCTAGAGGACTCCGCATCCGATAAACTTTCTTGCTGTGCCGACGGCTCCCTCGAGATATCTTGTGAGTCGCTTTGCGAAGACATCTCACCCGGGGAAGTTTTGAAAGGATTAAGGAAGAATACTACTCAAGCACTCTAGCCGAAGGCTCCTAGAAGCTCTAAACACTAGATCTAAAGGAATGGAAGCAAAGTATACTTAGGAAGGCAAGAACAATGGAAGAACTAACCTGAGATTCGAAGTTTAGATTGAAATAAGCTTTCTCTCTCTAGAAAACAAAATGCCAGAGCTTCGCTATAACTTAAGATCGCACAGGGAAACTGAGCTTGGCTCTGGGGTATATATAGGCTTTCAGCCTCGAGAACTGGGCCTCGATTTAAAAAGGCCATCATTACGGGCCGCTGGATCAACCAATGGACAGCGCCCGCCCCCCACCAACCAACCGGGGCATGCCACGTCAACTCTTCTTCCAACGGCTATATTTCGGCGACACTAGGGTGCCCCCGAGTGATAGCCTCCGGCTATCATTCACCACACCCTTCTGCCAGCGAATTCCACCAAACGCCTTCGAGCCCGTAGCAGCATAGGCCTCCAGGCTTATCAATGTTACCAACCCTCGGGAGGTCATCAACTCATCATAACTCCTTCAGCCCGAACTTGCCTTCGGCCTAAAGGAGTGGGGGGACTGGGATACACCCCTCGGGTACATACTTCAACACCCCCTTCGGCAGAGGTAGAGTATCAAAATTTTTTCCAAGTCACTTGCGGAAATGAAGCAGCCCTCAGCACAACACATGCAGGCAATACACCTATACCTTCCCTCAGAAAACCCTCGACATGTGAGGGACTGAGGGAAGCCTTCGGCAATCAGCAGAAGACAAAGTTCTCCAGTAAAAGCACCCCACGAAATGATGTAGCCTCCGGGGAGAATGAACACAACTACTCCTTTTCCCTCAAGTACCTTTCGGCAAAAGGAGTGAGGGACTCCTGATGGAGTATATGGCCCAGGAACCCCCGGCCCATAGACTCCTACTTCTCCTACACAAGTCCATTGAGCCCAGAGGACATCTCAGGCCCAAATACAACGGCCCAAGCTTCAAAGTAGCCCAGAATACACACTGGGGTGCCTTCGGCCTCCTTGGCCGAAGGCTTCAAAACTCACGGGATAGCCTTCTCTGGCATAAGAAGCAGCTGGGAGAAAACGGGCGGAGACATGAGCCTTCGGCATTCTCATGCCCTCGGCATCAGGGGAAGCCTTCGGCTGAACCAAGCCTTCGGCTACACAAGGGGCCCTCGGCTACACAAGGAGCCTTCGGCTACACAAGCAGCCCTCGGCTAACAAGGAGCCTTCGGCTGAACAAGCTCAATCATCGAAGATTCCTTTTAGAGACAGCCAACCACCGCATTTAATGCCACGTCGCATCCACCAACCGCATTCAATGCGGTTGACGTACCACTGCCGGTGCCACTAGGCTGATGTGACCCTTCGGCCGTTGGATTACTGACACGTGTCCTCTCATCGCATTTATTGCTGCTATAAATAGCAGCCTATTTCCCCTTGTAAAACACAATCTGCATCTCAACTCCACGCTGAGTTCATTTAATAAAATCGACTCTCTCTCCTCCTATTTGCTCTGACTTCTCTCTAGTTATTTCCGTAATAACCCTTCGGATAAGATACCCCCGGGTAGACTATCCATCACCCTACCCTCGGCAGCCGCCCTCTCATCCCTTCGAGTCAAACCTTTGTACAAGATATGAGATTTATAGTAGGAACTCGCAACCATGAATTCACCTTCCAATTTGGAAATATGATTTCAACCTCTCCTCAAAGCATGGTGTCGCTGGGTCGAAATGGACTCATCCTGGGCACTTTACACACACACACATATGGGATGGTTCAAATAAAAAGTGTTCTTCCCGTGCAAAGTGCGAAATTTGCACTTTTTCATGTTTCGTTTGCATGTTTTCTTGTTTCCGTTGCACTTTTTCGTTGCAGCGAAAAAAATTGGGTTATTTACAAAACTGCCACCGTCATTTTGGCTGAATATGACCAAAATTGCAATAGTGCAAAAGTGCAACGGAAACAAGCAAAAGTGCAAGCGAAACATACAAAAATGAAAATTTCGCACTTTGCACGGGAAGACCACTTTTTATTTGAACTCTTCCATATGTGTGTGTGTATTGTTGAGGAAAAATTTATGGTGTCCAATCCTGATAAATATCTTTGTATTTGTGTAGCTATTTTGTCTAGGTATTTTATCCCATTGAGATCTTTATTAGCTATTACTAGACTAGCTTTATAAGGAAATGTGTAAAGTGTGCTATTGGGCCCAATCAATAAAAGAGCCCAATCATGCTTAGGTCACATCACACATTCCCTAGGCATATAAATAATGCCTTTAAGGGAATGTGCAGTAAGCCTTTTTACAGAATATTCACGCACATTAGCGCATAGTGAGAGAGAGAGCCGAGTTCCTTTCTCGATACCCTGTTCTGTACAATTCGAGATCATTGTTTGGTATTGAATCGGATCATCGTTTCTTCTCTACTCTATCTATTCTATCATATATTGTTAGTTTGATTGTTGATACAGGGACAAACAATTGGTATCAGAGCCGAGCGTGAAATCGATCGAAGTTTTCTGCAGTTTTCGAATCTTTTATTGGCATAGAAGCAAAGGCATTCGAAAAGCTGATTTATGCTATTTTTTTGTGTTGATCGACTTGTTTTGGAGTAAACGTAGGTGCAATTATTAGGAGTACTTCGCTACAATTTCTTGTTCTCTATAGCTTAATAATTTCTTTACATTTTAGCAAATTTTAATCAATCTCAAATGTTGTATATATACGCACCTTGTACATGGAATAAAGTAAGAACGCATTCAGCCAAAACTTTGCATTTAATGTGGTATCAGAGCTAAACCAGTCCATGACCTTAATGTGGGTCCCTATTAAAATAAAGATGTGATTATAAGAAATGAAAATGACGAATTGAAAAAATAAATGATGACATGATCGAAACGGATTGCGAGTCGTGAGGGAAGTGTTGAAGTCCCACACCGCTAAAATATAAATAAATGAAGTGATATGTTAACAATTAAATAAAAACAAAACTCGTTTTGTTATTATTATTTAAATTACATATTTGGTGAAACGTAACAACACAAGTATCATATAAAAAAACATTACTTAAAAATGTTTCTCACAGAATTTTCAAAATATAATTTCTTAACAAAACAAAATTTTCCATTGATCTCTGCTAACTGAACCTTGTCTTTTCTAATCTTCTTCGCTTTCTCTCTTTATCCCAACCTGATTCACCAATTTTATCAAGAATAATTTATTAATCACGGATGGATTGTTTGAAGCCTTGAAAGAAGAAGTTTTTTTTGTCACCGACCACCGTTTGGGCTCCTCGATTGATTGACTTCCATTCTTAACAAACCGCTGAGGCACTCACCGCTGTGCAGCCTTTTTTACTCTTGTTCATATTGGAATTTGGAAACAACAAATCAATTTGGATGAGTTTTGCGAATTGGGAGTTTTGGACTTTGGTGGCCTAACATAACTTGATAATTTTCTAATTAAAGAGATTATAAAACTTAGAGATCCGAAGAGAATTAAGAGAGACGTGCCACTTTACATTTATATTAAAAATCAAACCTTGAGCCAATTAATTGAGCTTAAAATTTTAAAAAGAAGCCTACTCACACCACATACAAAGAAATATTTTTGGGCCTGTTTTTTCCCCATATTTTCTTGGGCCTAGGGCGGTCTCCCCTGTTGCACCCCCTAGGGCCACCCCTGCACGTGACCACATTTTTGCTTGAGAACACTGTAGATGCCACCAAGAGCTTGCTCTGTTGCTTGCTTCTCAACGGTGTAAAATACTCATTTTTGTGGAGTTATTGATTGTTGGACAAAGGTTGGGGTGTTGTTTTAGAATATTGCTTATGAATTGAAGGTCACATAAGTTAAATACTTGCAAACTTGCAGTTATAACCGCACACTGGCAATTTCCCTACCACACGCGTAAGATCATTTTCAGGCCGCATAACTGCCTTCTGCGCATGGTTTGCGCATATATAATGTCAAGGGTGGGAACAGTTTTTTTCCAGCCGATCCAGATTTTATATATAAAGATGATGCAGTAGGTTTTGGCGGAAATACCTACTTTTATGAAGATTCACTTGAAATAAAGGGTTGGATTCATTAAGATTTCCAGATAGTTTCGTTCCAACAAACATTATAGCATACTCATAGAAATAAATAGATAAACGTTCATAAAAACACATGGAGTATGACACATCCTTTTAGAATTTACACGCGCCAATATTTTAAGGTGATAACTCTGGTACCCATTTAAAAATGGGGTATCATAACTATCATTCACTTGATTGGTTCACACTATTAAATCATTTTTTATTTAGATTTAAATAATTTAACTGCATCATTTTGATTGGTCTACGCGGACAAAGGTATGGTACATTAATGGTACCATAGAATCTACCATATTTTAAAGGATAAAGTTGAACTACTCATTAATTTCCAATTGAGCCTATATTTTCATCATTTGGACTTTTTTTTGTAAAAGTGGTTGTTCGATATCACAATTAAAGGGTGTTGTGTAAGGTTGTGCAATCTTGTGTTCACAATTGGATGATAATCCAAAAACTTGTGTATTGTGAACATTCTTGATTATTTGCAATAGGCTTAAATATGTTTTTAGTCCCTCCAAATATGACGCACTTTATTTTAGGTTCTTGCAAAATATTTTTTTCATCCTTGTAACATGCACTATTTTGTTTTTGGTCTATCTCTAATCCTGAGAACCGTCTACTAACCAAAAAAATTATTTTCAGTTTCATAAATCTACTAGAAAAATTTAAATCTACACTTTTATAATTTTTTGAGGCTAAAATGAAGGCTAAACAATGTAAAACTAAGCATTCACATTTTAAAAATATATATTAAGAACTTTCTAAAAAGTAAAATAAAATACTTATTGAATAACATGACAAATAATTAGACGAAATATATTACTTGGGGTTACTTTGAGGTCAAGCGGAGATTGTTATCATCGGTGATGGAATAAAAAGAAAACCAACATAAATTGCAAGGATGCAAAACTAAACCTTTTCAATATAAAGAAACTGTTATTTATTATATTGCATATACTCCATATTTAACTCTAAAACATATGAGTCACGTGTATTCTAAAATGACTATTAAAACTATTAAAAATATTGTTTCTTATGATTCAATTCTGGTTAATTGTGAAAAGGCAAGAAATCCAGGAAATAATTGTGTATTCTAGTCCATCCATATCTAAATGTTTTCTACACTTTCTTATTTGGGATGTATTTAAAAGTTTATTACACTTTCATTTTTTGATTAGTATTTTTCGTTAAAAATACCAAATTACTCTTACTTTTTCTACGTTTTATCTTCTTTTTCCTACTTTTTCACTCTCTCCTATTTTTTCTACACTATTCATTACCCCTATTATTTCCCCTGAAATATTGTGTCAAGACCTAATGTATGTAGTGATGTTTTAAATATGGAGGGAGTATGAAGAAACTACTTAACGCATGTAGATTTTTTATGGTAAAGGGCTTATATTAAAATACTGACAAAAGTGGAACAAGTATTCAGACAATAATTATTTCAAATCCGATCACAAGCCTTATGATTAAAAATAAAGTGAGTCACTAAAAAAACATATTGACTCGCTAACCAAAAAACAAGCAAACATCTAGGTGTCCCAACCAAAGATTGCATCATCAAAGCAAACATAACACTCGAATTAAAATAAAAAGAGTACTACTAAAGAAATTATAATGTTGAAATAACATATGAGTACGTCTTCAAAATTTTCAATTTTGAGGTGAATTTTGAGGTGTCGGGTAATGCTTTACCACAAATCTCTTCATTCCTAGCAAGGATGTAGTTCCAGAAAAAGGTGGGCTGCTAAAGTATTGGTGAAAAACAAATCTCTGTTCTGCTCTGTTCTGGCTAGTCATAGGAGTATGTGGGGTCAATAACATTATTTGCACCACTACCATATTCTACATAGCCTATAAGAAGATAGGCAGAACCCCTAGACAAGCAAAGCTGGCGGGGACCAAATTGCTCCTCCCCACATCGAGCAGGGGCGTACCCAGGAAGTTTATCTTGGGAGGACGGTAACTTAAAAAAAAAATTGGGAGGGCAAAAATTATTTTTAATATATATATACACTGGAAAAAAATTTGTTGGGGGGCGGGGGCGACTGCCCCCCTGGATCTCTACTACGGTCCGCCCCTGACATTGAGGGAAACGAAACACACTTGAGCAACTATGCTCGGGAAAGGATTGCGGTAGAATAACACAAACCTAACAAAGAAAGAACAATTGAATTGGACCATATTCATACCAAGAATTGGAAGAAGTCAGCGACGGAAGAGAAGTGCCAAAATCCAATCACTAGGAAGAGAGAATAGCTCCTCTCTGCGGCGATGCGCTCTTCAGTTGCTTAATGTAATTAGATGGATAATATTTTCTTACATGTAATATAATACAAATAGTATAAATAAAAAAAAAAATCTCAAGAGTTCTAGCTATAGGTCATGTTTGGTAAATGGCGTTTCAGCCAAATTTAGGCGAATTTGACCAAGAATGACGTTTTTAACTGGTCAAACCGTTGAAAATAGGTGTTTGGGAGATTGGCGGATTAGATTAGCGTTTTGATCGAAACGCCGAAAAACAAAACGCTGAACCTAGGAGCGTTTGAGGTCAGCGGATTCTACTTGCATGAAGGTATCGCCACGTACAACCTTCTTATTTTTCTGCCATGTACACCCAGTTAAATTGGAGACACCCACGTATATATGCACTTATTATTCTACATGCATGTTATATATTATTATTAATTATTATTTCATTTGGAGGAAGTAATGCATATGCATGGATGTACATGTAAAATACATGCCATCCATTACTCCATATATATAGTCCATATCATTGATTATACGGATCAATGTATATTTTTACATATCATTATTTTATCTAATTAATTGATAAATCATTGATTCATAATTCACTCATATCTATATAATTTAATAAAGGAAACCCTTGGAGGAAACCTTTGAAGAAATTTTGACATGTGGCAGTCCCCTTTGTAAGAAAAATTGACACGTGGCAACCCCTTTGTAACAAAAATTTACATGTGGCATCCTAATGATATACATAGTATCTAGCAGTTATTATATGGGCTGCATAAATGAAAGTATCTCAAAGGTCCAAATGAAAATATCTCAAAGGTCCGCAACATTTATAAGCAATTATCCGCATAAGCAAAAGGCTGTAGATCTTCCAAAACTCCTCCAGTAGGTATTGACACATCTAAACTCACATACTTTAAAGTTTTAGCTTGCAAACGTATCATATATTATTATATTTGTATGCCTTTAAAGTAAACTCTTGGAAGATGCCAATGAAGGAAATTTTGAAAATTTTGGGCTTATCAGGCTTATCAGTCATGCAACTTTTTCATCAAACGCGTAATTTTTGCTTTCGCATGTTGTGTAATAAGCAGAAAAAATAAGGTTAGAGTCACTTTTCTGACTATACTGGCTGAAGTTACTCTAGATGATCATTTTAGCCATTTTACATACTCCCTCCGTCCCAATTTGTTTTGCAAAGTCAACATTTTTTGGTCAACTAATAGTAAAAGTCATCCCTCTTTACGGATAATTAACTCAGTTTTTAATAATTAAAATTTACATATTCATAAACTACATTCAAATCTCTTCAAAGTTATTAACATCAGATTAGAATATAATTAAAAAATGACATCTTAATTAAGCGAACAAAACAAAACTGTTTGACCAAGAAAAGTTAAATTTGCAAATCAATTTGGGACAGAGGTAGTATTATTTTTCTTTATTTTTATTAATAAAATATATTTTAAAAATAATTTTTTTTGAATAAGCAGAATCGGCCAATGCAGTCACTTCAGCCAGAATTTCATAAATTTCAGCAGAATTAGCGAAATCAGCCAATTTTCGTGCTACCAAACGGGCTCTATATCTATATAATATACTCCGTAATAAAGCAGACCCTTGAAGAACTCTTTGAATGAAATCTTGACATGTGGTAACATCATTTACAAGAAAAAAATGACACATGTCAACACCATAAAGGAGAAATTAAATCATTCAACTTCCAAAACTCCACTCTTATGTATTCCAATATACGTAGTATTTGTTATGTGTGTGTAATTTAGAGATTTTCCTGAGATAATACTAACAAAAAATATATGGACAAAAATGTAATTATAAGTTACTATGAATAAGTTTTAAAGTGACTATGATGTAAGCAGGGGCGTAGCTAGGATTGAAGGTAGGGCTGAGCCGGTACAAAGAATTTTTCAGATAATTTTTTTTCACATAAATTTTTAGATTAAAAATACAAAGAATTTTCAAATTTGGGGCGAGGCGGGGCCCGGTTGGCCACCCCTCTAGGCTCTAGCTCCGCCCCTGGATGTAAGATTTAAATACGATTATAGTCATTACAAGTTACTTATTCATATTTTTGTCCACTACGCTTATTTTAATTGTAAATTTGGAATTATTTATATGTCCTTTATTTTTATGTGTTGTTTTAATAGAAGAGTTCAAATAAAAAGTCATTTCCCCGTGCAAAGTGTGAACGGTTTCACTTTTCGCTCAATGCGAAGCACTATTTCATGTTTATTTACGAAATCGCCATCACATTTTTGATCAAATATAGAACGTTTATAAACATTTGAAAGGGTAGAAGGAAATCTATTCAACTTCCCAAACTTCACATATACAATCTTTAATCAACTTCTAACCATTTATAAATATATAACTACTAATTTTTTCATTATCTTTACATTACTACAACTATTAGTTGAAAAATAATGTCATACTCTCTCCGTCCCAACTTAAGGTTCTCATTTTCCTTTTTTTATGTCCCAAACAAAGGTTCACATTCATACTTTGGGAAATAATTAGGATATTTTTACTTGGACTTATATTTGTTGGTCCGGTCTGACCTGAATTGGTCTGGTCTGTATTTTATAACTTTGGAAGTCTGATCTGGTCCGTAAAGCCTGGTCTGGTATGATCTGGTCTGTTTAAGTCTGGTATGGTCTGAGATTGAAAACAGTCCAAGTAAAAACATCCTTAGCACTCTTAAGTGACAATTTAATCATTAATATTAAAAGTAATACATTCATAACATCACAGTTATCATCAATGACTCATTAGATTATACTCTCATCAAAACTATTTTTCAAAATATACTTGAATTACCTTATTTAATCATTGTCTAAATAACATCGTCACTTTGCAATGATAACCTTAAGTCGGGACATAGGTAGTATATATTTTAAAACACATAAATTAGTTTATGATTCAATAAAACAAATGCATAATTTAAAAACGGTAAATATATAACTAATCTTTTTAGTACTAAATGTTAAGAACCGTGCTAAGAATGTTTTATTTGGACTAAAATTTTCTAAACAGCGCAATCTTTGTAAGTCGGGCTTGGCCAACCAGTTTGATTTTGATCTTCTCATGTATGTTTATTTTGGTTTGGTTTTTTAAATTTAATTCGGGACGAGACTAAAAGAACTTAAAGTGAATATATGAGTCAGAGATGAAAAATTTGAATAAAAGATGACTAAAAAGACCGACAAATAAATACTGGTGGATTTGCATTATGCTTCCTTACTAAGTGTATTTTACTGATCTCTATTATTATTATTATTATTAAAAAAATTATTATTATTATTATTATATAATACCATTATATAATACTTCGTACTAATAAATTTTTAAAAAATTGGGGCCCCTTTATTTTGTGGACACTATTATGTACAACTGATTTAACCTGTTTAAGAACGCCCCTGTAACTTAGACCATGGTAACACAAACTAAAATACTCCCTCCATTCCGAAATGAAGTTCTCGGTTTGACCTACACACATATTTAGGTAAGGTAGAGTTTTGTTTTGACTTTCCAAGTTTACCCTTACTTTATGTCAAATCAAGTAAAAAGTGAGTAAAAATTGGGTAAAAACTAAGGGTAGTTGTGACTTTTGAGATTAAAGTGGTTTCCTTTTATAGAAATGAGAACTTCTTTTTGGGACATCCATAAAAGGAAAGTTGGAACTTCTTTCCGGGACGAAGGTAGTATATGACATGAAATTGTGCCGTTTATTGATTTTGTGTTTTTTCCTGTCTTTTTTTTTAATTTCGCTTTTCATTTTTATTTTCTTGATAAGATAAATTAAATCACGATAACTCTTACCGTGCGTTGCACGGGTACACATACTAGTATTAGTATACGTAATACGGAGTACTTAATTACTCCGTATAACATTATTCGAAGTAGAGTATTAAACAACAGAAAACATACCCTAACATGTACTAATGTCTTTTTTTGTCTTTTTATCTACTAATCGCTAAAAGTAAACAGTTAAAATATCAAACATCTTTTTACAATTCGCCAAATTAATCCGCCGGTCAAATTCGCTGAACCGATCCGCCATTTAGAACCCGCTAATATTATTCACTAACCGCTAATTGCCAAACAAGCCCATTGTGGGAAGTAAATAGTGGCACTAAACAGCGTCTTTATTAAACAACAAAGCATACCAAAGATGAACCTTCATTAGTAATTGCTTCATATATATAGGAGTAAAATTTTCCATTTTAGACCTTCCCCTGCTTTATATCACTCTTTTATCCAATGCACACCGATTGTATTACGTGTGCACCAAACTCATCAACATAGATCTTCTCGCCCTTGTGCATCAGACCGATCGTTTTCCCTGCACACCAAATTCATTACCATTGACGTACTCCTCTCTACGCAGTGGCGTATCCAGAAAAGTTGACGAGTGGGGGCAAACTTGACTATAATTTAGCCCCATATTTCACAAATAACAAATCACATTATTAATATTGTTTGATTAACTTTAGTTTATAATATCTATGTACAAGTATGAATAAAAAGAAGATTAATTTATATTACGGGTGTGTAAAGATGTAATTGCAGATAAAATGTAATAAATTTACCTAAATATAAGTTAAACAGTCTTAAACATAACAAAATTTAGTGAATTTTTTAGCCTTTCATTCTTTTAATATTAAAGAAAACACTTCTAATCCTATTTTAGATTTTTTTTTCTACATTTAACTCTTAATTTGAACAATTTCTCGTAAAAATTTGGACATATATATAGGGGTTGGGTTGGGGTTGAGTGGGGGCAGCTGCCCCCGCTGCCCCCATAGTGGATACGCCACTGTCTCTACGCATCGTTGTTATAGACGTCACTGACTTCACCGCATGCCATTGCCAGTTTGCCACTAAGGCTTCTTCTCATTTTCCTCTTCCTCTTCCTCTTCTTCTACGAGGTCAAAACTAACCTATGATAATCGTCGTCCCAAATGGGAGTTAAGAACTTGGAGAGGAGGTGACATGCGGGGTGGGAGAGGAAAGGGGAGAGAGAAGAGGGGTGTGACTCAAAGATGCCTGAGATTAGGGGTGTACACAAATCGAATCGAACCGAATACTTGATAATATTATTCGCATTCATAAAATTATCGAATATTCGTATTCGTATTCGTTTAAAATTCGAATCTTATTTTATATTCATATTCGATTCGTTTTTTTTACTTTAGGGGGGTCAGGGGGAGGGGGGGGGGGAGCCTGGAGTAATCAAGGCTGAAACTCACTCCATTGAGTTTCACACCCTTGTGTGCCTAGCGGGACCTCTCGCTAGGCACGGTAACCTCGCAACCAGCTAGGCTGGAGTGCTTGGTTATATTCGAACACCCTTTTCGTTTGATATATTCGAATATTTTTTGAATTGAATTCGAATATTCGAATTCGAAAAAAATTAAATTTAAATTGTGAAAATAATTAAAATTATGATGTATAGTTTGCTCCTTTTAACTCATTTTCATATTACATATTTCATACGAAACAAAATATATTTATCCAAGTCACTTCAAATTTAATATCAATATAAAGAAATCAACAGAGAATTTTAATTGTAAATTAAGCTATTTTTACCAGGTAAAGTAAGAACGTTTAAATTAAAATATGCAAAATATTTACATGAATATTATGTTATTAATATTTATTTATAAGAAGTAGTATATATTGTATGAATATATATATATATATATATATATATAGGACTGCTCAGGTCCCTCCGGAGGGACGGGAGGGGCCGTCCGAACTTTACTGTTTGGGGCGGTTCCTGGTGGAATTTTTCGATGAAAGTTTTTGAGCATGTTCCTCATCAAGTCTAGTTTGTCCATACCAAATTTCAGCTCAAAATTCGACCGGGAAGGCAGTCAAATAAATTCTTGAAACTTACTGCACTTTATATATGCGCAGAATGTGCAGTAAGCTTCAAGAATTTATTTGACTGCCTTCCCGGTCGAATTTTCAGCTGAAATTTGGTATGGACAAACTAGACTTGATGAGGAACATGTTCAAAAAAATTCATCAAAAAATTCCACCGGGAACCGCCCC